>OY998238.1:37575939-37987604 GCA_963922005.1 Cornus suecica | reverse complement strand
CTAAGATTTTCTAGCAAAACCCTAGCCAAGTAATGTACTTTTTTCATTATTTTAACTGTAACGAGGGGGAAATTTTTGACCATACTGTGATGATTGCAGTAGTTAAGAGACCATACTCATTTGCAATATAAAATTATATGTTTGTTCTAAATTCTTATCTTAAATGGAATGAATGTATAGTTTTTGCACAATTATGATTATTCACTACGGGCTGGAACTCTGATGCTTAATCATGGTTTTCTACACAATGGTGATAATGAAACTTGAAACCCTAGGTTGACACAGGTCATGCCTTGGCGATTTAATATAGACATGCTTTAGTTTATTTTCATGCATTATGAGTAGATTAAAGTAACATAATTGACATGTACTAGTTAGGTCAATCATGAGACGGGTTATCGCAATCCGATTGATGGTACTCCTTTTTGGGGTCGTATTTAGCTATTTACAGTACGACCTGATTTACAGTTATGGATCACCCTATTATAGTTGATACAGTGAGAAACTATATTATACGGTTAGTGGTGGAGTGATGAAAACCCTAGTTTTCTCTCTCATTTGAAATAACAACCAATTTACTTTGCTTTTTAGATAATTTTAGTTCAAATAGATAATTTGGTCTTTGACTACCCAAACAAACAATTCTTCAAAAAATATAATTCAGTATTTTTAAATTGCTAAAATGAACTGTAACACCCCGTGTTATTTTACCTTTTCCTGAAATTATTTTTTCGATTTAATTTCGGTTATGACGTCACTTGTTCATGACGTTCATGTTATCTTTGGTATTTGTACCTGTAAATTTTTCGCGTTTAGTTTTAAAGTTGACTGGATATGGCACGTTGTAAATTATCGGGCTTGTTAAGTGTTCCGACGTTTGAGTTTCTACCCCAGTATATTTAATTGGGCGTCCCGTTATTATTTCGGGCTTACGAGATTATGTTTGGACGTTCCCGATAATTATTGGAATTTATGGTTTATATATATATATATTTAATTACAATTAAATATATATATAGTGTTGGGATTTATTATATATATATATTGAAGTGGGGTTATTTTGCGATTATGGACATTTAGATGGTTGCTTTTGCAATTAGGTCTTATATAGGTATATGTATACACGACTTGCTGAACCACATCTTCTTCTTCACGCTACCCACGGCTGCTTCTTCTTCCTCTCCCTGATGAATGACCGAGCTGCTCCTCTCCTTCATCACCATGGTCGCCGGTCATGGCAAGAGAGAGAGAAAGAGAGAGAGAGAGAGCCGGCTGAGAGAGAAAGGAACGGCCAGGACAAGTTGCCGCAGCAGTGGCTGGAGCAGGGCTGGGCGGCGGTTCGTGGTGGTCGGCGAGGCTAGCAGGTGGTGGTCGCGCACGGTGGCGCAGGGCGGAGGAGCTGATTCACGCTGGCGGCAGTCAGCGCAGTGGCTACGCGCGTGAGCAGGGGCGACTCCGGCCAGGCTTCGACCATTTTTTCGGCGACCTTCCGGTGATTGGTTTGAGCCGATTTTCGGTGAGTAGTTTCGTACCTACGTAGTATTCGTCATTTATTAATCTCATGAATTTACGTTGAACGATTTGCCCGGAAATCGCATTTATAGGTTATAGATTTCGTTTGGGGTATTTTAGATTTAGCCAAATTAATTAACCTATTGCTAATGGGCTTCGTATATATCGTATAGGTTGTCGAGACGGACATTTCGATATATGTGGAATAATTTTCGACGACTTTGGTTGGTGAGCGTTATATTCGGGCGCCGGTACTGTTCACGGTGGGCCCGAAACGGCTGTTCTGTAAGCGTATTTCAGGTGGGAAATTATATTTCTCACTCCGCATTATTGACGTAGTTTGGGGTGTGTAAAACCCTATTTATTTTAATATAGATATTTTAAATTGTAAATTTAAATATCTATAATTGGCTTAGAAGAAAAGTATGACTTAGGAATTAATTTAAGAAATTAATTAAATTATATTCCTACAAGATTAAGTAAATTCCTATTTTAATTAAATAGGAATAGGTGGCTTAGTGAAACCCCTTGAGAAAGTAGATGGGCTAGTAAAATTCGTAAGAATTAGACGTGGACTTAAAACGCGTTGCTAGTTCCCTTTTGACTGTGTTAGGGGGGGTATGTGAACGTGAGGGACGTGAAAACTTAGACGTTATGCTAATTTCCCCTTACAATACGTGGTTTAATTGCTTTAATTGTATTAAAAGCAATTTTTGTGAAATTAAAATATTTTCTAAAAGAATTAAAGAAAATATATTGTTTAAAACATAAATCTGTTGTCTCTCGATTTAAATGTCTTTATGGTATTTTAAAGCATGTAAAGAGATTTCGAGATTCCTGTTGGATGTTTTCCTGTGGATATCTTTCCTGTGGATATTTTCCTGTGGATATTGTCCTGTGGATATTGTTCATAAATATGGTGCATTACATATTTATGTTGATACTTGATTATAGCATTCATGTGATCATGCATGGGTTGATTTTATATGAGATTTAGTGTGGAGTTTGACTCTAAAAACTTTTTATAAAACTTTAAACGGCAATAGCAAGAAGGGCCTGGAGCCCTGGGGTGCAAGACCCTAAACATGGCCATGAGGGTGCGCGTGGACCTTTGGACTAGCTCTCCAATGAACGAATGCAGTAAAACATATTGGGCTTCGGCCGTATGTTCGAAAGTCCGTGGTTTCGGGTGCGTGAGTTGAGTCACGTACGGGTGTTTAGTTCATTGCATACATTTATTCATGGCATTTGATGCATGATTATAAATTGTTATGTGATATTTATGTTCCATTGATATATGTGAACTGTGAATTTGAGTTAAAGTGTAATTATTCATAATGATATGAATTGTATACATATATATATATATGTTTTCTTATTTAATCATTTAGATATGATTGTGGCTTTGGAGCTAGGGCTTGGCAGTAACGCCAATGTAGGAGTGTTATATGACTCAGGCATGAACCCTAGTTTGGGGTTGTGGTATTGGGGTATAATTGTAGTAATTCACTTAGGTGGATTAAGGAAATTAAAGTGTGGTTGAGGTAATTCATTTTGACATGGATTACGGAGTTAGGTGTGTGTGAGCATAAATCCTTTGAAATATGGATGGTAGGCTCGAGTTGCAATAACCTATTGAGAGGTGCCTTTGAGGTGTATTATGTAAATTCATTATAATATGAATTGTGACCTTGAGGTGCATTGCGTTGTGTCAATTCATGGATATTTGAATTGCGGGTTTAAGATGAGTGGTGTCAACTCATGGTTTTAGGAATGATTGTTTCGAGGAGTGTGTAAATGATTCATCGATATGTGAATCATGGCTCGGAGTGTGTTGAGTTTATTCATGGGTTTATATGAACCGTTGACTTCTATGTTACTCCTTGAGTCGTCGGTTACGGCATGGCGCCGAACCTCTTCCTCGTACCGTCATTTGATTATGTGGTTGGAAACGGATGGTTGTGTTCCGTGAGTCCAACGTATTGTTCTTCCTTCATTGTCCTCTTGGACATTATAGGAATCCTTGGAGTTGTAGTTACTCTTATATGGCTGTCTGTCGGAAACGGAGTTTTTCAAGTTATGAAAACAAACTCGTTGTATTTAAAAGGAAAAACCCGTTTTAGCCTACCCCCGTAGCCAGACAGGCGAACAACGGAGACCGGGGGCAAGACGGTCATTCTTACTATATGGTTTCTTAAAAGAAAACTATTTTATTACTTCCTCGAGATTCTGAGATTTCGAGACTTCTTGCTCAAGATCTCGACCTGTAGAGTTTTGAAAGGTGTTCCGTTGTTTCACCTTTGCTTCCTATCATTTATAAGTCTCGGGTATGAGGCTTGGTGTTGTTCGGTGCACACATATAGTGTTGCCCTTCCTTTCTTCTTGGTTTTTGATGTCACCACATAGGTGATTCAAGTTGTTCCACATGTTAGGGGCATGGATACCGAGTGGATTGGGGTCCTTGTCCAGGTGGTTCCCCTTAACCCTTGTGGTGTTTTAACCTTGATATTGTTGTCTCGGTTATCTGTTGGTTTAGCATTGGGAAGTCTTTTCCTTCACTTGCTTTGGTGACCCAGAGGTGGTCGTTCTTGTAAGTTGAGTTCGTGTACTCTTAGTGATTCGATTGGGTGGTTTTCCTCGCCTATAGTGAGAGTGTAGGTGATTGATTGACCCAATGGATGATAGTATTATGAGGTCGATATGATTTATGGTATGGTGATATGATAGAGGTGATCTAGCCTTTGAGAAGTAGATTTTCCCTAGAAATGGGATGAGGTTTGTTATATATATATTGTACATATATATAAACGATGATTGTGTTAGTACGCAAGGACGTGAGTACTTTTCCTCATGTGTTATCTGGGAGTGAGTTATGAGTATTCCTTGGTACTAGTGATGGATTTGATTCCTGTGGATTCGATTCATGTGGATATGAGAGGTGAGTGTGATTCCCTCTATTTAGATTTTCTGGTTAGCGTTGTGAGCGCCGAATGATTTGTGAGATTGGACCTTAGGGTCGTGTACCTAGTGTACGTTGTGAGAGTAGTGTAGACTACCGATGTTGGTACTTGGAGTATGAGCCGTAGTTGTACCTTGTAGACTTAGGTTGCATACTTATACATGTATACTTGTATATATATATGTGTATATATATACATATACATCCCCGTTATATACTTACGTACGGTAGTATATGAGCGCGTGCTTGGGCTTTGCGTGGATGGGATTAGTTGGGCTATATTTATCTTATTAGATAGTTTAGCTTTACCTAAACTGCCAGAGGATGTGGTAGTTAGAGTATCTTTTCCCACTGAGCTTATTTGCTCACAGGGGAATTTCATTTGCCCCCTGGTATTCCACGCCAGGTTGCAGGAATTGTTGCGGCTATGGACAGCATGCGGTGCAACGGTAGTTTTCTATTGTTTCCTTGTTACAGGTTTTGGAGTTGTGCACGGTGATGCAGTCACGGATGCAGCACGACTGGTTTTGGGGACGGTAGTTGTCTTCTGTTAGCTTTTGTACCCATGTTTTATGGGATTGTCATGTATTTCTTTTGGGAGCCAGTCTGTTGGCATATCCCTATTGATGTATTCTTTATTTTCCTGTATTTATTCTTCAGGATGTTATTGTATCTATTCTGTACAGTTAGACACCTTTCTGTATTCTTATTCGAGCATTTGTGGCTCTGTTGATGTTAGAGGGTTTGGAGGGGTTTTGGTTTCTTTCCACTACCTCGGCCCTAGTAGGATTGATGAATGTGGGGCTTGGAAGCCATTGTGATTATTGAATTGCTTTGGGCAGGTTATTGTGTTGTGATTGGTTGTCCGGATGTTCCATTTACAAACGGAACTCTGCCGGATTTTCGTTAGATTCCGCTGCGTTATTTTGTTGTTCATTTGGGTATTTAGTATACCATTTCTATCATTAACCCATATGTTTTCATGGTTAATGATATTTTAGTTGGTCGTTCGTATTAAGGATCACATCCTGAATTCCTCGGGTGTCCCAGTTCGGGAGTCTTAGGGATTTAGGAGCGTGTCTGTTAGTATCTGAGAATACTATTAAGTTTCTAGTACTCGTTTTGGCATGGAGTATGTTTCATTGTTATTCCATGGATTTTCCTTGTTATCTTTGACTCTAGTAGTCGCTTGGCTTGCGTCACCCTTTAGGGGCGTGACAACATGGTCTCAGGACATTCATTGTAACCCTTTTGTGGGTGTTTGATGGATGAATGTTGTAGATTCTCATTTCTTTTTACTTCCGTTCACTCCTTTAGCTCTTAGGCTCGGGTTTCTGAGTTCTAGGAAATTTGGGACGTGACATGAACAATCTCAGTCTCTATGGGATCAATATCCCCTATTCAAGCCATTTTGCTATTCTATAATTGATATGTGCGCTTGTGTAGGGTAAAACCTAGAGTCGTTAAGGTGTTATTTTTAATCACATATTTTTATACACCTTACATCGCATCAAGTTTTTTGTGTCGTTGGTGGGAACTAAGCATTGTTCAATAGCTTTAGTAATTTATTTACATTACGTTATTGTAGTTGTAGTTAAAGTTAGATTTTTGTGTGATTGACAGGTACTCTGAAGAGCGTAAAAGGAAAGAGCGGAACTTCTAAAGTTGAGTCTGGAACTTTTGTGTGTTTTAGTTACCTAGATTTTCACATAATAATTCTTGCTTTATTTTCTGTAATTTAAAAGTAGTTGATTTAGATTATATTTTATTTCATAAAATTTCAAAAAGAAAAAAAAAGTTTAGTGTATGACTGATAGATCGACTCGTTCTAAACCAAATACTGCGTTAGTCGTTTACGATCTTGAGATAAAAAAGACTCTCTGTCGCTTACGTTGATCTATTGAAGAACGTCATCGTCAGCAAGAAGAAGCGATGGGTGACCGAAGACCCAATCCGCCGAGGGCACCAGAGACATCATTGAAGGGATATTATGGGCCCAATGCGTATGACTCCTACACAGATTTTCTGGAGGAAGATGGAGTGAAGCATTTTGAGATCAAGACAAACATCATCAATATGCTTCCAAAGTTTCCAGGCCTTAGAATAGAGGACCTATACCAGCATATTAACGATTTCCTAGAGGTCGACTCCACTATTAGATATGACAATCTGTCCAAAAATGATTTGCGAATGAGATTATTCCCTTGGTCATTAAAAGAAATAACTAAAAGATGGTACATCAAATTAGCAAAAGAAATCAAAATTGATTGGGAAGCCTTTAAGAAAGAATTCATTGAAAAACACTATCCCATAGGACAAACCTCAAAAGCACAAGATACAATCAAAAGCTTTAGGCAAGTGTCTGGTGAGCATTTTCATGATGCTTGGGAAATATATAATGAAATTTTGTATAAATGTCCCCATTATAGGTTTTCTGATCAGGATATTGCTAAATATTTCTACATGGGACTTGGTGAGACTCATAAGACTTTGATAGATGCAGCCACACATGGTTAGTTTATCTTTAAGCCAGCTAAAAAACTTTTGGAGATATTTGATAATATCAGTGAAAACACAATCCAATATCAATCTGAGTTGAGGTCTAAAGGTGGACAACAGGATAGGAAATATGAAAAATCTTATGAGGTGAATCATGATGATGTTAGAGATACAATGGCGATGTTTGGAGAAAAATTGGAGAGAATTGAAAATTTTATGCAACAAAGTCATTCTCCTCCTAGAGAGATGTTTGAAGTCAAAGCTGAGTATTCCCAAAATGAGTATCAGAAGATAATGGTCGTTGATGCCAACGCATCATGGAACTATTCCAATAATGCGTCTTTCACCGATTCATACACCTCCAAATCCATAAATCACCTACTATTGTCTTACAAATCTACCAATGTGGAGAATCCACCACCAAAATTTCAACAAGGGCAATCATTCAATCAACAACCAAGGTTCATAGCTAGACAACAATCATATAACTAACAACCAAGGTTTACTGAGAGACAACAATCATATAACCCACAGCCGAAGTTTCAACAGAGTCAACAATCATTCGACTCACAACCAACAATCATGGCTAGAAATTCTCAGTCCAACTACCAATCCAGAAGATCCAATAATTCCCAAGCCCTCCAGCCATTCAATAGTAACCAAGCTCTACAGCCTTCCAATAATTCTCAAGCTCTTCAACCATTAAATAATTCTCAAGAGCTTCAGCCATTCAATAATAATCAGGTTGTGCTACCCTATAACTACCAAGCCTAGCCACCAAGAAGCCAAACTCCTTTACCCGATTTTCAGACTAATAGGCTAGAATAGGTCATAATGGACATTCATAACAAACTAGACATTCATACTCAATCTTTAGCACAACTGCACATGCAGATGGGCCAAATTGCTAATGAAAGTATTGTGAGAGAGCCAGGAAAACTGCTAAGTCAGCCAATAATCAACCCAAAGCCACAACAAGCACTAAAGCTTGGATCTTTTGCTAATAACCCTCATGAGTCGGTTCAAGCAATAACAACTTTGAGAAGTGGAAGGGAAGTAGATAGTAGAGTTGAGGCGGAGCATGAAAAAAGGTTGCAAAGAAGAAGGGAGACATAACAAGAGCGAATGAAGGAGGCTGAAGAAGAGCAGAGAAAGGAGGCTGGAAGAAAAGAGGCTGAAAGAGTAAAGAAAGACCAACCATCAGTGGAGGACAATATCGACCAGACATTACTTGAAGAGCCAGAAAGAGCGAATTATATGGAGGCAATGCCATTTCCTCAGCGTCTTAGAGAGCCGGCAAAGTATAGAAAGATGAAAGAATCTGATATGTTAGAAACATTCTGATAAATCAATATCAATTTACCTCTCTTAGATGTAATGGCCCAAATACCGCCTTACGCTAAGTTTTTCAAGGATCTTTGCACCCAAAAGCGAAAGAGCAGAGGGAAGAATCCAACAAAAATACTCTTGACTGAGCAAGTGAGTTCATTGTTTTTGAGCGATACTCCACCTAAGTGGAAAGATCTCGGTGCTCCCACTATTCCATGTGTCATTGGTGACTAGGAAATTGATAGAGCTATTCTTGATCTAGGTGTGAGTATTAACTTACTACCTTATTCAGTCTACCAACAACTCAGGTTGGGTGAGCTTAGTCCCATATCGGCTGTATTTTAATTCCCCTATTGATCAGTCAAACAAGCAAGAGGTGTGCTCGAAGATATAATTGTTCAAGTGGGCAAGTTTTATTTTCAGATTTATTTTGTAGTCCTAGATATGAAACCTGTCCTTGACTCGAAGAAGCACATTCCAGTAATACTGGAAAGACCATTCTTAGCTACGGAAAATGCATGCATCAATTGCAGATTCGGAGCTATAGATCTGATATTTGGTAATATGAAGGTCAAGATAAATGTGATTGAAGGAAGCCACCAATTGCCTGAATCTGGGGAATGTTTTCATATTAATCAGTGCGATGAACTAGATGATGTCATCTCAGATTTTACAACTTAAATCTTGGAGGAGGACGAGCTGGAGTCATTTAGGACTAGAGAATGGCCAAATGATAAAGTTGCTGATTGGGAGACAAACTAGAAGCTGCAAAATGAAGAGCTGGATGCTACGAAGACTGCATTGTACACTCAACCATGGCGGGAGCCGGTTGAACCACCTTTGATAGTTTCAAATATTCCACCAATTCCATCATTAACTACTCCTCCTACCTTGGAACTAAAGGATCTGCCTGAAAATCTGAAATATGTTTTCTTGGGACCCAATGAGACTCTTCCTGTGATTATATCTTCAAAATTGATGGAGAAATAGGAATCAAGTTTAGTCAAGGTTCTGAGTGAGAACAAATAGATAATAGGATGGAGCGTTGCGGATTTGAAAGACATAGACCCCTTGATTTGCATGCATTGCATACATTTTGAGGAGGATGCAAAACCATCAAGAGAAATGCAACGACGGCTGAATCCCAATATGAAGGAGGTAGTGATGAAAGAAGTGGTGAAATTGCTAGATGCATGTATCATTTACCCCATCTCTGATAGCACTTGGGTAAGTCCAACTCAGGTGGTGCCAAAGAAGTTAGGCATTACAGTGGTGCCAAACTCAAAAGGTGAGTTAATTCCACAACGCATGACTACAGGGTGGCGTGTGTGTATTGATTACAAAAAGCTCAGTCTGAACATTAGGAAGGATCATTTTTCGTTACCATTCATTGATCAAATCCTGGAGAGGTTAGCCGTGCAAAGCTATTACTACTTTCTGGATGGGTATTCCGGCTACAATCAGGTGGCGATTGATCATGTTGATCATGAGAAAACCACATTTACTTGTCTGTATGACACGTTTGCTTATAGACAGATGACGTCTGGTTTATGTAATGCGCCAGCAACATCCCAACAGTGTATGATGTCTATATTCTCTGACATGGTAGATAAATTTCTTGAAGTATTCATGGATGATTTTTCATTTTTTGGGGAAACCTTTGAAGACTGTTTAAAACATCTAAAACTGGTACTTAAGGGCCCGTTTGGTAGGCGGTCCAGTCTGGTTTGGTCTTATCTGGGTGGTGTTCTGAAAGTCTGTTTGGTAAAACTGTCTGGTAAATGGTCTTATTCAAGCTGTTTGGTCTTATGTTTGGAAAATAATACAAAAAATAAAAAAATAATATATAAACTTCAAAAAATATATTAAGTATGAAAAATATATAAAATTTGAAAAAATATAAAAAATTTGAAAATAATATAAGAAATTCAAAAATAATATATTTTTCAAATTTTATAAATTATTTCGAATTTTTATATTAGTTTTTGTATTTTATATATTATTTTTGATTTTTTATATTATTTTCAAATTTTTATATTTTCTAAAATATATATATATATCTAATTTTGTATATTATTTTTGAATTTTATATTTTTTTCAAATTTTATACATTATTTTAAATTTTTTATATTATTTTTCAAAACTTATATATTATTTTTTAAATTATATATATATTTAAAATTTTATATATTAATTTTGATTTTTATATATTTGTTTCGAATTTAATATATTATTTTAAAATATATTTATTACTTTTGAAATTATATATATTATTTTCGAATTTTATACATTATTTTTTATTTTTTCTATTATTTTGGAATTTTTTTATTTTCCCAAATTTTAAATATATTTTTTGCATTTTATATATTAAATTTGAATTTTATATATATATTTCAAATTTTATACATTATTTCAAATTTTTTATATTATTTTTTTAATTTTATATATTATTTTCAAATTATATATATCTTTTAATTTTATATATATATTTCAAATTCTATGGTCCCATGTGTTAAGATAATTGTATATAAGACCACTTGAGACCATCATTTTTTGTTGTCTCAAATTACCCATTTTGGTCCCAAGTGGTCCTTGTTTTTTTGGAACCGTTTTTTTGGAACTGTGTTGCCAAACAGTGTTCGGTCCCAAAAAAGCCATTATGAGACCGGACCACATGGGACCGGACCGCGAACCAAACAGGGCCTAAGAGATACAAGGAGACGAATCTGATCCTAAGTTGGGAAAAAAGCCATTTTATGGTTCAAGAAGGGATAGTACTGGGCCATATTGTATCAAAGTGAGGGATAGAGGTCGATAAAGCAAAAGTTGAATTAATTTCAAAACTGCTTCCTCCCACATCTGTTAAGTAGATACGCTCTTTTCTGGGCCACGTCGGGTTTTACCGAAGGTTTATCAAATATTATAGCAAAATTGCCCGACTGCTATACAACTTATTGGCTAAGGACGCTATTTTCGTTTTTGACGAAGAGTGTCTTCATGCCTTTGAGGAGTTGCGTGCTCAACTATCATCATCCCCAATTATTCATCTGCCAGATTGGTCTTTACCATTTGAGCTCATGTGTGATACTTCTGACTATGCCATAGGAGATGTGTTGGTTCAGAGAAAAGATAAGTTACCGTATGCCATTTACTATGCTAGTAGAACTCTGAATGAAGCTCAGATGAACTACATAACTACCGAGAAAGAGTTGCTGGCAGTTGTCTTCGCCTTGGATAAATTCCGATCATATTTACTAGGCACCAAGGTTGTCGTTTACTCGGATCTTGCCGCTCTAAGGCATTTGCTGATAAAGAAAGACTAAGACCCGACTGATTCGGTGGATTCTATTGCTATAAGAATTCGACCTGGAAATCAAAGACAAGAAGGGTTCAGAGAATGTTGTTACGGATTATTTGTCAAGGATTATTGTCGAATCCATAAAGGAAATTTCTCCTCTTAAGGATTCTTTCCTGGATGAACATCTGTTCAATGTGGCTGTGGGGGAACAAATATCGTGGTATGCTGACATTGTCAATTATAAAGCCACAGGTCGAATCCCAAAAATATGGTCTAAGAATGAGAAAGACCGATTCTTTAGCCAAGTCATATTTTATATCTGGGATAATCCGCGTTTGTACAAGTATTGGTCGGATCAAATTATCAGAAAATGCGTCCCTGAAAGTGAGGTGCAAAACATACTTACATTTTGTCACACGTTGAAGTGTGGAGGGCATTTTGGGGCTTAGAAGACAGCCTATAAGGTGTTGCAGAGTAGATTTTACTGGCCTTCCATAATCAAGGATGCTTTCGAGTTTTGCAAGGCGTGTCTGCGGTGTTAAAAGCTTGGATCCATATCTCAACGAGACATGATGCCTTTAACCTCAGTGTTTCGAGGTAGAATTATTTGATGTGTGGGGTATTGATTTCATGGGACCATTTTCAAAAGTAGATAAGAAAAAGTATATACTTGTGGGGGTTGATTATGTTTAAAAATGGGTAGAAGCAATAGCCTCCAAACGTGTTGACCACAACGTGGTGGAAGAGTTTGTAAAATCAAACATTTTCTCACTATTTGGTATACCAAGAGTTCTGATCAGTGATGGTGGAAGCCATTTTTACAATCAGTTTCTTTCCACTTCGTGCGAGAAGTACGGTGTCACTCATGGAATTGGTACGCCATATCACCCCCAATCACAAGGTCAAGTGGAAGTTTTTAATAGGGAGATTAAAAATATCTTGGAGAAGATGGTGCGTCCGGATTTGAAAGATTGGCTGCGAAGGCTAAATGATGCATTTTGGGTATACAAAATTGTGTTTAAGACACCAATTGGTATGTCACCATATCATCTTGTGTATGGTAAATCATGTCATATCCCTCTAGAGTTGGAACACCGAGCATACTAGGCTATTCAAAGATTGAATTTCGATATAAAGAAAGTCGGTGTGCAGTGGAAACTTCAACTGTAAGAGCTTGAGGAGTTAAGAAATGATGGATATGAAAATTCTTGGATTTATAGGCTCGAACAAAGGCGTTTCACGATAAACACATTAGAAAGAAAGTTTTTGAGCATGACCAAAAGGTTTGGATGTTTAATTCGAGACTCAAGTTGTTTCCTGGTAAGCTCTAATCAAGATGGGATGGGCCGTACAAGATTATAAAGGTTTTCCCCCATGGAGCAGTGGAGCTCGATAATCCTGACACCAGAAAGAAGTTTGTTGTGAATGGGCAGAGATTGAAGCAATATATAGAGGTTCAACCAGCTGAGTGTGTGGTTGAAACGATCGATCTAACTGAACCACCACCCAAGCTGGATAAGCTTAATCCGGAGTATTGAAAAGCGGCAACGTCGTATCAATGACGTTAAACATTGGTACTAGGTAAAGAAGAGTAGCTTTGAAGCCTAGTTTGTACTTGTATATGGTAATTTAGTTAATTCGGTATTTAAGATTGAGTTTGTAAAATCGAGTCGCGAGGCCATCATCTTTTGAGGAGGGAGTGTAAATGGAGCCTAGGAAGCATTGAGGATGCGTGGATTTGAAGACGAGACGAGATGATGAAGAAAGAATAGAAAAGTATTTTTGGGGCCAAGGACCTATGCTTGAAGCGTAGTTGTGGGCCTGTTATAAAAAGGACCTGTCAGCGGCTTCCCCCTCATTCTCTATTCAAACTCCTCTTTCTTTCTCAATTCTCCATCAATCTTTGACATGTTCAATTCTACTGTTTAATCATCTAATTCCTCATCATTCCTTGCCAGCGGATTGTCAGATTAGTTGGTGATTCGTCCGGATTTGTGTGAAGAACTCGAAAAGTCTCCGAAACTCAATTTTTGGTAAATCATCATTTTTCTCGATTCGGTGAGTTTTGTTCCATTATTTTGATTTCATATGACTTATTTAACTATTCTAAACTAGTATTGGCGAGTCCTATCAAAATCGTGTTTTGATCCGATTTCTAAAAAGTTGAGTTTTTCGACTCCGAAAGAGGATTAAATATTGAATTTTTGGGACGACGGCTTGTTTAATCGTTATAGTGGATATATTTAGATATAGTTTGAGTTTGATTCGGTGTCCGGTTCATTATCGCTTACTTTTCAAAAATTCCCTATTGTAGGCATGGCACAGACCAATTTATCGGCGAGTCGAGTGGCTCAGGTCGCCGTTGCGGCTGATCCACCAGTGCGACAGAGGTCGAGCTCATCATCACATGCACCGTCACCTATTTACCGCTGGAGCACACATGCCAGGAGCCCACAATATGTCGACTCGGCATCCTCGTCTTCATCATCTTTTGAGGTAGAGGTGCTAGAGGATCATACACAGGGGCACGACATACTATTGTGGCATGGTCGCTTAGTAGTTGATCTAGTTGTTCCACGGGCACCATCACCGCCACTTGTGCCGGAGCAGCAGGCCGAGGAAATGGAGGAGGATACAGAGGGTGATCGTGCTGAGATAGAGGATGGTGCCGATGAGGGCGATGATGCTGATCGAGCAAATGAGGGTATGTCGTAGCCACTAGTAGAGGGTGACCTCAGAGTTTTAACTACATTTCTGCCTATGCCCCGGATGACCTCGGTTTAAGGTTTATTAAACCGGGCGATCCAGAAGGGTTATTAGTAGGAATGGACATACCTGATGAGGATATTTGAGGGCTTACAACCAGTGTCAGCTTAGACGATCGACCGATTGAGGGCTCGACGTTTATTGCCTATTCTAGCCCCGGCTACCTCGCACATTTGTGAGGTATGATCCGGGAGTTCTGGCTACACATGCGCCATTTCAGCAGGGGGATGAGATTACGGATAGTGGTCTAACGTACAGAGATAGAGATTACTCCCAGTCTATTGCTGAGGCGTGGGGTATTCTGGACGAGTGTCCTCCTGAGTTAGCTGTTGAGTTCTCGCCTATGCCCGAGGTATCTATTTTTGAGTTGGTTGTACTTTAGACTACCGGGCAGTGGGCCGATACACATCAGAACTGCACCAAGAAGGCGAACTATCATCCTATGCTATGGTTCTGGGATCTGATAGTTCAATCTGAGATTATACCGCACAGCCACATGACCATATGTTATGCGCCATTTCCGGCCCTCCACTACGCATTCGAGTTCGAGAGGTAGATTTTTATTCCACAGATTATGTGGAAGGGCCTACACACATTACATTCATCTGCGTAAAGATACCAAGGTGAGTCAGCGTGGATTTCATATTTGATTCCCGTGATTGGTGATGAAGATTATGATGGATGCTAGGATCGAGATGGATGCGAGCGAGCGTAATAGATATAGAGAGGGTACTCCATATGCCAGAGGGATGTGGACTAGTGTCTGGACCCGGTTGCATGCATATGATATTATGCGACGCCGACCAATGTTCGGTGTATTACCAGCACCAGTTGCACAGGCTCAAGAATAGGATGATGATATAGGCTAGGATGATGCGGGTATGGCTCAGGATGCTAAGGTGGTTCACGAGGCTGAGATGCCACAGATGTCAACTGCTGCTGAGGAAGTAGTGATGCTAGAGGCACCTGCGGGTGATACAGTTACTCTATCCCGGGCACAGTTTGATGCTCTTATAACACGAATGCAAGGGATAGAGCGGACTTTGGCAGATGAGAGACAGGCCCGACAGAGGGATCAGAGGCGGTTATTTCATCGATTTGACTGTATGTGTCAGCATGTGGGTGTGCCGATTCCACCTACACCACCGACCTCTGATGATGAGGCTTAGTCTGTTTTAGTTAGGTTTTTGTTTTAGTTTTATTTTTGATTCATTTTTCTACATTAGAGATAAATTGTCAAGCGGATAGTTTCGTATAGGGCTTGATGTGCCGCTTGAACGATTATCTTCTAAATGTTTTTGATATTTTCACAAAATTATAATCTCACTATTTTATCAAATCAAGCATGCTTCACAATTATATATTTATAATTTTAATTTAATTATATACCCCTATCATGTAATTCTAAATACTCGGAATACCTACAATTCCAACTAAAGGATGGAATTAATAGTGTCGCATGCTCACGAATATCGGAAAGCAAAAGGGACCGCACACCCTTACCTCCTGAAGCATGCCAATTATTCAACTAATTTATAATTATTTTAATTATTTACCCCTTACTTATTCAATTTTTATAATGACAATTATTTCTCCAATAAGTAAATCTCCTTAGTATCCTTAATCACATATTTTTCTTTCCTTAGAATTTTCATTCTTCAGCCGTTCTAATCAGTTCATACCTTCATACCTGAGAACTACTCATTAATCATTGAAATCAAGGGCAGACGCCGGTATTCCGTATTGATCAATGGGAGTGAGAAAGAGATTGAAACATTTTTCAGAATTGGTGACGAAAATCATTCAGGTGAGTCGATGATATATATACATAGATGTACATATATATATATATATGTGTGTGTGTGTGTGTGTTTCTGAATATCATTGACTCACCTTAATGATGATATGGTGACAATTTGATATGTAATTTATATTATTTTGTTGAGATATGAGTGTAATTAAATGTTATTAAGGACACTTTTATGATATTTATGGATTCTTTGAAATTTGATGAGTGCATATTATCGATAGATTTTAAGTAAAACAGATTTATAACACTAAAAGCAACAAAGTTACAATATTAAGTTAAAAGTATTATGTAGTGAAATATAAGTTTTACTGAATGAAACAAACTTTTTACATGACTTTCAGAAATGTATATTTTCTGAAAATCGAGAAGTGTCTACTCTCGATAAATTTTAGGTGATACAAAATATTTTACATCTTGGGTCAAAAAGTTTCATATCTTGCGTCAAAAGTTTTACCTAATGAAATATATGTTTTACAGTAAGAATTAGAAGTTGTACTCAAGAAAAAAAAGAAGTTTACATGAAATTCTAGAAGTGTGTATTTTCTGTAAATTGAGAAGTGCTTATACTTTGTATCTTTTAGCTAGAACAAAATATTTTACCTATTGCATCAAAAAGTTTTAAAGATAACATTAACAGTTTTACCTTATGAAGTAAAAGTTTTACAGTATTATTCTTGAATATTTTTTTTTTCCTAATGATATACTTGATGGAGGTAACGATTGTGAGATGGAGTTTGAGATGAAAGGGTAATTACGTCGGTTCAGAAAAGTTGATTTATTAGAGTTTTTTTAGTGAAATATAAGATAATGTCATTAAGGGAAATGACTGCAAGTGGGTTAAAGGCATTATAGACCAAAATTGTGTTTTTTTTTTTTGTAATTATTTTTAAATTTTGACATTTTTCTTAAATTACTTTTTGAATATTTTCATTTTTTTAATATAGACTCCAAATGTTGTCGGTTTTTAAATTTTCCATAATTGATAACGGTTATTTTAATAATTTAGTACTTTGTCAATGCATGTAATTACAAATTAATGAAAAATGGAATATTTGATCGAGGGCAATCTGATTTTTGTGGGGTATCATTGATGCAGGGGGATCCGAGTCAGATGATGCCGAGCTGTCAGATTGCTCATTGATGGCGCTGGATTACCTGGAGTGGGAGAATCAACGCAAGGATGACAAGAAATCGTGATCTAGCCTAATTGGGGCAGTTTCCTTGCATGCGTCGATTTTTTTGGCCATAACTGGAGCTACAAGTGTCTGATTTACACCCGTGACCCCAATTCGGAAAGCTACGCTCGGTGCACATCGTTTCGAGCCCCAAATCCGTTGTTTTCCTTTTCAAATCTTTATTTTTAGTTTATTTTTGCTATTTATGGTAATCTTTTATTCGTCAATTAGGAGTTGATTCTGAACCCGATTTGGGCTAGATGTTTGGCAATCTTTTGATTTCTTTCCGTATTTTGTTTTGGTAAGAATTTTAGGGTTTTTCTATTTTTGGCAAAATTCAGCTATTTTAACCCCGCTTGTGGGTTGTTTTTCATCATTCTTGATTATAAATAATTTTATTAAATTCCAGAGTGTTCTCTAAAATTTTGGGTCGAAATTCTTCTGTTTTCCCTTGCAAAGTACCTATTGCACTAGCCTACAGAATAATCTCTATTCTGTCCGGCGTCAATCATGATCAAAATTGATAATCTAAAAGGATTCTATGAATTGTCCTTTTTTCTTCTTTTTTTTTTTTAAAAAATAAAATAAAATTAAGCTCAAAGTTGTTTTAGTAATTTTACACTTTTGTTAATGGAATTAACGTCAAACTAACAGGGTGGGGGCAATTTGATAGTAAGGTTGTCAAAATCGCGATTATAGAACGATTCTACATCAAAAAACGACTTGAATTGCACAAAATTCGTTATTATAGGTTGAATTGGAGTAGAATTAGTGAAACGATTCTACTACCATTTTGCCATTTATGAATTTTTTAGGTGAATTGGGTTGTGCCCTCCATAAAAAAAACACTTCAAAGTCCAAAGACTCTAAAGACCCAATAATTTTAAAGACACTAGCCCAAATATAAGTTAGTAATATAATATATTAAAAAATTTAACCAAAAAAAAAAATTAAAAAATAGAAACCTCTTGTAAACCTAGAGGTTGTTTGGTAGGTAGTTTTGGTACTAAAAATTTGGTTTTGGGCTAAAAAAAAGTAGCCAAACCCATATTTGGATAACTTGATAATTGGTCAAAAGTGTTTCAATATGGTGTACCAAATGTCCAAATCTCAAACCATGTAAATACATGGTTTTGCTTGGTACCAATACCTATTGTACCAACTTGCTTGCTTGGTTAGTATATTATACTATATTTTTCAATATGGTCAACAGTGATTCAATATGGTGTAATATATTTTAATTTATTAGTTTTTCAATATGATCAACATGTATTTTTTTTTTAAATTGAATAAATCTTGCAATATGATGAAATATTATTATCCAATATTAATAATTTTTGTTAAAAAAATTAATTATTAATATATTTTTATTTTTTAAAACATATATATTTACAAAATGTTATTATAAATAAATAAAAGGGTTATTCCCACCGATACCCCCTCAAAGAAACCCTAGTCCCACACGGACCCCTCGATATTGAGTATTCCCACACGGACCCCCTCTGACAAACGACCGTTAGGTTTACTGACGTTTTATTGTGAAATTACTAATTTGCCCTTCGATATATATTTAAAAAAGGGTAAATTGCAGTAGCACCCCCTGAAGTTTCACTTATTACATTAGGGTAATATATAAAATATAAAATTACCCATATGCCCAAAATATATATATATATATATATATATTACGAAAATATATATCACGAAAATATATATATATTAGGAAAATATATATATTTTATGAATATATATATATATATTAGAAAAAATATATAAATTATAAAATTCAAAAATAATATATAAAATTTGAAAGAAATATTTAAAATTCAAAAATATTATATAAAATCTGAAAATGCAAAAACAATATAAAATTCAAAAAAAATATAAAATTTTGAAAAATTATATTAAAATCTGAAAATATATAAAAATTTAGAAAAAAAAATATAAAAAGGGGAAAAATATATAGATTCAAAAAAATAT
Organism: Cornus suecica; assembly: GCA_963922005.1. Classification (NCBI taxonomy): domain Eukaryota; kingdom Viridiplantae; phylum Streptophyta; class Magnoliopsida; order Cornales; family Cornaceae; genus Cornus; species Cornus suecica. Next base: position 37,968,276 of record OY998238.1, on the reverse strand, counting down.
TTAAATTTCAAAAAATATACCTAAATTATAAAGTTCAAAAATTATATATAAAATTTGAAAGAAATACTTAAAATTCAAAAAAAATTGTATTAAATTTTCAAAATATATATAAAATTCGAAAAAATATATTTTAAAATTTGAAAAATATTATAAATTCGAAAATAAATATAATATTAAAAATATATAAAAATTTCGAAATTATTTTTTTTCAAAAAAACATATTAAATTTAAAAATAAATATAAAAATCGCAAAAAACATAAAGTTTTTGAAACAAATATATAAATGTTTTTTAAAAAAAACATATAAAATTCAAAAATATATATTAAAGTTCGAAAAAAAATTATAAAATCGAAAAAAAATATAAAATAAAATATATATATAAAATTTGAATTTTTTTTAAAAAAACATATTAAATTCAAGACAATATATAAAATTAAAAAAACCATATAAAATTCAAATAATATATATTAAATTTTGAAAATAATTATAAAATTCGAAAAAAACATAAAAAATTATAAAATTTGAAAATAAATATAAAATTCAAAAAATATATATTAAATTTAAAAAAATATACTAAATTAGAAAGTAAATATAAAATTAAAAAATATTTAAATTCTCTCTCTCTCTCACACACACACACATACATACACACACACGCCCACCCATCACTGCCACACAGACACACTCATATATATATACACACACACACACATATATATAGATCTATACATATATATACACACAGACATATATATATATAGATCTATACATATATATATAGATTTATACATATATATAGCAGCATCTATATATATATATACGGGTATATATAGCAACATATATATATATATATGAGTATGCAATATATACAATCTTCATCTTCAATCTCTTTCCCAATTTCTCACTTTCAATCTCTCTCTATATATAAATTAGAATTAGAGTTTTGGGATGCCCAAATTGAAGAAGAAGAAAAAAAAAATATGCAGGTCATTTTATATCATTTTGAGGGCAAAATAGACAATTGACAGGTTGATTAACGACACATTTTAACGGCGTGGAGACGGAGGGGTCTTTGTGGGACAAAATTTAATTTTTAGGGGGTATGAGTGAGAATAGTGAATATCAAGAAAGTTTATGTGAAATTAAGATATCTTTGAGGAGGTGTCAGTAGTATTTACCCTAAATAAAATGTTAAACCATTCCAAATTAACAAACATGGTATGGTTTCAGAATTTTATTTCATATCAATTTTACCAAATATGATTTAATTTTTCAATTTTACTTTTTCTCATACTAAAATCATCTACATCATCAAACATAATTTCAATTCAGAATAAAACCTACAAACACATCTCAACCCAAAACCAAAAATCACACCTGTTGCCAAACTGTCACCTAATCTGACCTGAGATTTCTTGGTTCATTACAAAGTAGACACATGATACCGCCACCATACTTGTCTTCCTCATATCCATTCTCCAAGCTTCTTCCCCAAATCTCCATCTCAATCCGGAAGTTTCTCAAAGATCTAAGGTACATGGTTTAATGTTTATACTATATATGTACTGAATCTACCGTTTATGTGTGTTTTAGTCTTTAGGGCTTTTTAATTTATATATTATGATGCTGCAACAGATTTTTAAAGACAATGCATGACCTCTCTTTGTGTGTGATATATATATATATATATATGTATGTATCAGTCTTCAAAAGTTTATATGGTAGATTAGAGTTACCAACTCTGAATTGAAGACTAATTGTGTTTCTGTCATGATAATGGCGTAAAGAATTTGTGTTTCTGTCATATAAAAATGCCCTGAATCATGTACTAAGTTTATTGTGCTATGTTTGTGCTCTTTTTTTTTTTTTTTTTTTGGTGCCCTGAATCATGTACTAAGTTTACTGAATCAAATTTTGTGCACTATTTTTTTTGTTTAGATGATTGTTTAAATTAGTGTTTGAATTAATTGAATCATATACTAAGTTTATTATTGTGCTCTGTTTTTTTTTTTTTTTTTTTTTTTTTTTTTTTTTTGTGCCCAGAATCATGTATAAAGTTTACTGAATCAAATTTTGTGCTCTGTTTTTTTTGTTGTTGTTGTTTAGATGATTATTTAAATTAATTGAATCATGTAATAAGTTTATTTATAATATATATGTTTAGTTAGGTAAACATTTACCAAGAAAATGTCATCAAGTTCTGGAAAAAATAAGAGAAAAAATCAACCGGGACAGAGAACAGATCCGGGATGGGAACATGGGATAGAGGATGGAAATGCTCAAAAAGTTAAGTGTCACTATTGCGATGTTTCCTATTCTGGGGGTATTTATCAGCATAAGCATCATTTGGTGTGTACTCGTATAAACTTTGAGCCTTGTCCCCAAGTGCCTGAAGAAGTTAAAAGTCAATTTTTAAATATTCTTGAAGCTCAGTGTCAGGAATCACAAAAGAAGAAAAGAAACTTATATCATGACAATGATGATGATGAAGGTGAAGTTGAAATTGTAGAATCCAATCAATCAAAGAAACAAAAAGGAAAGGGGTTAATGGATAAATTTGTGATGAAGAGTACGACCCGGCAATCAACATTGAATGAAAATTTTTAAAAAGAGCAAAAACTAGCGAAATGGTTTTTGAAATGTTAGATGAGATTGTGGAAAAAGTTGGGGAAGAGAATGTTGTTCAAGTTGTGACTGATAAATGATAATGCTTCAAACTATAAATTGGCTGGAGAGTTGTTGATGAACAAGAGGAAACGGTTGTATTGGACACCTTGTGCTGCTCATTGCATGTTGGAGGATTTTGGAAAAAATATTGAAGTCCACCGCGTTCATACATTTATTCAAGAGAAATGTTAATCAGTTGGATGTTGGAATTGACAAATGGCAAGGATCTTATTCGACGTGCGGGACACGATTTGCTACTTCCTACCTAACTTTGCAGTGTCTTCATGAGCTAAAAAGAGAATTGATGTCTCTTTTTACATCTAATAAGTGGAGGGCTAGTAAGTTTGCAAAGGAAGAGAAGGGGCAAAAAATTGAGGGCATAAATTTAGACAATTATGGCTTTTGAAGAAATGTTGGTTTATGTCTAAGAGCTTCATTGCTTCTCGTCAAAGTACTTCGCATGGTGGATTCCGATGAGAGACCGGCTATGGAATTTATTTATGAAGCAATGGATCGTGCCAAGGAGCAAATTCAAAAGAACTTCAATGGAATTTTAAAGAGGTAAATATATAAAGTTTCAACTTTTTATTTATAAGATTATGAACTTTTTTAAAATTTAGAGTTGTAAATTTGTAATATATTTTTTATATATTGAATGTGCAGTTATGAACCTATTTGTAAGATCATAGATGCAAGATGGGAAGCTCAACTTCATCGACCCTTGCATGCGGACGGATATTTTCTGAATCCCCAATCTTATAGTCCAAAGTTTCATTTAGATGCAGATGTAAAAATCGGATTATATGATTGTTTTAACAGAATGATTGCTAGTCATGATGAAAGATTGCAAATTGACTTGCAACTTGATGCATTCACAAGTGCAAGAGGGCTATTCTAAATAGAAAATGCAAAATTGACAAGGAACAAGAAATCTCCAGGTACTATCATGCCTCTGTTACACACACTTTAAACTTCTTTAAACTATTATGCCTCTATTACACAAACACCAGTGAAATGACTTAAAATATTTTTATTGACGGAATCTTCATTCCTCGGGCATGATGCATTTGATCTATCATGCCTTTGTTACACAAACACTTTAAAATTCTTTAAGCTATCATGCCTCTGTTAACTGACATCTTATGTTCTGGTTTTAATAACTTATAGTTAATAAGCTATCATGCCTCTGTTAATATGTTACTTTTATTTTTTTTAACATCCAGGCTTTGGGTAGTGGTTAAGGTCAACTAACAAATTAATGGTTGATGCATCCCATACATAATGTATACAGGTGTTTGTGCACAAAATCATAAATCTTCTTATTAATATTCTCAATCAGATAGAGTAAATTTTTTGTCTATGGAGGTCGTATGGAGATGAGTGCCCCGAGTTGCAACGATTTGCCATTAGAGTATTGAGCTTAACATGTAGCTCATCGGGATGCGAACATAATTGGAGTGCTTTTGGGATGGTAAAATATTATTTTTTTAAATTTTTTTACTAATTCAAAGTTTTAAATTTGTATTAATGTTTTAACTTTATTTTTATCCTTTTGGCAATTCATTTAGGTGCATTCAAAAAGGAGAAATCGGTTGCATCAAAACAAATTGAATGATTTGGTATTTATTATGTATAACATAAAATTGAGGGAGCGAAACATGAGAAGAAAGGGTGTCATAGATCCAATTTGTCTTGATGATGTCCCATCCGATGACGAATGGATTACAGAAAAAGAAAATCCGGTTCTTCCCCAAAAAAATGAATGGTTGAGAGTTCTTGACAACAAACCTCAATAAGATGATTCGGAAGAAGATGTGGTGGAAAGGATGACTAGGAATTTAGCTAGCGCAAGTTTTTTATGTTCCAATTTTAAATTTTAATTTTACATGTTTTTGTTTAAATTTATAATTTTATCATATGAATTATAATATTTTTCTTTGTTTCTTTGTATATTTTAGTGAATGAAATTCACCAAATAGATGATGATGAAGAACTTGGTGAGATGGACATCCATGGTGTTGATAATGAGGAGGATAGTATTAGCGATGTTGGCGATGATGATGTCGACAGTCTTCGTGACTTGGATGAAGACTTTGGCGATAATAATGATTTATTTTAGAAATTTGGTTATGAGCTTATGTTTATTGATTTGGTTATCAACTTATATTGTGTACTAGTAACTTTTCATTTTTAAGTTGGTGTTTGTTTATTATTTTGGGTTAGCATAATACATTGGTGGAAGTTGGAACATGATATTAAGTTTGTTAAATGATGTTTATTTAGATTTTTATAAATTGTGTTTTAATATTATCTTTATTCTATTAATTAGTTTTTTTTTTTTTAAGTAAGCATTAATGTGAGAGAATTCAATCATTCGCACCTTGATACGACTCTATGGGAATCTTTTATGTATATTTGTTGTTTTGAGTATTTGTTTGATATATTTTGGAGATATTATTGTTTATAGAGTGAAATTAAATTATTTTTATGATAAAGATTCTACTTACGATTCTATGATTCCGATTCTACAGGCCTCCCAACGATTTTACTTAGAATCCCGATTTTGACAACCTTTTTTGATAGTGCAGGAGGCAAAATGATAATTGATGAGATTATTTGATCAAAATTAATAGGGTAAATTACTCTGACCTCCTCTAAGGTTTTGCATAATTACTCTGACCTTCCCTGTAATATTAATATTACACTAATATTTTTGGGCATTTACTGAAGTACATGTAACTTTAGTGTTTTAAAGTGAGTAATTTATGTTAAAATAACCAAATCAACTTGCATGGGAAGGGATAAAGATGTTTTGAGTGATGTCAAAAGATGAGTATTTTAGTAGTTTAAATGATATGAGATCATTAGACATGCAAATCATAAATTACTTCAGTTTAAAACACTTTAAATTAAGGGTACTTTACAATATGTACAAAAATATTAATGTAATATTAATCTTACAGGGGAGGTCAGAGTAAATTTACACAAACTTTAATCTGAGAGTAATTATGTGAAACATCAGGGGAGGTCAGAGTAATTTACCCAAATTAATATTAAAGGGACTTTTGTAATAATAGCCTAAAATTTCACTCCTTAGGGCTTGTTTGGTTGTGATGTTTTTGTGTTTGTTTATGTGTTTTGTGTTTATAAACTTGTTTGGTTAGTGTTTTTGGGATATGTGTGTTTAAAAACACTTTTTCACTTTAGGCAAATTTTAGGCATATGAGAATAAACATGAATTTGGTGTTTATTGGGATGTTTATCACTTACACTTTCTTCACTTTATAATATATTTTATTATTTATATTATTAAATTATTATTTATTAATTTATAAATATATTCTATTTATTTATTTATTATTATTTCATTATTTAATTCATTTTATTTATAAATTATTTATTCATTTTTAATTATTTAAAAATATATTTTATTAATTTAATATTAATTTATTATTATTATACTCATTTATTATTATTATTATGAAGTATTTATTCGTTATTATATTTACTTATTATTTATTAATTATTTTATATTATTATTTATTTCATTTTGTTTATTATTTATTATTTTTATTATATGTTTAAATATGTTTTATGTAATTTATTATTTATTTTATTAATTTATTATTATTATTTATTATTTAGTCCATTTTTTATTATTATATTTATTTATTATTATTGTATTCATTTATTATTATTATTATATTATATTATATTTATTATTTAAATTATTAAATTAATATTTATTAATTTATATATTAATTTATAAATATATTTTATTTATTTATCTATTATTATTTCATTATTTAATTCATTTTATTTATAAATTATTTATTCATTTTTAATTATTTAAAAATATATTTTATTAATTTAATATTAATTTATTATTATTATACTCATTTTTTATTATTATTATGAAGTATTTATTTGTTATTATATTTACTTATTATTTATTATTATATTTATTTATTATTTATTATTATTATTTTTTTCATTTTGTTTATTATTTGTTATTTTTATTATATTTTTAAATATGTTTTATGTAATTTATTATTTATTTTATTAATTTATTATTATTATTTATTATTTAGTCCATTTTTTATTATTATATTTATTTATTATTATTGTATTCATTTTTTATTATTATTATATTTTATTTTATTTATTATTTATATTTTTAATTTTTAATTATTGATTTTTAATTTTTCAATTTCAACCCAAAAAACATCCCTACCAAACATACTTCTGTTTTTGGATGGATAAACAAAAAAACAAAAAACGTGTTTTTTGTTTATTTCAACACAAACACAAACACAAACACAGCTCTACCAAACAGGCCCTTACTATTTGGCAAATATAGAAGAAGAAAAAAACCCTCCTGAACTATTACATTGTTGCAATATACCCTTTCAAAATATTATTTTGAGCTACAAGAAAATGGACTTTTAGGGCCTAAAAACACCATTTTTGTGACGGTTTATTGTATATGGTCACTAGGGATGGCCATTTGTATTGGCCTTCCGGAGTCCCACCCCTTTATTTAAGGGTTTGGGATTGTTTTTTATTTTGTAGGGTTGGACTTGGTAAAAGAAATTGAACTCGTTACGGATTATGGGGCGGGTTCGAGTATTGGTAGAAACCCGCCCCGTCCCTCCCCGCCCCGTTTACATTTTCTTTACCCTTTTGCTACTTATATATATATATACAAAAATAATAATCTAATTATGTTATTATTTATTACTCATTCTTTTTTCATGAGACTCGACATCTCAAACCAAGTAGTCGAATGTGTCCAAAGAGAAATAGATAGTGATTTAGATTGTTGGATGATTAGAGAAATAGAGAGTGAGTTCGATTGTTTGGTAATTAAAAAGAAGTTTATAGTTTAGTCATTTTTTCTTTTCTTTTTTTGTATTTTTTTATGTGTATTTAGGATTTTTTTTCTATCAACTAAACTCTTTTGTCGATTATAAAGATGACACTTACCATAAAGTGTTAGAGGGGCGGAACAGGGTGGGCACGGGTATAGTGAAGTGTTAATGAGGCGATTATGATTTATAAAAAAAAAAAACCCGTAACGAATATGACATTTTAAGAAATTAAACCCATTGCCATCTCTTGCAATTGACGCTATTGGATACGAGTGCCCTAAGCTATGAAGCATGGACACGGATATGGGACACGAACACGACACGACATGGATACGGTGACACGACAAATTCCAAAAAATTAGAACACGATACGACCCCGACACGTCTATAAAAAATTATAAATTTTTTTATATATTCATATTATATTAAACAAATACTTCATTTATCACTTAAATAATGAGAATCAAATAAACTTATAAACAAAAATAAATAAATAAGTTAAATGAAATGTATGACATGTTCAAAATTCTTTATTCTACTACTATCTAAGGAATCAAATGCATCTTCCCCAACATTCGTCATCTTAGTCTCTCTCGTAATATTGTGAAAATTTTCTTGATTAAAGACAAAGATTGGAAGGTATAAATACCAAATATTCGTCTCTTTGTGATGTTATCTTGTTCCTCTTCAAATAGTGGATAAATGAATATGTGTGTTTTAATTCCTCTCACAAGATGAGGAGAAACAAAGATATTCAAGTATCTTCAAAGCCAAAGATTGAATTAGAGGTGTTGAAATTCTATAGGTGATCTATTAAATTATCGGCTTTATAAGACCTTTATCTTCCATTGAATCAACCGACCCACCACGTGTTCGACACGCGGACACGTGCGTGTCCTCGGAGTGTCCACTAAGCGTCCAATTTTAAAAAATATCATGACACATTTTTGGTATGTCGGACACGTATTTTTAGCGTTTCCACGTGTCCGACACGGGTATGACGATCCTAAACGAAGTGTCCGTGCTTCATAGGTCCTAAGAAGTAGAAAATTGTTATTTTTGATGAGAAAAAGATGAAAAGGAAAACATTTTATCTGAACGTTGTCGTTTTTCATTCCATGTGTGTAAAGTAACCAAAACCCTAGTTTCTCTCCAACAACTCACCTCTTTTCTCAAACTTCAAGGCCGCCACCCCCCTCTCTCTCTCTAACCACACTGGTCAGTAATTCAGGTTTGTGCGAATCGTCCAAGGTTGTGTTGTTGTTAACATTTTAATTTTAACTCTCAATTTCAGATGTTTCATTTTCATTTTCAAAATTATTTTTTAATCCATCCGTCCATTCTTTTACGGCCACGAAAACCCTGTTTTGAAAATTCATGGGCATTATTTGTTCAATTTTTGTCAGGGGTACCCACACCCACACACAGAGGGAAGGAAGTTTCAACTATGGTCAAACTTCAACTAAAACACCGATCTACAGCCTGAAATCACTAGCAGGTATTTTCAAATATTTTAACGGTTGAACCCATTAAACCGACTACTAGAGAAAATACGCATAAAAAAATAAAATATGCTATAAGACTCCCAGACTAATAAAAAAAACAATATTATCCCCACTTTTGTTGTAAAATGGCACAAGTACTCTTATTATTTTATGTCATGATATACTCTCATTTTTTTATCGTCATGTTTTCCAAACCACTGAAATGATCACAGAAATGCACCATTTCATCTAACAACTGAAATTAGTTTAGAAAATTTATAGAATGACTAAAACTTAGGTAATGGAATTAAGCATCTCTTGCATAAGAAAACAGCCTTGCCTATACAATGCAAGTGACCATAACTTTCCTTTCCACCTTTATAATTTCCTAGACCTAGCTAACAACTCGTTCTGCTCTCTCCCTATTCAATGTGAACCCAAATATTTCTCTTATTTTAGGAAGCATCAGTGTTGGACTACAAACACATCCATCTTGTTCATACTATTTGTTCCAAATAATGCAAGACAATATTTGACAACATATTGGCTTAGTTAAAATTTCAGCTGATTTTCTTTGATTTTTGTAGACATCTAATTCACATTTTCACATATTGATTAAGTTTCTAATTGTAAGTTTATAACAATCAAGATACCATCATATTGTTATAAAACTATAGGTGTAACTATATCTAATGGAGAATAACTATAATAAGAGATCTAAGAAAGAGAGAGAAATTCAGAATGTAGAGAGAAAGGTCTGTAATTTCATTAAGCTGACTTCCCTATTTATAGGAAACCTACAGGGGTACTATTACAGATATTATTACAATTATTGTGCAAATAGTAACCTTATATAATTGTAGTGGGCCCTATACTTATATAATTGTAGTGGGACCAACACTTATAGTTATATTACATAACTAATGTAGAACCAACATAAAGAAAGCTATGATACCGATTGACGCAGGACACAATAGAAGAAACATTAGAGAAAGAGAAGAGAGAGAAAATAGAAGAGCGAGAGGAAGGAGAGATAGAACTTGGGGTGAGAAGAGCAAGAATAAGAAGAAGAAGAGAAATCAAGAGAGACAGTTTAATCAATATTCAAAAACTTATAATAATAGGAATACAAAATCCTATAAATATAGAAAACAAGTAAAATAAAGTCCTGGAATCAAATTTGAAGTTAAATTCAAATAAGAATCAAATTCTAATGAAAATAAAAAGTTGACTAATGAAAATTCTGAAATAAAATAAAAATACAAATAAATATCCTAATATCATCTCTTTTTCCTACGTCTCCAATAGTAAACATGGGTCATGTGGGCTTCAAGGTCAGGGGTCTTGCTCGGTTTTGCATCAATAACATTCCCCCCATAGGGATCATTATACGAAGAACATGTCTCGTTAAAACCTTGCCAGAAAAACTTAGTGGGAATATTCTTGTGTGGCTCGAAATGGTATTGCATAGGATAAAACTGCCTCATTAAAATCTTGTCAGGAAAACCAGTGGAAAAAACCACGACGAAGGAAAAAGACTATAATAGTATTCTGGCGTGGATGAAAATATTGTATTATAGCTGCCTCATTAAAACCTTGATAGAAAAACCCAATGGGAAAACATCTAGGGATACTGTAAGAGGATACTATTAGAGATATTATTATAAATACTGTGCAAATAGTAACGTTATATAATTTTAGTGGGTCTCACACTTATAATTTTAGTGGACCCCACACTTATATAATTATAAGTGTGAGCCCACTACAATTATATAGGTTACCATTTGCGCAGTATTTGTAATAATATCTGTAATTGTATCCTTATAATAATATCCCTAAGTTTTCTATAAATAGGGAAGTTAGCTTAATGAAATTATTTACTTTTCTCTCCGCATTCTAAATTTCTCTCTCTTTTTCTTAGACCTCTTATTATAGTTATTCTTTACTAGATATAGATACACATATAGTTTTATAACACGTTATCCACATGAATCTTTGCCGATCTGGGCCTGTGATATTTTAAAACAAAAGAAGAAAATTACTTTTTCTCATTTCTATTTCGAAAGGCTTCCATAGATTCAAATGGGTCTCATCTCAATCTGTAAATATATACTCCTAAATCATAATATATATATATATATATATATATATATAGATATTTTGATAGTGTATAATGTATATATATATATAGATGTTATATATTTATTATGATTTAGGAGTATATACTTACAGCTTGAGATGAAACCCATTTGAATCTCCATTGACCTGAAAGAATCCTTTTGAAATAGAAATGAAAAATATAATTTTCTTCTTTTATTTTAAAATATCACGAGCTCAGATTGGTAGAGATTCGTGCTGATAACGTGTTATAAAGTTATATGTTTATTTATTTTTGATAGAGAATAACTATAATAAGAGATCTAAGAGAAAGAAATTCAGAATTGAAGGTATGTAATTTCATTAAACTGACTTCCCTATTTATAGAAAATCTAAGAATACTATTACAGGGCTAAACTTGTATAATTGTAGTGGGCCCTTAAGTTGGCTTCCTTGTTTATAGGAAACCTAGGAATATTATTACAAGGGCCAGACTTGTATAATTGTAGGGCCCACACTTGTAATTATATTACATCATACACACGTAGTTTGTCGAATCGGCCGGTTTGCAATGGATTTTGAACCAACCGATTTCGATACATCCCGATATATCGGACTGTGTACGGATTCATGCCCAAACCGTACGAACCGGCCGATACATCGGACTGTGTTTTGAAAACTTTAATACTGTATGGGTCAGTGTGTTTGTAACTTTGTATGTAAGAGAGAGGGGTACCCTAGAATGGGGAAGAGGCAAGGTTTGGTTTGGTGGATAAGAGGATAGTTTTTAATGGGGGAAGAGATTATAGTGTGTGTATTATTCTGTATATTTGTGTGTGTCTGTATGTTTGTGAGAGAAAAGGAAGAAGAAAGAGACGAGAGAGAGGATGGATTTGGGGATCTTGGGGTTGTGTAATGTGGTATTGGGAAAAAGATGAATGGTGGAGATGGCTTCTTCGAAAATCCTAGAATTTCCTTATTCAAAAGATTGGTGGTGAGCAATGATATATATATGTATACTATATAGATATGATATTATATAATTTCCTAATATAACTTATGAGAGAGTGTTTTAGAAAAGGCAGTTGAACTTTTTTTTACAAGTTTTACTATTGAATAAGCGAATGTTATAAAATAATAATAATAATAATGTGTAAAATGCAGGTGTGGTAGCTATCAAAATTCTTTTTTTACTTTATTAAGTGGAATAATTTATTGTGATTTACAACAGGTTATCCTTTTTCAATTCGATTGTATATTTTTCTAATTTTGAAGTAAATAAACTTTTTATAATTTAAATATTTATTTATGTAAACTCAAATTTACGTTATTTAATTGTCTCATCAGGGATATAATACTAATTATTTTTTTATAATGATATATTGTCAAAATCATTTATAATTTGTTTTTGATATTTAATGATATTTAACAAATAAATATTTTTTATCAAAATTTATCAAAAAATTATATTTATTCATTTATGTTGTCAAAAGTAGTACTATATATAAGTTCAATTTGTTGATAATGTGCCAGTTTTGAAAAAATTCACGACTATGATAATCGATCCTGTTACGTAACCACGATATTGACCCGAGTCTGTTACGTCGCTACCGCGATCAATACCGTAATCAATACCGCGACTGCGAACTTTGATCACACATAATATTTGTTTTTATCATGGTTACAGCTCTCCTGAAGTATATAGTTATGAGGGAATTTCATAGTTTATTCTATCCTTTATTTTTTGTTAATAGTCTTTTATTATAAAATCTTGGCCATGATAAAGATTGAAAATCATTCTTGGTTTCTATATATAAATATACAGATATTCTGTCGTTATTAACATATTCCATAGAGAAATCCCATTCATTATTAGCTCATTCTCCATCGAATCATATAGATGATCGATGGAATTTTTATTGTGTACTGAATCAAATTAAAATTTATTGTGTTATTCACTAAAGTGGTACCCGAATTACTTGAAATTAAGATGGTTGGCTTATAAAAATTGGTGTAGAATTTGTTACGGGTATGGATTAAGGACTTCGATTGGTGTGCTATCACGTCTACAATACATTCCTATTTTCAACTCTCCTTTAGCACTTGTGTTTACTTTTAGGGAAAATTATAAATTAGGGTCTATTTCTAAACTTAATTGAAAGATAGGATCATAATTTTTTAAAAAGATAGAAAGAGACCAAATCTAAACTTAATTGCTATTAAGGGACTAGTTAATATAAGTTTACTAAATTGTCCTTCTCCTCCCAAAAAGTCCATATATATAACTATACATAAAAAATCATATATATATACATATATATATATCTATATATCCAAATTAATTCATTCACATGTCTCATCTCCCCGACCCTAGCAACCACCTCCACCACCACCACCCATCACCGCCACCATCAACCTCACCGCCACTGCCATCTTCAACCTCTCCACCGCCTTATAACTATATATCATGCTGGCATTTGCTCTAAAACAACGCAAGTCTATAATTTCTGTGTGTTAGGAGTTATGTAATAGAAATTTGTGATTTTTTTAATGACTTCATTTCATTGTTGATGGGCTCCATGAATTAATTTCATGTCGTGCAAAATGGGGTGTGTCATTTCATAAGTATATGGGCCTCCAATTCTTATAACTTCTTTCAAGATAGGTTATCCCTTTTGTAGGTATATATAAAGATAGTCAAAATTGCGATCCTAGATAGTAGAATCGTGAGATTTTACGATCATAGGACCCCAAAACGATTCAAATCGCACCAAAATCATTTTTTTATAAGTAGAATCGGAGTAGAATCGGGTAGAATTGTACGATTCTACCAATTCTACCCGATTCTACTATTTTAGGAAATTGTTTTGGCTAAAATAGGTAGAATCTTGGTAGAATCGTGGTAGAATCGTAAGATTCTACAAAATTTATTTTATTTTTTTTGGTAAAAGGTAAGCTTTTCACACACACAAACCACTTTCTATTCACATTTATTTTTGGTTTTTTTTTGCTAAAATAATAGTTTCAGGGTTGAGTCATTCATATGAGGCCTAAAACGTTAATGATTTAGTCAAATATTTCAATATGTAGCCAAATTTATGAAAAATAATAATTAAAGGTCCAATATATTGAAAATAAAAACTTTAATATGATTTAAACTTTCAAAATAAATATTTGACTATTATGTTGAAAAAAATCAGAAATGAACTACATTAATTAAATTATATGTTCCAATTAATTTTAAATTTTAATTTCAAATTTTTTACTTAAATTTGTAATTTTATCATATGAATTATAATAATTTTCTTTGTTTATTTGTATGCTTTAGTGAAGGAAATTCATGAAATAGATGATGATGAAGAATTTGGTAAGATGAACATCCATGGTGTTGATAATGAGGAGGATAGTAGTAGTGATGTTGACGATGATGATTTTGACGGTGATTATAAATTGGATGAAGACTTTGACTATAACAATGATCTTATTTAGCAGTAATGTTGTGTACGAGTAACTTTTTGTTCTAAGTTGGTGGTTATTTATTATTTTGAGTTAGTATAATACATTGATGGAATTTATATTAAATTTGTTAAATAATATTTGTTTATGCTTCTAGAAATTGTGTTTTAATTTTAATTTTATATTTTTAATTAGTTTTAAAGCTTTTAACCAAGTAGTAACATGATATAATTTAAATATTTGCACATTGCTATGACTTTAAGGTGATGTTTTTATTTATATAAATTATTTTGAGTATTTTTTGTTGTATTATAGAGATATTATTGTTTAAGAAGTGAAATTAAATTATTTTCATGACAATTTGGTAGAATCTTACGATTCTATTTACGATTCTACGGACCCAAAACGATCCTACCTAGATTCCCGATTTTGACAACCTTGGTATATATGAATTAAACACTTACCTATGGCCTAAAGTAGTTCAGCGTTCAAACTCTAACTAGTTTCAATTTGAGATTTTTCGTCTAAATCTAGTAATAGAATGGAATGGATACAAATTAATTGAGGTTGAAGATGGTGGTGGTGGTGGTGGCGAGGTTGAAGATGGCGGTGGTGGCAGATGATATATATATATATGTGGGTTTGTATGTACAGATATACATATTTATATGGATTTGTATATATAGTTATATAGAATTTTTGGGAGAAGGACAATTTAGTAAACTTAAATTAAATGGTCTCTTAATAGCAATTAAGTTTAGATTTGGTCTCTTCCCATCTTTTTAAAAATTTATAATCCCTATCTATTAATTAAGTTTAGGAATGGTCCATAATTTATAATTTTCCTTATTTTTATGTTGTTATCGAATTACACAAGATTCAAATATATTTCTCTAAACTTTAATCCTCCTGGTAACTGTTAATTTTTATTTTTAGGATGAAATGATTGAGAAGACTTACCATCTCAATCAAAATCAGTTGTGGTAAAGTTTCTTGTGAGGGTGTTGATTCGATTCAATACGCAATGTTGAAGATTTTGTTGTTTCCATTTTTCCTTTTGTAATTTTTTTTTTGTTTCATTTTAGATGTTTGCTACCAATAGTCTGATGCTTTTATAAATGAAGAAGAGAAAGATCCTCGTTTTTTTTTTCCCCATAATTATGGTGTTAGGATTTCATGTGAATATCTCAAGTTCTATGAGTTGTTTTATATTTACCTTGAATTTCTATATAAGCACTATAAATTTAAAAATTAATGTAAATTAGCATATCAAGAAAAGTTGTAGAATCAAAATGACCAATCACTAAAAAAACAAAAAAACAAAGAAGTACATCATCAATAAAATAGCCTGTTTACCTGGAAAAAAAAAAAATCTTTTACTGACAGTTTGCTAATAACATGTTTTGGGTGATGGTTTCAAACCGTTGCTAATAACTTTATTTTTGGGAACCGTCGCTAATAGCATGTTTTTAGCAACGGTATTACCATCTGACTACCGTCACTATTACGCTTTAACAACGTTAACTTTGTTGAGATCCGATTCGAGTATCACGGACGGTTTTAGCGACAGATCCGACTGTCGCTAAAGTCCGAATTTCTTGCAACTCAAATCCTCCAACTATCAAATCGTTCCAATTTGCTCCCTTGAGCATAGCTGTAATTACTTTTCCAATCTCGAAATGACTTAAATATCTTTATTTTTTAATTTACTTAAATTTAAATATAAACAAATTAATTAAACTATCATAATACCATCTATTTTTAAATCACTGATTATTTTATTTTTTGTAAGTACCAGTGGGCGAAATCATAGAAGCTCCTACAAATACTAAGTTCTATTACCAGCTAGAAATTTCAATTTATTATTAACATTATTATTTTAGTATATATTCATATCCTAGGACTACTCATATATATAAGTGAAACTGATAATGATAAAGTTTCGAATATTTTAAAATATACATTTTAAGCATTAAAAAATTTATGTGTTTTACATATTTTGGATTCCAAATTTATTTTAACTGAAAATCATTATACATATTTATAGAGAGAAAGTGATTTGATGTTGAAATCGGAGAATTTGTTAAAGGATCCAATGAATGGTATTTAACCATGTTTGGTAATGCTGTGATTTTATTTTTGCTACAATTTTATATTCCATGAATTTGAAAGTTGTGATTTGTTTTACTGTTATTTTGACCGAAAGCAAAATATGTTTGGTAATGCACATTGTGGAATTTTGGTGAAATTTTTTCGAAGCATAAAACTGAAAAAGTAGGAGAGAGGTTTGGAAAGAGAGGAAGATTGTGCGTCGTTTAAAAATTTTTTCTTAATAAATTTTTTTGGAAGAAATCATAAAGTTTAAGCTTTATTTCAAGCTTCTAAAACGAAACTACAATTACCAAACACGTTTTTAACTTTGATTTTATTTTTACAAAAATTAAATCAGAAAACTAAAATCAAAAGTGTTACCAAACTAATTTCATTTCTAGGTAATTTCATTTTGTTTTAATTTATTTTCAAATACAATGTTCACTATTTTATTTTTAAACATCATCACTAATAAAATAAAAAATCATAACTTTTTTTAGTTAAACTGTGGCACTCATCACATTGTCAAGGAATTGTATCCGTTACTATAAGATAAAATCTCCACTTATTTTTGCAAAATTTACCGAAAAAACAATTTTAAGTTTTTATGCACAAATATAAACTCAAAACAACACACTTTTTTTTTTAAAGAATGTCCAATTATTATATGACATGGGATACTACTTCGGTTAGTGCTCTTACTAAATTCAAATACAAGAATAGTGTATATTGTCCAATCAATTCAATGTTATGAAACAATATTAAAATTATGGATCCCACAAATTTTCAAAAGAATATGTGTAATATGTTAACTCTATCCCTATTTATTGGTATAGCAGTCACATATCTAGGGGTATTTATGAAAAACATTTAAATAAAAGCATTGATTTGATAAGTCTCTGGCCTTGCACTTTCATTTAATTTATTTGTTAAATATAAAAAATTAAATTAACTTGCACACTACAAAGGATGCTAGCCCGAAAAGTAGAGTCTATCTCTCAAAAGAAAGACTTGGAAGACTTCAGTCTTTCCAAAAGTTGTTCATCCAGGGTAGGTAGGCTACAATATGACAATCAATAACCTTCACACGTAGACTTGTCAATGGATCAGATTCGGATCGGATCAATTAAATTCAAATTTAATTATTTAAAAAATCGGATTATCAGATTCGGATCCTAATCGGGTTATCGGATTTTATTTTCAATCCATATCCGGTTAATATCGGATTCGGATCATAATCAGATTATTGACAGGTCTATTGATAAGGATGACAAAAACTCCCGATCCGCGATCCGAATTCGATAATTCGACGAATTTTCACTTAGTTAATTCATATTCGAATTTCTTCATTATAGAATATCTTATCCGAATATCTATTAAAAAAATACAAAAATCAATAAATACTGAAACACTAAAATTATTCACACTTTTAATAATTATATTTATGATCAATCATTATTAATAAATAATAAAATAATTAACAACTAACATTTATATACATGTACAGTATTAAATATATACACATAAAAATATCAAATATATATTTATATATATATAAATATATTTTATATCGGATCGGGTTATTATCGGATCGGATTAACATAAATCCAAATCCAATTTGTTAAGAAATCGGATTATATGATACGGATCTTAATCGGGCTATCGAATTTTATTTTCAATTCGTATCCGGCTAATCGGATCGAATTTGAATCGGATTATGATCAAAATCCGATCAATTGACAGGTCTAACCAGACATATATCTTAGTCAAGTCGGTCTATAGTGGAGAAGACCCCAAAAGAAAGACTCAGGCTCTGCACTTTCTTTTAATTTATTTGTTAAATATAAAAAATTAAATTAACTTGCACACTACAGAGGATGCTAGCCCGAAAAGTAGAGTCTCTCTATCAAAAGAAAGACTTGGGAGACTTCAGTCTTTCCAAAAATTGTTCCTCCAGGGTAGGTAGAATTTGGAAAATGGTTGAAAAAGTTAATAACCACCACACATATATCTTTACCAGTTTCTCATTGCAATGCATACCTCCAATTCTTCAAAAATTACTAACCTTAATTTTAGTCAAGTCGGTCTACTAATTAGTGGAGAAGACCCCAAAATAGAGAGGAAAGACTTGGAAAAGTGCCTCTTTTCTGGTTTAATATATATATATATAGATACAATTCTTTGTAACTAACAACCAACCCCCATTTTTAGATTCTTTGCACCTTAAAAAATGAGTCCAATTATGCATCACCACTCCTTGAGAATACAAGCACTATCCCTAGTGTTCATCACATTGCTGCTGCATATCATCATCATGTGTAGTAGTGCAACAATTGGCAAAAATGAGACAGATCATCTTGCATTGTTGGCCTTCAAGTCGAAGATTATTCACGACCCTCAAGGTTTCTTGAGCTCATGGAATGAGTCCCTTCATTTCTGCAAGTGGGAAGGTGTTGAATGCAGTCATCGACGTCCTAGAGTCATCGGCATTTACCTAAACTCCAGAGGCTTAGTTGGTTCATTGTCCCCATATATCGGTAACCTGAGCTTCCTTCGGGTTTTATATCTCGATAACAACACCATTCAAGGAGGAATCCCTCCTCAAGTTGGTCGTTTGTTCAGGCTGCGGACGTTGAACTTGTCAATTAACAGCTTTGAAGGAGAATTTCCAACCAACTTATCCCACTGCTCTAACCTCATGTATTTTGGTGTAGGAAGGAACAGGCTAGTTGGGAAACTTCCTCAAGGACTTGGTTCCTTATCGAAGCTCACATATCTCGGCATCCACTACAACCACCTAACAGGAGGAATCCCTCAATCCATTGGTGGACTGACTTCTCTAGAAAGATTATCTGCAGCTTACAATCATTTCACAGGCAGTCTTCCTGATGGCTTGGGTCAATTGAAAAACCTAAAACTACTTTTGTTTGGTAGCAATAATCTCTCTGGTACAATCCCTGCTTCCATTTACAATCTTTCTTTTATAACTATCTTCTCTTTGGCTGATAACCAACTTGATGGCACTCTTCCTATGAGCTTGGGTCTAATGTATTCTAATCTTCAACGCCTTCAAATCTATGAGAACAAATTTACGGGACCAATTCCACTCTCGATATCCAATTGTACAGAACTAGAAGTACTTGGACTTTCTAGAAATGACTTCAATGGGAAATTAGAAGTTGATTTTGGAGGCCTTCAAAAACTTATCAAGATTAATCTGTATGATAATAATTTAGGAAGTGGAGAGCCAGATGAAATGAATTTCATTGATTCTCTCGCTAACTGTAGCATTTTCAACTTGTTAGAATTTGGTCGTAACCAATTTAGAGGCCTCTTACCCAGTTCTGTGGGCAATCTTTCGAACCAACTTTTTGCTCTATCCTTTGCTGAAAATTTCTTCCATGGAGAACTTTCTTCATCAATAGGTAATCTTGTCAACTTAAATGCTTTAAGTCTAGGTGCTAATCAGTTCACTGGCCCAATTCCAGCTACTGTAGGAAATCTTCAAAAATTACAACGGGTTGGTTTTTATGAAAATAAGTTCTCTGGGGAAATTCCAGATTCTATAGGAAACCTGTCATTGGTGACAGACCTCTACTTGAATCAGAATGATTTAGTGGGGAGCATACCCTCGAGTCTTGAAAATTGCAAAAAATTGTTGTTGCTTGATCTTTCCCAAAATAATCTTAGTGGCACCATACCCAAACAACTTTTGGGAATTTCAAGTCTTTCTATTGCACTAGATCTATCTCGTAACCTTTTGTCTGGATCCCTCCCTTCAGAGGTTGGCAACCTAAAAAGCTTGTCAAACTTGGATATATCGGAGAATGAGTTGTCCGGTGAAATTCCGAATAGCCTTGGGAGTTGCAGAAGCCTCGAGAACCTCTGCATGGGGGGAAACTTCTTTAATGGATCAATTCCTCAATCATTGAGTTCCTTGAGAGGTATTATGAACTTTGATCTTTCTAGGAATAATTTGTCTGGACAGATTCCGAGATTCTTGGTGAATTTTTCCTTTGCAAATCTTAATTTATCCTTCAATGATTTTGAGGGTGTCGTACCCATTGAAGGAGTTTTCGCAAATGCTAGTGCAGTATCAGTTGTTGGAAACAATAGGCTCTGTGGGGGCTTACCCAAACTTCAACTACCAAAATGCAATTTTGAAGAATCGAAGAAACAAAAAAGTTCTCTTTCTCGCATATTGGTAAGCTCGATAGTGTGCACGCTTTTGGGTGCTACCATGCTGCTATCTTTTTTGATTTGTTGGGTTAAAAGGAAAAATAAACCTCGGTCTTTGGGTGAAATACTTTCGAGGGAATCTTTAATGAAAGTGTCTTATGAAATGCTCCAAAAAGCAACTGACAGGTTCTCTTCATCAAATTTGATTGGTGTGGGTAGTTATGGCTCTGTTTACAAGGGAATCCTTGATCCTGATGAAACTATTGTTGCTGTCAAAGTACTCGACCTCCAACGTCGGGGGGCTTCCAAGAGTTTCCTTGCCGAGTGTGAAGCCTTGAGAAATATCAGACATCGGAATCTGGTAAAGATCATAACTTCTTGCTCCAGCATTGATTTTCAAGGCAATGATTTTAAGGCTCTAGTCTACGAGTTCATGTCGAATGGGAGTCTAGAGAGTTGGTTGCATCCAAGTCTGAGATCTAATAGTGGAGAGAATATTCAAATTCAGAGCCTAAACCTTGCTCAAAGAATAAATATTGCAATTGATGTGTTGTGTGCTCTCGAGTATCTTCACCATCATTGTGAGATGCCAATAATTCATTGTGATCTAAAGCCGAGTAATGTCCTACTTGATAGTGACATGGTCGCTCATGTAGGAGATTTTGGGCTAGCGAGGTTTCTTCAACAACTTGCTAATTCAAAGCAAAGTAGTTCAATCGCAGTAAAGGGAACAGTTGGTTATGCAGCTCCAGGTAAGCACACACAACACATTTTTTGTTTCTTTTTATTTTGATTTTCTTGCTCTACCTCTGGAACCGCTTCAACATAAGACACCACAACTTCTTTGCCCGTAAACTCATATATTATGTGCTTATGATTTTCAAATGTAGTTCTTCCTTTATTTGTCAGAAAATAAAATTGCTTTCTTGTCACTAATTTTGTGATTGGCAGAATGTGGTATGGGAAGCAGTGTGTCAACTAAAGGGGATGTATACAGTTATGGGATCTTGGTACTGGAGATAATGACAGGGAAAAGACCTACTGACAGTATGTTTGAGGGAGGCCTTAACCTTCATAACTTTGCTAGGATGGCTTTGCCTGACTGTGTTATGGACATTGTAGATCCAAAACTTCTAGACATCGCTGATGAAGAAGCGCCAACAACACTGTCGAATAGACATCAGGTTCCTGATGAATCCAGAAATGACAGCAGAATGGAGTGTTTGTTGTCAATGATCAAGGTCGGAGTTGCATGCTCCATGGAGTCACCACAAGACCGGATGGACGTAACTGATGCCTTACGTGAGCTGAATTTGATCAGGAAAAATCTTCAAGGCCCTCGAACAAGTGCTGGTGCATAATGGTAAGAGCAAGCCTAAACTGAAATGCATGTTATTATCATGTTTTTGCAGTGATTTTGTATACCCATTGTATTCGAAAATGTTGATTTGGACTTTGATTCTCAGCACCAAACCATCTCTTCTCATCATTGGAATTTCTTCAAAAGCTTGCAGGATTTCATGAACAAATTAAGTGGCCTTTGCCTTGTTGTGCCTATTCAATTTGCCCTATTACTTTTCTTTGGGCTGTCAAGGATACCAAAAGATTCATGCTCATTTCTCTAAAGCTCAAGAACCCCTACATCAATTATAAGGGTTGCATCTGGATGGAACCTACCAGCAATGACTGGCTAGTTCGTTCGTCTTCATTTTGAACTAGTTAAGCTAGTGTATTGGTCCAGCTGTTGTCTTGTTGAGGTAGTTAGTTGATTGCTTGTGGTTCTGCTGGTGTTGTAATGGCTTTGAAAAAGTCCTGTATTGTCTGTACAATTGTTTGCTTCTGCTTAGGCTGCTCTAGATTGCTTTTCAATGTACTCTCTATTATTTATTTATTTTGTGTAGGTAAAGAATTTCTGATCTTTTTGCACATCACTTGCTGTAATATTCATCTACACTAATATAGGATTGGATAGATATGATTAATGGAAATAAAGTAATTACTACAAAAAAAATTTTTTAAAAAAAAATACAAAACAATAACATCCACTAGCCATTATAGTTGGTGTAGAAAAAAATTTCTGCTCATTGATGAACCATAGATTACTTTTGATATGAGAATGTATCTATTTCCAATGATGAGAAGAGATGGTTCAATTATCTTCATTTTGAATTGGTAAAGCTAGTGTTTTTGTCTAGGTGCATGCTCTTTTATTCTTTAGTTCTTGTTGCTGTTTTTAGTTGACTGCTTTTTCATTTGTGGTTCTTCTGTTGTTGCAATGTATTTGAAAATCAAGTATTGTATTGTACGTATCATTGTTTACTTCTGCTTTCCATTGTGTTCACGTATTGGTTTTGTCTAGTTCTTCATAGTACCACTCATGTTTGCTGGACTATTGTTTTGTATTCCTTCTTCTATTTCATACAAATCTTCACATTGTCACCTTAAATATATCCATACATACATATATATATATCAATGGGAATTCAGCCAATCTTGGCTGTGTAATTATAGGTCAATGGAACATACAACCAGTTTGAAGACTGTTTGGAAATTGATAGTTTTGGTACCTCCAAAAAAGTGCATCATCAAGAATGTTTTATGTGTCCTACAATGTGTTTAAGTCCTGCCTATGGTATAGGTCAATCCTTACCAAAATAGGTTTAAACATTTTATGCTTCTCAAAAAGAATAGATTAGTCTCTCTACATGTATTTGTAGGTGTATTTTGGATTAGATAAAATCAAAGATAAAAACAAAATTGTGACCCTTGTGTACATTTTATTCCCATGCATAAGACAGATTTCAGCTATCTATAGCTAAATTCCAAACCAAAGGATCTCTAAACCACATCACCAATTGCCTTAACTCTCTCCTCAATCATTTTTAACTTGCAACCTTCAATTCTCTGTCTCTCTCTGAGATTATAAGGCATATATGAGAGCCAAGAACAGGAGAACAGTGAAGAAACACCATGTGGTTCTTTGGATTCTCCACCACAAATACAAGAAACTATTGGATCATTGGTGCAATAATATTGGTGATCCTTCTCACTATTATCCTTAAACAGTTGGCCATCTATCTCGAGTACTCTTCAAACGAAGGAGTCGATCAAGGTGAAAAACATACAGAATCATGCAAAACTGATTGCAGTCATTGTTGGGCTGGTGTTATAAGGACTTATGCACTGGAAGAGTTGAAAACAGCGACAAGGGACTTCAGGATTCGAATAGGCGTTGGAGCAACGTCTTTTGTGTATCTTGCGGAGCTTGGTGATGGACAATTTGGTGCGGTGAAGCGAGTTATGGAGGAGAGAGGTGGCAGTAAGAAGATGTTCTTGGATGAAGTTTCAGTGCTTCTTAGGATTTCACACCCAAATTTGGTAGGGCTGTTGGGTTTCTGCTTGGACAAAGGTAAACTCATCCACATCTAATACATTCTATATAAGTAATATGTACGTAAAACTATGTGTATTTTGTGTAGTTATATCATATGTTTGAACTTTTTGTTTAAGCCATTTTCTTTTCTCCCTAACTTAGGTACATCATTGTACCATGGGATTCGTATACCATTCATGAATCCATAGGTGTTCACAATGTTAAAGCCAAATTTGTGCCTCACTGCAAACCAGAAGTAGCAATCTAAACTTGTGTTTCTAGCACTTCATGGGTACCATATTATGTGTGTACATGGAGTTATGTGTGTGTTTGTTGAGAGTCTTAATCACAATGAATAGGACTTAAATCATAGGATTTTCCACCCTTGGACATGTCTTATTTATTTATCAGCCCTTGGACATATGTCTTTTCTTACAGTATTTTATCCTAGGGGTTGTCCTATACACTAATTAATTGATTACAAATTGAGTTTTAACCAAACTCAGATGGACTTAGATGTCTAAGTTGGGATTTCACATTTCAAAAGAAGAAATTAATCACACTATAAGTAGCTATATGCATTACTCATGACAGTGTTCTGCATGTATTAAAACAGGAGAACAACTTCTACTGTTGGAGTATGTGCCCAACAAGAGCCTATTCGATCGAATGCACACATGCCATGGCCAATCCTCGGGCACGCTCTCATGGTCCAACCGCCTCAGCATTGCCTTAGACATCGCCCGAGCTCTAGAGTATCTCCATTCAGTAGCCGACCCCCCAGTCATCCACAGAGACGTCAAGTCATCCAACATTCTCTTAGTAGACAACAACCACGCAAAGCTTGCTGATTTCGGGCTATGCAAGTTAGGACACGACACTGAAAGCGCGCGAACTCCAACTACTATCAAAGGCTCATTAGGCTATGTCGACACCATGTACCTTAACACGGGCCTAGTGTCACCAAAGAGCGACGTTTATAGCTTTGGAGTTCTATTGCTTGAGATAATAACGGGGCTCAAGTCCGTGCAGGGCTCAACAACACTGGCGGAGTGGACTGAGGAGTGCCGGAAGAATAACAATGTGGAGGTTGTGGTTGGGATGTTGGACAGAAAACTCAAAGGGGATGTGAATGTGCAACAGCTTCATGTGTTGATTGAAGTAGCCAATTTAGCTCTACTAGAAAACTGTGAAGGAAGACCAGACATGACCTATATTGTGGAGAGGATTTCAAGTTGTATGGAACCTGATATTGAACCTGATATTGAACCTGAGTTACCTGTATAAAGTTGTAAGTATATATATATTCAGCCAATTCTGCTGTTTATAGTTGTCTATATACCATGATGTTAACACTCTTATTCAACAACATTTGTACAGTCCATTCTTTAACAAATAATATTGTGTCTTCAGTTGTTAGTATCTAGCTGATTTTGAACATACTTTCTTCAGTTTCTCACACATTGTAGAGTCATTCAATATACCTCCTCTAGCTACAAGATGAAAAAAAGAAAAAGTAATCATGCTAAACATCTTGAAATCATTTAAAAAATAAAAAATAAAAAGGCACCTAACAGAAAAGTTTATGATGAACTGCTATCAAATTATCATATCACACAGATTTTACCAAAAAAACATATTAAATGATATGAACTATTATGAGCCACTAGATTAGCCCTGGAGAGAAGAAATCTAAGGAGATGATCCAAAATGATTGCATAAATATGATCCCATTGCCACACATTTCTTTCCATGCTCACAGTTTATTTCAGAAAACGCATATACCATTTGGTAATTAGAAGGGTCTCTTCCTTTTATTTATTAGAGGATTTAGTAAAGTATCAGATATTTCAAAACATCCGATATTAGAGCTCACCCATACCATCAGAACTTCAGATTCTGACCACTCCAAGCCATGCGAATCCATTCTGTAGACAAAACTCCACAACAAGTAATCTTTACCTTTTATAGGGTTTCATCCTCTTTGTTTTGTAGTGTTCTAATAATTCGGAGAGACAATTTACAGAGACAGTGACGAATATGTATCCTCAGTATATTTAAGATCATGAGAATGACATGTAAAACCAGAAGAATTTGGTTCATTAGGCAAACTCAATCTTTCAACCCAAAAAAGAACGAGAGTAGTACATTTTTCATCCAAAATGTACGTAGAAAAATAACTCAGATAAATACAGAAACCTAAACGAAAAATCTCTCCGGTACACCATTATTATAACAACACGAGAATGATGATTTTGCCGTATGGTCCCCCTCTTCCTCCAAAATCTAGAAGGCAGTATACATGCACAAGGTCTCCACTTATTGCTCAGGGGAGCATTATACTCCAAAACCTTCTATTCTACAATTACCATATCATCATGCAACAGGCTTCAACACAAACCCTAGAGGTTAACCACTCTGTTCTGGATGCCTCGGGAACTGTTCTTTGTAACTTGGAATTTCTATCATCAAATAACTGCACCAGAAGCACTAAAAATGTGCAAGAAAAGTCCGTGCCCGAATAACACAGCAATTTTGCTCAGAGAATGATATCACTGCACCATGACTGACTCAATAAAATATTATCCCAGCAAATCCCTGAACAAGTTTGGATTTTGGCTTGCTGGTGTCACACCCATCTGCCTCACAAGTGCATCCTTTTCCAAGGCATCTTTCAGATTGGGTCCTTTGTTCGGTTGTGTTGAGTGCACAATTTTATTTCCTTCAGTTACATTTCTATTGGTTACACTTGACAACCCAGACATGAGATTGACCTCATCCCTGTCAGCTGAAATTGGATTTGCAACGTTACTACTCTGTGCACTTGTAGGCATCTCTGCATATAGTGACAGAAAATCTGGTGCTTTAGTAGCATCCACTGAACCATGATTTGATGTTGAAGCATCCTGTGCCGAGTCGAGAAGCCCTTCCAATTGCTTGAATGGATCCACAGAGGGAGCACTACTTGTAGCAGTTGGTTCACCCAAGTCCAGCAAATCTGGATGTGGCTGAAGAGTTGTCTTCTCTGCAGCTGATTCAGAAGATGAAGCCACTCCCTTTGTCGCATGGGACTTATCTGTTGCCTGGCTGCTTGTTCTTGAAACCTTAGAAGATGGTCTTTTCTCAGTTTTCGATTGACCCCCAAATAAGGAAGCAGCAAGTTTTTGCTTTTCAGGAGAAATTTCGACTTCTGGCCTTCTTGAAGCATAAGAGACATCGGGTGCCTTTGAGTTTCCACTGCCCGATCCATCAGGCTGTGTCACCCCATTAACAGGCCTTTGAGAATGAGAGTTAGGCATAGATGGTGCTGTGGAGGAGTAAGTTGGCCTACCCCACTTTTTTTGTACCCCATCAAGTCGTAGCTTGAGTTCTGAAGGTCCAGTATCAGAGACAGATGGCTGTGGTACAGCTCGGTGGATTTCCTTAGGGTAAGCTGGTTCGGGTACTGGAACAAGCTCAGTTGAAAACGCTGGTGTAGCTAGAGGAATTGTTACTGGTACCGAATGTTTTGGGAGCTCATAGGCCTCAAATCTAAGAGCATGTGTTGAAGCTTCATGCTGATCTTGGTTTCTAAAGTTGCTTATATTTAGTACTCCAGAACGGTCAATCTCAGGGATATAGGGTTGAGCCCCCTTTTCCAAGGACTCTTGTACATAACTGTTGAGGAACGATAGGCTTTTATCAATCTGCAATGACGACTCAGAGAGATTAGCATTCTAGCAGAAAGCGAAGTTAACCACATGAATGAAGGGAACAGTCAATGCTCATGAGAAATTAAAAGCCTTCCAAATACTAGAAGTACAGGAAAAACACACAATAAACAAGGACACAGGATACTGTAGACAACAAATTGACTATGTTGTCACGAGGCATAGTTGAAAAAAGATAAGGTGGCTAGGATTCAAAGAACATCAATCACTAAGATACTGCTAAGGCCTCAAATTTCACAAATACAATGCATTTGAGATAGTGTACAAATAAACAATGAAAGCAGTCAAGAGTGACCAAAAGGGAAGCACTTATGACATGCATTACTCTAATCTCTTTCAAACCAAGAATGAAAAAGAACGTGACAAGAGAAGAATCCAACTATTACTGAAATGAATAAGTCCACATTTGGATACTAAATAGGACCTCAATGTCTTCACAACTTGCATCTGATGGCATTATAGTCTCAGCAGCATGAGCATCTAAGCAGACAACTGCTTGAAGTTCGTATGCACGTTGCTGCAAATCTGTAGAATGGGATGCCGATAGTTCTTCTATCAACGATTGACACTGCAACAAATGAAGAAAATAAATCAATCTGAACATTATTCTTCAAAGGTCAGAGTAATTAAAATACAGGTGATTTTAATGGTATTGACTTTCTGTGGTGAGCCACAGAAAGTTTTAATGATGTTTCAAACTCATCAGCAAAGAGGCAGTGACTTAAATAAATCATGTAACGTGCTAAATGCTCTAACAATGAACAAATTAGATATGCAAAAGTAAAAATGGTCTATGGCTCATCAGCTTTTAATCAATTTCAAAAGCCATATTCATTTTTATGACATGAATACTTTTCAAGTTGTGATCCTGGCATCAACAAATTGCAGTCAATGTTTTGAGTCGTAGAGCTTAGTTCGAGCACTTTTAGCCATATTCACAGAGACGGCAACAGACTAACATAAATAAACCGACACAAATTAGTCTTCGCCCACTACAGCATGAAAGTTAAGTTGATCTATATTCTGATTTGAAAATAAGAAATGAAAGAAAGAAAACCCAGCTATATCTCACCGGCTTAGAGTTTTGGCACTACTTAAGCCGCTCTTGCTCTTGGCAACACACTTCTCTTGGTGGTGTAGTGACACTAACTCCCACTCCCACAAACACACTTGGTTAGCAAGAAGGCAAGACACTTCTATTACTACAAAGAATGTGTACAAGACTAGCTCTCTACAATGCTCTCAAGCTCTCACTTTAGGACTTGATGTTTACAAATGAGGGACTCCTCCTTATTTATAGGCGTCTCCATCCGTAATGGATGGCTAAGATGCATTCAGTCTAATGGTGGAGATTCACCATCTCGATTTCTCCACAAAACTCCACCACTTTCCATACAAGTCTAACAAACACTACACAATTCTACTAAAGTCTAGAATCTTTCGAAGTTACACTACATAACAATAGAATATCCTAGTATACTTCTTGCCACATAATCGCCACCTCTGCGCAAACGTGTCGCCTCCGTGGCAAAACCTCCATAGGTGGGCCGTGACATATAGAGATTCATTTACAATTTTCAGATACTAGAGATCCTGTGTCGCTATCTCCACCAAAAATCCAGTTTAACACCATTGCTATCTTATCTATCTCTATCATCTCAATCCTTGTTATTTTGGTTGCTCTTACCCTTTCATTATCCTTACCGCTGATCGAGTCATCCTTCTTTATTGCTGTAATATTCCGTATTTGCAACATATTAGTCAAGATTACCTCACTTTAAATTCACAAATGATGTTTTAATCATTATATGCATGTTAACCATTTCCAACTTTTATCCTTTATGACCTGCC
Organism: Cornus suecica; assembly: GCA_963922005.1. Taxonomy (NCBI): domain Eukaryota; kingdom Viridiplantae; phylum Streptophyta; class Magnoliopsida; order Cornales; family Cornaceae; genus Cornus; species Cornus suecica. The sequence goes on along the minus strand of OY998238.1, from coordinate 37,938,496 downwards.
ATACATCTATTATAACATCTGTACAAGGTTTTATATCTTCCGCCAACTATCTTTGTCATAGAAACATGGTTAATCCAATAACAACTTTACTTCCTGTGTAAAATATTCTAGAAGCACTCCATAATTCAATCTACTTAAACTTTCCAAGCTCTCTTTTTCTTGCAAAATCATCAAGCCAAGCAACGAAATTATAATCCTTTTAGTATATGGGGACTATCATCATCACATCCCAATCTCTATTTTAATATTTCTAAAGTTGTATTCCATAAATTCATGATTAGTTATTTTCCTATTTATCCTAAAACCCTTTTAATCTCCAACCATTTAGTTTTACTAATCATCTCTGTTTTATTTCCTCATTATTAGCATACATCAGGCGAACTCATCTTAAACTGAGTCTAACAAGTAACTCCTAAATAAAGCAAATAATAAACACTTGATGATGACCACTGTTGTAGTTCAACAATGAAAGGAAATTTACGTGTTTTCTATTTCTATTCATAGAACATTCATGGAGAAAGTAAACTACATGCACTATCACCATATAGTAGGGCTGCAAAAGAACTGACCTCTTGATGCTCGTTCATTAGCATACAAGTCAAGCTCGAGCTCATTTCGTAAATGAGATTGTGAACATGCTCATTTATATAAAACATATGCATATGTTAAAGCTTATATTTTAAAACACGTCCCCCATAAACAACAAATTCACCAAATTCTTATATATTTTCACTGGCCCAATTAGTATTATTGTACTTAGAAGCCCATTAAACAAGTAGAGTCCATTTAATTAAGTTGCTCTTTAGCCCAAACTATAGTTTATTTCAGTATTTTAGCAATTGATCAAAGTTATAATATTTTGAAAGGTTCGGAAATGAGCACAAAATGTTGATATGTGAATTATTCGTTACTTCCAAGTCTTTTCATTGCATTCACTTACATTTAGAAATAGCCACCAGTGTTTGGTGCAGCACCTGCATTTTGGTAAATTCTTCTTTCTTTCCTCGGTCTTTCGTTCCGTCATATTCCTAATAACCTATCCTGTTACAGCATATGAACCGCTAATGCACCTTTCTTTTATCAAATCTCTCGGACATGGTCTAACCATGAGGATAGTACTTTATCATGGTGTCGGATCCTAAGTTGTTATGGATCCCTTCTTTGTTACCGATGTTGATTGATGGACCGAGATGTGACGCTCATTAATCGATTAGGCAAAAAATCTACAAGCTCTTTTACTATACATGATTCCAAACCTTTAGTGACAGGCTATAAATGAGTATGTCATCGAGGTTTTCCACAACAAACTGGTCAAGTTAAGTGTCTGAGCTATGATTTAAGTGCGAAACAAGACCTCAATTAGGATGATATTCACAGAACAGTTACTCAATGTATGTTATGGAGTCTCCACTCCATGTTGAAATTCTTCAGCTATTTAGGGTCCAAGTATGAAAATCAACTGATTATATACACGTGAGTATATCTAATAAAAAATGGGTGCTACTATGTGAGTAATTACTATATTGCAGGAGACATTGTGGTGGAAAGAAGATGAGAAGCATGATTAAGTGCTACAATTGCCTACCTCAGGTAACATGTCCACTTTTCTCCCAGCTGCTATTTCGAAAGCATACAATTTCATAAGTGCTGTCACTGCATATGCCTTCGAAAATGAAAACATAGAAAGACAAATAAAAACCAAATTAAAAAAAAATGATAATCAGAAAGTTCAGAAAATGATGATGATGATGATGATAAAAACAATCATTATAATAATGCATTAAGTACACTTGGTCAACTAACATTACTACCTCGCAAGATTCTAAATAGCTATTTCGGAAAAGGAAATAAAATCCAATTAGCAGATAAATGCAACTTTAAAGTATAAAAGCGCGGAATGCTAACAAAATAAGATGGCCTAATTCAACTTATACATTGATACTTTATCCAGCAGAATTAAGATTCAGAAGTGTATTTATAGCAGATTATGAACAGTGAAAAAAATTAGTAAACTTTATCAGAAATAAAAAAAATGAAGTTCCATATCACTTGAACAAGAGGAAAAAGGAGGCAATATCACAAAGTACCTTGACAGTGTCATCACTTGAATAAGCCTCTGCCACATCACATAACCTCTCAGTGATATAGGATGCAGAGTACTTCCCGTCTGCAGTTCCGTGCTCCCCCAACACCCAGCAAATGACCTGTTAGTCAAAACCAGCAAATAAAACTATAAACAGAAGAAGGATGTCTTCAGATATACACATGTACAAAAGCAGATAATAAATCTGAACCCAAGATGAAAAGAGAATGTACTTGAAGGAATGCAGATGGAAGTTTTGGCTCTCCAATAAGGCGCAAATATGACTCCACCTGTACACATACAAAAACACAACAAATTAAGGGGAAAAAAGACAGAATCAGGAACAGTTGTAGCTGTGGTGTTGAAGTATCCATACCGCAATTCACATGTTCTATTGACATGGGAAAGCTGATTACAGCAATTTTAATATCTCCTACCATTTTTGTTTATGAAAAATTAATAGGAAAGAACAGAAAAAGAAACTTCAAATTTTCTCAATAGAATGCTTCATTTGCTGCAAAGACGAGTAACGTGAATCGTCATATTTTATATAGCAGGGATCACTTTCCCTTTCCACTTGTTTCCATAATCCTAGACAGAAAGAAGAAGATCATAGCAATTTGCATCTCCTAATTTTAACAAGCATAGTCAACTGGCATCCTACGCACACTGGTGCAACCAATTAAATAAGCCCCAGCAACAGAAAGAAGGTAAGAAATATAACCTTCCAAGTTTCATCCCCTTTGCTTCTATTCTCCACCCAAAACTTCAACTAAGTAGTCCATGGATTACACAAGAAACACATTCCTCCTACATGGACAAAATCACCAGTGACAGGAACCATAAATTACAATAAAAACCATCTCCTCTAATGAGTCTAACCATTGCCAGTACTCAAACTTCTTAACATCTTTTTATCCCCAAAAATCCTCTCACACCACTACAGGGTTAAATTTCATCAACTTTCTTAACCTCAAAACTATCAAAGAATGTTTATCTCCACTAGAGCTGTACAGCATAATTTATCACTTACCCACAGAATATTTTAATAAAGCTAGTCAAGCTTCATCTGGAAACAAAATTCAACTAAGATAAAAGCAACTAAACTAGAAAGAGAAAGGGGGAAGGATATCTTTGTGTCTTTACTCGTTAAAACCCTTGACTATTATGAAGTTGTTAAAAATTCTATTAAAGCTTCAAAACACAATCGTATTTTTCATAATTATTTAAATCAATTATCCAGTAGAATAAACGGTAGCAAAAGCACATGGATCAAGAGAAACAAGTAGCTATCAGAGAACATACAGCAGATGATCTAAGTTGACTATCTGCAGTATCATCATCCTCTCCAAACCCTTCAGCGATCAACCGCATCAAGTTATGTGCCACCTTAATATTCACTAGATCCCCTGCATGCTCGAATACTTTATTCATAGTCTGTGAAGAGTCAGAAAAGGTTAACCAACAATGGTTCAGAAAACATATAAATCTGTCAGAAGTAAATATATAAAAACATAATATATAAAAAGAAAGAAGATAAAATTAAGTATTACTATATAACCTGGATAAACCAATGGTTGCTTGGTGCAAATTGCTCCGCAAGTTCAACACATCTGGACGCTATTTCTGTTTTGTAGTGATTATCATTAATGCTTATCATGTAATCAATCATACGGTCCACAATTACTTCCACATTGGAGGACTTCGTCATTTTATAAAGCAACTCAAAGGTTTTTCGCTTTAGAGTATCATCTGGGTCCTGTGACATTAAACAAGTAGGATTTCGATTACCATATAGGTGAGAAACGAGAAAACAGATACAATCTTTCTTATCAAAGGGCAAAACCAGCACACATCTCAAAATTTCATCATCCAATGATCCCTGATGCAACTCATGTACAACAGGGAACGAACCACTAGACAACCCAAAAAAACAATCGAAAAACAAAATATTTTATTTTAAACCAATATAATAAAGACCAAGAAATTAGAACCTTCTTTAAAGTAAAAGGAAACAGTTAAAGAACGACAAACATGGATCACTGTGGAATTACGAATGTTTCCACAGACTCAAATAGAGGTCATGTCAAATGCATCTGTGAAGATATTGTCTTACCTCCAAGCAATCAATCACAGCCAGCTGGTGCTGTTCAGCAATTTCAGGACTTATCTTTATCAGTCGACCAAGGGCGTCAATGCCCATGTATCTTAAATTATGACTATCACTCTGGCCACCAGACAAAAGCATATTAGTACAATTTTACATATAACAGTCGTAAACATGTGCGCAGACAAGAGGCAAACCTTTAAAAATTTGGAAATTGCTTCAGCTGCAGCTTCTAATAACTTGGGATTAGGAATTATAGAGGAAACACAGCATATGCACTCATAAAGAACTGCATTTCCAATGTTGCTTGACGTATCACATTTTCTCATTATGTCGCCCACTATGGTATACATACTTTCACTTGCCTGCTTGTCACCACTGCCCAGTATGGCCAAAATTTTCAGCAACTTAATCTGCATAATAGATAGCATAACTGCATCAACTCTACAACAACAATAAAATAACAATAAGTTGTTCACCAATAAGGAGACTTTCCACTAGCTAGAACACGTCCATATCCTCACCATCAAATAGAAGACCACACGAAAGAAGGTAAGTTTAAATTAAGGGTTAAAAATCATAAAACCCCTCCTACTTTAAAAAACAATAACCTTACCCCGTATACAAAAGAAACTATCTAATAACCCCCTCTAGTTTTCTAAAATCCATCATATCGCCCCCATTCTGTTTGTTTGTCATCCAAAAGTACCAGAACAGTAGCACCTGTCTGTCTTGTGAAATAGTAGTTCAAGATTATATGACCAAGATGCTCTTTTATGAATTAAAATCATAAAACTCCCTTAAATACTATTCTGAAAAACATCACATAACCCCCAGAACTCATAAAACCGATCAGTTTACCCCATTCCGCCAATGACATGTGAAATGAAAATTTGACTCCACTGTCTAATTAATTTGCCAAGACATAAATAAATTCTTTATTCAAAACTATACATTATATTATAAAATTTAATAAATATAATAACACAATGAAGACAATAATATTATATACACATAGAATAAACTCTGCAAATAGAATTACTATATGCTTATTTTAAATGTAAATATATATAATGAATTATTAAACAACACTAAATAAAATGGTGGTTATGATGCCAATATGATATCAAATCTCCTAAATATAATTTAAATTATAATTGACTATATTTCCTATATTAATGACTTCACTAAACAAGAATTACACAAAGATTATTGTTTATCTAAAAAACATGTTTGTGTTAAATTCAAAAATTAAAACAATGTGCCATAAATATATAGAAGAAATAACAATATAGAAATTTTCTTCTGAGCAATTACGAAACTGTATAGGATATTCTAGATAATAATTAAATACCATAAACAAATTAACTCATTAATATTTGGCACAAGAAAGGCATGTCTTAGTGTCCTACTACTATCTGATGGCAATTTGGCAAACCAACAAATCGGGGGTGATATGATGACTTTTCTAAAAGTAATGGAGTTTTTAGATATTTTCATAGTATACGGGGGTTATATTACTAACTTTCGATACCATGGAGGGGTTTAAGATTTTAACCCTCAAAAATAATACTAGCATGTGGAGGTCATTTTTGTCATACAACAGAAAGTTAACTGCTCCGTCACGGACTTGGTGTAATGCGATAGTTTTTGACCATTGAAGTGAAGAAATCAATCCACCTCCTCCGGCTCTTGCCAAAGCCCATCCTACTCATAATGTATCAAGTCGTCTTAGTTGGACACAATCCTAAAGGTAACACTTTGCAACCTAGAATCCACAAACGGTAGAATTAACTTTGAATCTAATAGTTGATGGCATTCCGTTAATGCATTTGTGACCCCAACATAGAACTTCAAATGACCCACCTCAACCTCAAAACTAATGACTTCGGCTACTCTCTTGTAGAGAAACTACCAGGCTAATAGACCTAAATTCCTTCAGAATCGAAGCTATAAAGGAGGCGTTAATACATTGTTCATAACTGACAGTACTTAAAAATAAATACATGAAAGTTTAAAGGACTGTTATCGGAAAAAAAAATATTAAAGGACCTCATTTTTCTACCACCTCCCAGCTCTGTTGGAGAAAAGTGACAGTAAATCCATCTGGTCCTTGCATCTTATTACCATTACAACTCTTAAACACCATCTCTACTCCTCTTCCACAGATGCTCTCTCCACCCACTCTTCATCCTCTGACATGCTCGCAAACATGCAAAAACGCACTCCAAGAAGTGTTTACTATTTATAGTTGTTCGTAAAATGACACCCAACCCCTCTTTATATCCTTGTACTTCTTTGATTCATTTCCTTCGATACGCTTATTTTCCGATTTAGTTCCCCCTCCTATGCACATTCATCAACTAACCCTCCTTCAGTTACAAAGCTCTAGATTTTGGCTCTAAGACACTTCTTTTATTACTGTAATGCCCCCATGCTATGTTTTACACTCACTCCTACACTTTCCCAAATCATCAAGGCCATTGCCCCCTTTTTTGTGATCCAGCACTGAGATCTCTCCCAACAAAAGGAATTTCTCTCATTCAAAGTTACCAAAAGTCTTGTATTTCCACTGCTTACAATTTAATTTCACGAGTCTTAACTTGTGTGACAAAAAATACTAGGGCTTAACCTCACCTAGTATCCAACCCACAGTGTTTCAATCCCGTTTTTAAAGCCATCCACCCTGAGCAACATGTTTTCAGATCTGAAAGAGACTTCCCTTTCCTCGTTTCCGCAATCTAACAGAACTAAAATGGTACCGAGACGCCCCTAGCCATAGCCACCTGACCAACATTCAAAATCTTCTCTAAGCTTTTGACACCAGGACTCTTCCAGACTAGAGAGGGTTGGAGATGGTCTGGCACTGGACCATGTGAAATAATTACCTTCCATGGATTGAAGCATAACATGGGCCTCCTCTTCCCACCCGCAATTTGCCATAACCCACTCCTCAGTTTGATCTTCAGGTCGTCTCCTTCCAAATTTAATTCCGTCTCTCCACTCTCATATTAGCAAAGGGTTGTACAACAGCCACCTCATGACCTTCTCCTTCCATTCTGTTCACGGTAAGCTTGCAAAATGAATAACTTCCAACCCATTCAAAATATTCCTATTGATTGAATTCTCCAGTAGCCACTCAAATGGAGTACAACTACCCTTGTAAGAGCTGAAGTCCAATATGGTATCATCCACTCTTCGCTTCCACATCGATCTCCCTTTCCAACAAACTTCAACTTACCACTATGAAGTTCTAACTTCCAGCAAGTCCAAAACCTACCTCATACTTCTGTCACATTCAACCTCCATTTTATCAGTCATTCGGTCTTGGGATGAAAAAGAAGATCCCTGTTTACGCACTGAAAAAGGGCATGCAGCCCAAAAGCTACACAACGACCAAAGCCAAAAGAAAAGGATCCTACGGACCAAAGGACCCCAAAAATCAAATCTCTCCTCTATAGATTTACAGCTTCTCCCACTCCCGCAACCAAAAAGAGAGCTAATAACGCAAAATCTATACCTTTGACTTAAAGATTCCTAGCAGCTTGCTCATGTCCATTTATTTGATCTTCGTTACATTCATATTTTATCCTATGTTCGTAGAGTTAGAAAAAGCTCCTTCTGTGAATTCAAGCAAGTTAAGCACAGAACCTTTCCACAAAAATTGGGCACCCAAATCTTACCTAAAAAAAAAAAAAAAGGAAAGCCCGCAGTTCTTTAGACTATTAGTTTTGTATGAAGGGTAGTTAATACTTCCATAAACAAAGACTGATAGCACGGCACTTGTTGATTGTGGGCTTTGGTTACCCACTGTTCTTAATTGATCACTCAAGTTACTTTCTGGAATTGGCCTTCAGTACAAGACAATATATCTGCTTAAATAGCATAATTTGATGGTTTGCTTACGGTTTTGAGAGGTTTAGCTTCACACTAGTTGGTATGCATTCTTTAGTTTTTTCTTTATATAGGAATGCATAAAACACTTGCTAATAACCTTGATTGGTACACCCATTTACAGGACCACAGACAGATGTGAAAACATACAAGTATCGTCATCTACAACCACTATCAATTTTGGAGAATCCCCACTGCTTATTTTCACTCTGTTAGACGAAATAAATATTGAAAACCCCCTCTAAGGCTCTAACAGCTTAAAGTTTTGGACTACATGGTCAAAGCCAATGTCTCAAGTTCAAATACCATTCTATTTAAAAATTCAGAACACGTGTTGGATAAAAATGAAAATGGCCACAAGTGAGGTGGGTTATAGGAGGACAGAAATGTTAATGACAGTCACTAACAGGTTAAACTTTTGGTGTAATTGATTGTTAACAATTTGAGTTTAAACTCTAGATCGTAATTCCAAGCATTATTGAATTAAAAAAAAATTAGGGCAGAACCTAGGAAAAAACAAAAAGTCTTTCCCGGGACAAAAAAGATGAAAGATAGATTTTGATGTTTGCAAAAACAATTTTCCGCTTATTGCTTAGCATAACCATATATACCAATAGCACATAGATGTTAACAGTGTGCCTACACTCCGAAAAAGCTCCAGCCTCATCAAGGTTCAGCTAGAGCTCCTCTTAAACTATCATGGCCAAGCCCCTCCCATCACGCAAACATAAAGTCCTAAAGCTCACGCTTTTTAGTAGGCTCCACTCTCGGGAAAAAATAAAAAGGCATGCCTTGTATTATTTTGTCATTTATTCATCTCAATTTTTTCACATACTGACTACTAAAAATAAATATACATCATACATATTATTGTTTAACTTCACGAAATACTTTTTTTAAAATATCACATATTTATGGTTCACCATTTAAATTAATTGCAGTTTGTGCTTGCTTTTGAATATAGAAATATAGTAATAATTTTTCAGGTATGTATTATCATTCGCACGTGCCTTACTTCGATCAGGCTCGCACCTTATACTGCACCTTGCACTTAGGGACCAGAATGTCTTTGACGACATAGTGTGTCTTGAGCCTTTAACAACTATCCAATAGCATGTCATAAACATTATGTAACCATCGTCTGTACATCATCATACTGAACAAGGAAATAGTTTCTACATTCAGCACTACAAAATTTTACAGAGATGTGACATACTTGGATAAATGGAGCTGGCATCTGATGGTAATCGTAACTCTTTGGCAATCTGCGCTCAGCAACTTGCTTCAAAATGCTTACAAAGCTGATGACCAAATCCTTATAAGAATTAACATCTATAGTAATAAGATCAAAAAGAGGGCACAGTGTTGCACCCATAACCCCTGGATCATTATCACAAAGCCTCTGAGGAAAGAGAAAAAAAATGGTAAATTATTAGTTCCTATTGAAAGGAAAAACATAATAAAATAAACAGCAAAATGAAAAGAAAAAAAAAAACAAATCAATGAAGCAACTTTAGCTAAAAACACTATTATGGATCCCCTTCTTAGCTCGTGCCTATGAATCAGTAACTTCATATCACTTACATATAGATACATGGTCATTCCTTTCCCAACAGACTTGAAGATACACAGTGGTGTAAATTGATGTCATAACCTAATGGAACTGATTTATATATTCAACAGCTCAATATGCATTTGTTGGAGCCCTTCATTAACAGTTTAAGCTTTTAATACAGTGTATACTTTACTACACTCATTTGAAAAGTCTTGGTGCAGATCTCCCCATCTGCGTTTATTTCCCCTTTCATGTTCATGCTTGCACTTCCTTTTGTGATGTCCCCAAGATTCTGTACATGCTAGAAGGCATTTCAAGTGAGGGAAGATATCAGCCCAATAGACCTAATTGGACTTCTCCCTTGGCAGATGGAAAACTTTCTATTCTTACCTCCGTTAGAACGGACCAATGCTACTTTACTCAACTTCTTTATTGAATTGGCAAATTTGCATCACGTGCGATTGTCAAAATTGTTTTGCCATATGACTATAAATTTGTGACATTGTTGGACATGCTTTATGGAGAACAAGAATTGGTGTCACGACCTCTTTTGCATGAATTTATGTTACATTTATGAAGGGTAGAATTTACCAATTAGTTGTTTAGGTCAAGCCTATCATTTCCATCTAACTGCATTACAGGAGCTCAATTAAATGGCACTGCAAATTGCAAGCATGAGATGCCAAAGGTTTGATCCTTGAATACTTTCAACTTACATGTTCTATTGCAAGATAAATCTAGTTCACTATATAATCTGTGTCGAGAATTGACTACAGGATCTTTTGGAATGAAAGTCAAAATATATAACTTCCACTTTCATAGTTGTTGTGACTACAAAATTGGGAGGGGGGTGGGCTTGAAAAACACCCCAAAATAGTCCAATGTCGACATGATCAGACAAAGTGTCCAAATTTTCCTATGATACTCTATTACAGTAACCATTCCCCATTACAGAAGTTGACTCCATACCGTATCTAGTTGATTCAAAATCTCAATCTGATAATTCCAGATGCTGTGATTGGTCATTACCATAACTTGGAGTAGATAAAAAAGCAAAACAATTTCAATCCTTTAGTAGTGGAAACTTGAAATTAATAAATCCACTATACTTCTCTATACAAATAGAGTTCAATTATGTACTGCGAACAGCCTATCCAGTATATTTCATCCACAAAAGAGAGTTCATTTTCGTAATGCGAACACACAAACACACATATATCAAAAGCAAGACATTTTAAATCTAATATAACAAAGTAGAAACTTATACATTGCAGGCACACAAAAAAACTAACCCGTACAAATCCATATTAACATCCAAACACACCTTTCGAAAATTGGAGACGAGATGGGTGACTGAAGACGGCGACCGCTGATAAAACCGATGCAGCGCCATAACCGCCTTCTTCCTCACGGCCTCCTTGGCGTGCCCCAGAAGCTCCACCACCTGCGGCAGAACCGCGGGAATCGTCTCCTCATTAATCAGCTTACACACCGCATTCAACGCCGCGCAAACCACCAAATAGTTGTCCGATTTCAAGTCCTTCTGAATGGTATTCACAATCAGTATGATCAGATCGTGATCTTCATTCAGAAACAGCGTCACCGCCAAGTACCCAGTTCGCTTCAGCAGCAGCGAATCGTCGTGGGTCATCTTGACGGCGTGGATGTACCCGAACGACGCGTCGTGGCCGAGCATTTCGACGTATACGAGCCGAATTATGTACTCCTTCATCTTCCGTTTGGGGATTTCGGGCTCGGTGATTCGGCGCTTCAGTGTCTCGATCTCGTGGAGGACGATCCGATCCTCCTCGGCCTTGGATCGGGCCTCGCCGATGGATTTGACGAGGTCCAGGAACTCCTTGGACTGACCGAACCCGCCCTGGGAGCCCATTGCGAGCTCCCGACCGATCGTCTTCAACTGCTCCAGCTTGAATTTTGGCGCTAGGGTTAGGGTTTCGATTTGTATTGGAGAATTTCGATTTCAGTTCCTTTTCTAGGGTTTTGTGGGAGATGAAATTGAAGGGAAAAGCATCGGAGAAGAGAGTTTGGTGGATCTAACACTGAATGTGCCTCCAGAAACAGAGAGAGATCTGGAGGAGATGGACGATGAAATTGAGTGATTTCACACAGTGTTGTTGGGAATTCAAAGATATTTTATAATTGTATATGTGTGTGTGTATATATATATGTGTGTGTATAGATTGAGAGAGAGAGGTAGAGTCTGGGTTGTAGACGAAACAAAAACAGGTAAATGGGTTAAAAAAAAGCTCAGAACTTTTGTTCTTCGTTAAGCAAAATCTATACAACACGTGGTGCGCATGTGTTAAGGTTTGGCGTGGTGCTATGAGTTCAAAATATTAAGAAAAATATTTCTCTAAAGTTGGTTTTTTACATACTATTTAACTTTAACAATGTTTAAATTGTGATGAAAAATAATTTACAAACTGATTTTTGCTTATTAAACTTTTGACAGTAGTTTTTTGTTTTCACAGATAAGTTATTTTTAGGTTCATTAAAGTAATTTTTTGAAGTCCTTCATATTCATTATACACTCATTTTTTCAACTCTCCCATCCCATGTGGTATTCAAAAAAAAATCAAAAAGAAAAATTACTAAATTACCCAGAAAAAACATATATATATATATATAGAAATAATATTTCTAATTATATATATATTTTTTTTAAAAATATCATCTTCAAGTGAATTCTTTCTCCTCCCATGTCTCTCCAATATCTTCTCATTAGGTACATCATAAAAATATTTAATTTTATGTGTTAATTAGAACAATAAAAATATCAATCAATCACTCGTATGCTAAGAGTGTGGTAAATTAAAATAAATTAAAGACTAAATTGAGCGAGAATAGTATTGATATTATGTTTGTAAGACAACTTATATCCAAGTCCATCGGTGCTAAATGGTATAACAACTTTTTTTTAATTGATAGTAAATAAGATGAATGGTGATTGGTGAACGAGTAATATTCTCTTGGACTTGTGCAAGAAAAAAAAAAATAACATTCTAATAGGAATCTAGAAATAAAAGAATGCGAGGAAGTCTAAAGGGTATTTGTAAACAAATAGGTAATTTATTGGCAACTATGAAACTTCACAATATTGGTTAGGGCTAAAAGGCGTAGGGTTCACTGGTTATGGTCAAATATTACAATCGGAGTCAACTGAGTTACCAAATTATTGTTACTGATTAGATTGAATTGGATTAAAAAATATTACAATTAATTTTGGTTTGAATCTAGTTCATTTAAGCGGCACAAATACACTAGCCAAGTCAATTATTTATACACTATGAGATTTGTCCTAACATCAATTGTTTATACACACTGAAATTAACCCTTTGATAGAATACATATTCATAATGCATTTACAAATTACTTTAATAACAAAAATATTTTTTCTCATATTATATATATAAAAGTATTGAATAATTACTTAATCTTTTTAAAATTTATACTCAAATTTTTTTAAAAAAATTAAAAGCATTATTTTATTATTTTTTATAAAAATCATGTGTTAATTTATCAACTTTGAATAGAGAGTATGTCATCAAATTTGCAACAATTATTTCATATTTTTTTTTTAATGGTAAGAAACTTGCACACCACACCCCCAATGTCTCCTAAGAGGCTCGAATCTCTCACCTCCTCAATTGGGGAGAGATGTTATACCATTACAACATATGTGCGCTGGTAATTATTTCATAATATTTGTTAATAATAAAAGTGTATTAAGTTAATTCAATAAGAAATGGTATTATAGTCATTTAACAAATAATTTAAAGACAATGGGATTTGTTTTAATTTTTGTGGTAGTTTAGGGGGTGGGGTTATTTGCAACTTTTAACATAGTTTGGGAGGGCTTTATGCCATTTTTTAAATTTATGAAATTTTTTTGGAAGAGAGAATATAGTTCTGGGGGTTTAATGTACTTTTCCTAATTATACGTGTACATATATGTACTTGTATAAATTTGAAAGTCAAAATTGGGACCCACAAAACCATTAGTCATTTAAGCAAATGGCAACTTACATAGAGAGATTAAATGGAGAGGATCTGGATCCAAATATATTGCCCTTTTAGCTAGCCACGTCAACAAAAATAGCTAGTTGAAAACTAGCTAGCCAAGCCGCATGGTATGGTGCGGCTAACTACTCCTATTTTTATTTTTATTTTTAGAAACCAAAATAACCGCAATTATAAGCAAGAAAACTTAATTAAGCCCTAATTTTAAGACAGGATAGAGAGAGAGACGTACGCTGAGAATGTGGGTGAAGATGGTGGTTGAGCAAGTCGTTTAGATCAAACCCTAGGCGATCAGATCAGAGAAATATGAGACTAAACCCTAGGCAATCAGATCAAAGACCAAACCCTTGCCGCCATCTTCGTTGAAAAGAGGTAAGTTCAGTCCTCAATTTTGTGTATGTGTATATATATATTGATGTGTACATATATTTGTGTATATATACTTTCCATTTAGTTTTCAATTTCTTTGATTTTCAATTTTTTTTTCAATCTTCATTTTTATGTGGGTGTGTATATATATTGATGGATATGTGTAGATGTGTAGATGTGTGTAGATACACATGTGTTCCCTCTTCCCCCAACTACTTCCCTCTCAAGCCTCAATTTCTTCCCTCCATCAGGGTCCTCTCAATAGTAAAGCAATTTAGGCGACCGCCTAAGGCCTCGCCTAATAAGAAGGCCCCAAAATTTTGGCTGCCTTGTATATAAATATATTTATATATATATATATATATATATATAATTATTTTGATTAATATATCGTATATATTTCCTTTTTATATAAGATTTCATCCAATAACAAAATTAGTGTTTAAAAAAATATTTCCATCCTAATTCAATATTATTACTTTATATATATAATTTTCTTTGACTTTTTTTTGAACATCTCTTTTATATCATATTCTTTCTTTTATTATTGGTTTACAATCTATCTTCTTCATTGAAATCAACACTATTCAATAAAATTATCAAGTTCAACTCTCTTGAATGCAACTTGGGAGGCTTTGGGCATTTTACTACGATATCATGTGTTATTATTTTATACTTCAATTTTTTTTTTACTTAGTTAATTTTTTAATTTTAGAGTTCTTTATTTTAGTTTTGATTTGCGATTAATTTTATTCATATGTTTGATTATGTCGACTAGGAAGTATGAATCCGAATATGAAAAACTTTAAAAGAAAAGAAGAATAAATTAATTAATTGAATCTCAAAAAGGTGTTATTGATAAATTTGTTACAAGTAATAATCAAAATATAACAAAACATTTAAGTGAAAATTCAACAAATGAACAAACAAACCCCTTTTATAATTTTTGCCTAAGGCCTCCAATTGCATTGAGACGGCCCTCCCCTCCATTTATATATATGATTCGTTAGTTCTAAAATTGGGAGCATGAAATATGTATATATATATATATATATATATAATTGGATGATTGACTTCATGATTTGGACATAATACTAATCTTACTTGTATTTAATTATATGAAAATGGTATTAATGGAAAGCATGTTAGGAAGGTTAATGATAATAGCTAGAGCATGATTAAATGATGTGGTTGATGAATTGGGCGTACTAGCTTGAATGTCCATGTATATGAGACTTGTTGGTTTATGCCTCTTATTGTGGTGACTACAATATGCCTTGGATGGATGAAAAGCATGATAGTACACTATCTATCTGATTACGTGATTATGATATGCTTTGGTTGATACTAGAAGCATGATAGGATGTTATAAGCCTACTTGTGTATATGTGCCTTCATACCGATGATGCAATATTTTGGGTGTTAAGAAATCCATTTTTAGTCTCTTTATTCTATTATTTTGGTAGTTTTACCCGAGTTGTGTGTTTAAGCATGTTACAGGGGCTTTAATGAAAATATGAGTTAAATCCGGAATTTTAGCAAAACCCCTGATTCAGAATGATATTTAGAAGAATAAAAGCACTCAATTCAGAGCAAGGTACAAGTCAGCTATGAATAGAGTACAAGTCAGCAAATCAAAAATTCCTAAAATAATCAAAATTCAGAAGCCACCGAACGATCGGGACCTTGGTGATCGAACAGCCGTGTCACTACCTTGAAATCTGTGCGAAATTAGAATGTATTATTTGGCTCCTTGTGCAAGAAAAAATGGAGGACGATCTGGTCAATTCAGTTGTTACTTGGTCCTCACACCAAGTAAACTTGGAATGCAAGTAAAGACATGTCATGATGACATCAACTTTTATCTATAAATATGTGAAGCTACATGAAGAAAATATATAGTTTTCATTCAGTGAATACACAGAATACATAATTTTCTCTCTAGAGAGAATATTCTTCTCAAGAACCCAAGAATAGATTGACCCAATTGTGGAGTTGATTTCTACATCAATGATGCAGTCTCCTCCCTCCATGAGTGGCTAAGTCGGTATCTAAGGTTTCCAACGAAACCCTAGCCGAGTAATGTAGAATTTTAATTATTTTTATTATAAAGAGGGGAAACTAAAGAACACTCATATAATGTTGTGAGAGAACAAATATATTACCTAAATAAGATTCTTTGTTGATTCTCTTCATGTCTTAGATTGAATTGATGATTAATCTTGAACAACTATGTTTTATCACTAGAAGTTGGTACTCCAAAGGTTTAATAATGGTTCCTACATAATGGTTCTTAATTAGCATGGTAAAGTCTTAGGTTTACACAAGTCATGCTAAGAGAATATGATATAGACATGCTTTTAATTTAATATTTTAGGAGTAGTTATAGAATAGATGCATGAACTAATCATACTTTAATTGAAGATGAGTTGTAGCGAATTGGACCGATTACATTTCTTTGGGGATTAGGCAACTGCTTATAGCATTACTAATCGATTCATGTGAGTTGTATCTCCCTCTTGCAATTTAATGATTAAATGACTATATTATTAGGCTAGTGGTGGAGTTGGAAGAAAATCCTAGACTTATTTATCTTGAATTCACCAAAACAACTATTTAATTATTTCTTTCATGTTTAGTAGATTATAAACAACAAATCAATCAAACTATTTTTAATATAATTCAAATTACTAAGTTGTGATTATTTGGAATACGACTTTGATCTCAGTGGTTCGATAACCCTCTCTACCCAACTATACTATATACTACACGCGTACTGGCGATTGAGATGTAAAACTAAATTGTGTTAATTCACTATATTTAACACTTTTATTTTCACACGATCTAGACCGATCAATACCTATATTGGAGTTATTGATAATGTGAAAATCATGATATTATGTATCTCCTCGTATGATTCTAAATGTGGATAGATTGATATTATAGTTGAATTGATGAGCATACTTGTGATTGGTTTCTATTTGGTACTAGTAAAGATGAGCCCTTTTTGTTGTTGGATGTGACATCATAGGCATGGGATGTGTTGTCGCCTAAAGGCGAGTTTTGTTTTTCTTAAAAGCTTTGAGGTGTGGAACACCAAATATTTTCATGTGATGAATGGTAGAGGCACTCGTGTGATTTGTTTAGGGCTTATGCACTAGATGGACATGTTATTTGTCGTGGGCGTGTGCACGGGCCATCTAGTTATGATTTGATACAGCGTGGTGCACAAGATGTGAGAATCCGTTTGATTAACGAGTATTTTTTTCTCTTTGGGTCGGGGTGCCTATGTGTGATGAGCTTCGGCATGTGCATGTAATGCTTAGGTCCGTTTGAGTCCGAGTTATAAGAAGTCTAGACGGGAAATGTCACAATATGTTACATTGGTCATTCATGGCATCCTGGAGCATTACTACTTGTGATAGTTAGTTATCGTTTTGTGACTTTCGTGCCTTAATATTAATACTTGTCTTAAGGATGTGTATCTTGCTTATTTTCATTGCGGGGTTGTTGTATGGGATTTTGGGGTCTCGGATTGACGTGAGTACCATGTGAGATAACGGACTTAACTTAGGGTAGTAGCATGCACTACGGGGTGGGTTAACATGGTGCTTCCCTACTGAGCTAGTATAGCTCACCCCGTTATTTTAAAGCTTTTCAGGTGATGACCCCACCACAGGAGGACCTTATCATGTTGTTGATCCATTTAGAAGACTTGTTCCATGTTTTTGTGCTTTTGGTGACGAATATGTTTTCTTGCACTTTTTATCTATTTGGCACACATTTGAGTACACTAGAGACCATGATATGTATTTATATTCTTTTGGAGGCTAGGATGTTAGCTGGGATGAGTTGATGTATTATTTTGGAGAGCCACGGCACCGGATTGCTTTATATGTGTACTTTGTTGTATTTTGGACTTAATGATGCTAAAGAGTGGTGTGAAGAATCTTTTGAACAAACCTATGGTACTATATGCCAAATGGATGTGTTTTGATGTATATATTGTGTTTTAGGTTCCATTTGAACAAATCACCAACTTTCTCAAAGTTTCAAAACTCAACTTTTTCGGTTTTAAGCTAAAACGACATTTTTCGCTCACCCTTGCCCCGATGATGATTTTCTCATTCCGAAAGTTTTATAGGCGTTTTTAAAACACATGTGAGTGTTCGGGACAAGAGGTTTCAAAAACGGAGGCCCTAAGCAAAAAAAGTTATTTTTGAGCATTTTGCACCCAAAGTACACTAACTTGGGGTGCTCTTATGTTCGTTTTGGGCACTCGAGCGCCCAGCCCCCCATCTTAGATCATTTTTCGTGCATGAGTCTTTTTATGATTTTCAAAGCGTGGGAAAGCTAACGGAATAAAGTTGAGTTTAGGATTTTGAACCACTTAATTTGATGTTGTTATGATTGTGTTATAGTTGTTTGAATCGGCAAGGCTATTTCAATCCTTCGGGCATTTCACCATTTCACAAGGATTCTTTGGGGATCCTTTTGGTAAGTCCTTATAACTTTCCTATGATGTCTCGGGAGCTCTTTTGAGGTTCATTTGTGTTCATTTGATTTTAATTTGTATTCCGGTCCTTTTCTTTCACCTTCATCAACCCCAACTTCTCGGGCTCTAGTTTTGGAGTCTTGGGAATTCGGGGCATGACATGCTAGTTGTTTTCAATTATAATATTGATTCACATGAAGAGTAAGTAACTAATATCGACTGACATGAATAGAAAAGGGTATGATACAATAGTTTTTCATCAAGCGCATCTAGGTGCGCGACTTATTAAAGTTGCATCACCTGACACACAAAAAGGCGCAACAGCTGGAAGGATTCTTCGGGCATTTCGCCATATCACAAGGATTATTTGGGGATCCTTTTGATAAGTCCTTAGAACTTTCCCATGATGTCTCAGGAGCTCTTTTGAGGTTCATTTGTGTTCATTTGATTTTAATTTGCATTTCGATCCTTTTCTTTCACCTTCGTCAACCCCAACTTCTCGGGCTACAATTTGAAGTCTTGGGAATTCGGGGCATAACAAGCTAGCTGTTTTCAATTATAATATTGATTCATATGAAGAGTAAGTAACTAATATCGACTGACGTGACTAGAAAAGAGCCTGATACAATAGTTTTTCATCAGGTGCATCTAGGTGCGCGACTTATTAAAGTCGCATCACCTGATACACAAAGAGGCGCAACAACTGCACCTTTGGGCACCCCTTGCTGAGGCATGCGCCTGAGCCATCTTTAACAACTATGACATCAGCTGAGGATCTAAACACTACAACTTGCTTCTTACCCTTCCATGATACAAGATGATTATCATAGAAATTACAGAAGCAAGATGAAGAACGACTAGCTGTTTTACATCTTGCATAATCCTTATCAGTGAAACAAGAAAATTCTGACCGGTCTACTTATGAATAGAATAAACCAAGGTTTGGACAAGTTTTAAGATACTACAAAATGCATGCATAAATTGACTAATAATACTTACCGTCAAGTCTGGCCTACTATTGGTCAAATAGATAAAGTGACCTACTAAACGCTGATCCACTCTCAGGTTAGGAAGCAATTCCCCATTTCAATAGAAAGCTTAAGGTTATGATCCATAGGAGTGGAAGTTGGTCTGCACCTTATCATCCCAGTATCTTGAAGAAGTTCCAAAGTGTATTTACTCTAAGAAAGATATGTCATGGTGAGAGAGAATAACCTCAATGCCAAGGATGTAATAAAGAAAGCTAAAACCTTTCACATCAAAGAACCGACCAAGTTATTCTTTGACTTGTGCAATATATGTGGAATCATTGCCTCTGATAATGATATCATTAACATATACTAATAAAATGATACACCATTCATCTGAACACCGACGACTGAATCATGCGTGGTTAGAGTGACATCTCACAATGTTCATAGAGAGAATAACATTACTAAATCTAGAAAACCAAGCCCATGGTGATTGTTTCAACCAATAAAGAGATTTACGAAGGTGACACACTTTACCTACTTGCTCCCCCTCGACCCAAAAACCCGTTGGAGGATCCATGAAAATAGTCTCATGTAAATTACCATGAAAAAATGCATTATTGACATCCATCTGATGAAGAGGACAAGTATAAGAAGCTGCAGAGGATACAAGAAGATGGATTTTTATTAATTTAGCCACATGAGAAAATGTAGCATTAAAATCTTTCCTGAAAATCTGTGCAAATCTTTTAGCCACAAGACAAGCCTTGTATCGTTCAAAAGTACCATGCTAAGTACTTCACAGTGAAGACCCAGTTACAGCTCACGGTCTTCTATGTTTATGTAATGGAACAAGCTCCCAAGTCTAATTCTAGTGCAAGACATCCATTTCTGCTTTCATGACAACAACTCATTTATGGTCCTATAGTTTCAGATACTGTTCGAGGAATACAGACCGATCCAACCATCCCTAAAAAGACCTCATATAAATATAAAAGACTTTAATAAGAAGCATACTAGGATAGGATGATTAGTATTACCGAAAAAATCATATCCAGGAGGATTGCAAACTAAAGAAGGATAACAATAGTGAGGTATAAAGAAATTAAAAAATGTTTGGTTAGGAGAATTACCTGAGTCCAAGAAAGATTCCAGTAGAGAAGACTAAGAGCGAAAATGATGAGAATTAACCTGTAAAGAGGGAAGATAAGACTGTTCCATTGTAGTTGGCTCAAAATAACAACCGGACGAACCAGTGGAGAAGTCTCATGCTCAATAATATCCCAAAGAAAGTCATGCACTGAAGATTGAGTATCATAAAAGGAACATCTTCAAGGAAAGTATCATAGAGAAAGTGAAACAAGTTTTTAGATATTAGATTATAACAATGATATCCTTTATACATACTAAAATGCCCAAAAAATATACAACGAATAGCCAAAAACTCGAGGCAAAAGAGAGAACAAAGTACTATATGGCTGAAGTATATGAAGTGGAGCCTTACCAATGATAACTCGACTAGTAGTACGATTGATCATATAAGTGGCAGTGAGGACAACCCTATGCCAAAAAAATTTGGGCACTTGCATTGAACGTAAGAGACACCGAACCATAGTCATGATGTGACGATTATTACATTCGGCCACACCATTTTGCTCAGATATATAAAGACAAGTAAGTTGTTTTAAGTTTCCTTTTTTTTTTATTAAGGTAAGAGTGAAACTCATTTGAAAGATATTCATGTCCATTATTTGATCGAATAATTTGTGTTACAGTGTTGTATTAAGTTTTTATCATCGGAAAGAATTGAGAGAACAAGAAAACATCTCAGATTTTATTTTAAGTAAATAAACTCATCAATGGAAGTCATGTAATAATGATGTCCACAGAAAGCAGTAACTAGGGAAAACCCTTACACATCAGAATGAATAAAATCGAAGGTAGAATGAGTGCGATGCAATCAAAGAACATAACTACATCTAGTATTTTTGGAAAGTTCACTTACCACACAATGAAATTTCTGAGACTCATAAGCTTTTATTAATGATGAAAAAATAACCATAGATATTGAAAGTTTACATGCCCTAAACAGGCAATGCCATGATTGTAAAATGTCTAGAGGAAAAACGTAAGAGCTTGAATTAGGTCAAACAAATGCTTAAAAAAGAATGTAACTGAAAATATGCTAACTCTCCAAAGTAATACAACCCATCACAACTCATACCCCTTGCCAAAAATCTTATTTGAAGTTAGGTCATGTAATAAAATGATCAGTCAAGAACGTGACTGCACAATTAAGAGTGTGAGTAAGACAACTCAATGATATAAGATTGAAGGCAAAATTAAGAACATAGATAATAGAAGCTAAGGTAATATCAAGAGAAAAACACGCATCATCCTTACTACGAATGAAAGGGGATGAACCATAAACAAGGCAAACAAATTGTTGAACATGTATAACTTGGGATGAAAAAACTTATTGCTCACCAGTCATATGATCATTAGCCCCGGAATCCAATACCTAAGTAGGGTTTTAATATTAACATGAAAGAGGAGTACTCGTAGTAGCCATAATAATAGTAGATATAGTTGTACATGATCTGGTGGCATATTAAAGAAACCCAAGTTGGCCTTGAACCTTACTAATTTGAGACTGAAGCTAATTGGGGTAAGATAAAAAAAAAACACGAGGTCTGCTCTCTAGTGACCTTATGGGTGGGTACAGATGGTACTGGTAGACTACCACACTGAGCAAGCTATATGTGCACAATCCCACATCCCCTCGGTAAGGAAAGGCTACGTGTTTCATACCCTTCTATGACACAACGCGTTTTAAAGCTATGTTGACCGTTACCCTACCAGAACTCCATAATGAAGTGTGTTTGACATGGAGCAGTACTAGGATGGGTGACCCCCAAGGAAGTCTCTGGTCCGGGTGAGTCAAAAGTGGATAATATTGTGTCAGGATATGGAGAGGGTTGTTACAGATGGTACCAGAGTTAAAGCCCCGCTGGAAGTGTGGGACGTGTACAAGCCCATGCGGTTCACGTCAACGAGAATGTTAGGTCTCAAGAGGGGGTGATTGTAACGTCACACATCGCCCGGGTATACTGATGGTGAAGTGCTTATATGTTCATGTTTGTATCCATTTGGTCTTAGGCCTTTTTGAGCGGGTTGTTACATAGTAGCCTCAACAACAATGTTGTGTGCGAAGAAGTAGAGATGCATTCGAGGGAATTTTTGTTTCATCCCACGATGAAGTTTGAAACAATGAGCTTTAATATGTCCTGATTCCTTATAGTGATGACAAATAATATTACTTATGGTAAAACAAGCATATGAATTAGCAGTAAATGCCAACTGATCAACCACGGGAGTAGGCTTAGATAACGAATAGAGGCTTGTTGAATCAAGCAACGTCGACGCTCATCACCATCAATATTAACAAAAGCCTTAAACAAGAATGTCATAGAATATATAGTGATGATTTGTGTTGTAAGGGATTCAAACTCAAACCATAACCCCATTAAGAACGAATATGTATGTTGACTATCAACGCGTTTTATCACAATTGAAATCGTATTTGCTGGAAATTCGCTTAAAGGCTTGTATTGAGCTAACTCGCACCTGGATTGTAAAAATACCCAAAATAATATGCCATTGACAATCCAAAAGTTTCTTAGAATACGTGAGAAATATCGTGATACAACTAAAAAATTCTTGCATAATTACATATATGTGCATACATCTTATTAGTCTAAATATCATAGGTTGTGTTACAAACTATGAACATATCATAAATTCAGCCTTTGATACAATTGAATAAATCATTCCACAATGGTAAAATTATCCATATCACACTGAGCATATTTAGGGTCTTTGATCGAGATCAAATTTTTTCTGGGTTCCCAAAAGTCAACCTATTTTTCCTTTACCCCCAATATGGAGACCGAATGATCTGGATCATGAAGTAAATTTTTTTCCATTCAACAACACACTAGTGACACATTTAGAAAGTGCATGTTGAGAGAATGACAAGTCAATACATGAAGCACCCATAGCCTTTTTACTAGTATCACACATGCTATCAACTACTTCAAAGTAATATTGAGATAGTAGTCCAATGACAAAGACTAAACAAGTAGTTCAAAAAGTCAAAAAATCTTATACAAAATCTCACAAATTACAGAAAAAATATGCAAATCTATACCCAAAAAATATGGATAGATTCAATGAGTTGCAAAAAATAATCCAATACATGCCTATAGAATTGTCGTAGACACGACAAAGGCAAAAAACAATGTTGTCAAACACACCGGCTGCCCAAACAAGTCGCAAAAAGAAATACCCTAAGGCAAAATTTGTTGTATGCAACGGGGATAATCTCTACCCCAGTTCGGACTATTGTTTTTGGTGTATTTTCTTAACATCCAACATGTGCTCTAGTGTTGGCCGCAACTTAAAACGATGAGAGAAAAAGTTTTTTGTCAAGAAGATAAAGAGAAAAGAGGTAAGAAATTAGGCTTTCATACCAAAGAGTAAAGTTCTGTAAATTGGCTTGAGTATAAATCAAACTAGCTACTTTTCATATATACAGAAGGAAGTACATTGTACTTAACATATGGAGTATATCAAGCTTTAAAGTATAAAGTACATCAAGCAGTAAGTTAAGAAAAATAAATATGAAACCATCAACCCCTAAAATCTAGAAAGAAAAATAAGGAAAGAATCAATTATGAGTTCCAATATTTATTTTATTTTATTTCTCTGTGTTACATATACCAATATATTTAATTTATGGAATTTCAGTTAAAAATGCAGGACTACACCCAGATCCAAACTGAAGGCACAAGTTCTCATTGAAATGATGGAGTAACCAACGTCTTTGGTCCAGATTGTCGAGGAGAGTTTGGAGGTCCTTGGTGCTGGAACAACAATTTCTAGAATTGAGGCAAATAGTTATCAAAAAAGGTAAGCAAAAATAGTGAAAACAATTGTTAAAGAAAGAGTCGATGAGTTGAAAGTTGAAATGAGTGATGAGATCAAAACTGAAATGATTAATGAGTTAAAATCCATGTTAGTAAGTGTTACAACAAGTGTTACAAATTGTTATTATACATACTATTTATTATTTACTCTACATTGGTATTAAATTAATATGTATAGTTAATTTATTCTTTCATTTAATTATAGTCCAAAAATACTAGTATTTGTTCTCAGATAATTTACAATGATACTTATGTGAACTGTTACACTAGGATGGGTCAGGTGTAGTTGTTGTCAAAGCCAAAATTGTTTCAAAAGATCCTTGCGCATTATCAGAGGATTATGTTACAATTGGTCCAAATTACTGAAAAGTTTGGGTTGATGATATCATCATCTGAAGTTGTCTTTTGTATCGAGTAAGCCCAACTAGAAAGTATTATCTTCGTGATTTTCACACAAGCATGGTTGTATGACTTAGAAATTTTATAAAAATTATAAAGGTCAATTATGATTCCATTTGATTTTCTATAAAACTATTAACATGCTATATATCTTGATTTCTTATTCTTACAAGTGTAGGCATTATAAATATATATATATTTTTATTTTCACAGAATCATTTATCAGCAGGCCGTTTGGAGTAGAACAATATCATGACATGATTAGTTTTTCAGTGGAACATTTATGAATAAAGTATGTTATGATATCCAAATTAGGTGTGTTTTCTTTATTTTTGTGATTACTATTCAGTTGACATAGTACTATTTTTTTCCTTATCTTCTTCTTATCTCCTAACTATCTTCCTACCCGGAAAGCTTTACTATTGTATAATTGTAACGTCCCGTTAATTTTCTAAAAATTACGAATAAATTTTTCTCGAATTATTATTATTATTGATTTTATTTAATTGTCAAATTAATATTAGATACTTTCATATATGTTATATATATGAGATTTAAATTTTGAGATTTTTTTGGAACCAATTTTCACGCTATTTTAGCGCGTTCACTATCTGACAACCCGGGAGCCTAGAAAAAGCGTATGGTGGAAGTAGGTCCCGAGAGTGTCCGATTTCGAATCTGAAAGTTGCGTTCATTTTGTTATACTAAATAAGGAATTTAGAAATTAGTTTCATGATTTTTACGCTTACAATTATTTTTGGGGATTAATTTAAAGTGTTGGTGTTGTAGAGAAGAGTATGAAAATTGGCTAAGTGTTCTTTTCTACTAAAATCTTTACACATGGCATAATTGTAAATTAAGAGAACATATAAGGGTAACTTAAACCAAATAAAAGAATGGAAAGTCCATACTACCCTCCTCATTTATTCTTTGCTTGTAAAAGTCAAGGGACAAAAGAGGTCTTTTAGCTTGATATTTTGGAAGAGAGATCTAGAATGGGTGATGTGTCATCTCCTCCTTCAATCCGACAAACTCCTCTCTTCCATCTTCAATTCCATTCCTTGGATCATAAGGGTAAGTGTTGGAAATGTGCATATATATATATATGGAAATGGGTCTTCACTTAAAACATTTCTCTTCCATTTCTCCACCAAACAAGTCACTAAAGACCCCTCTACAAACCCCATTCGGTAGCCCCCTTCTCCACTTTCCTCTTCACTTCAATTTTTGATTTTTCATCACTTTTTGTTGAGAATTTGAGGAAGTCTTCAACTACCAACTTGTTCCTCATGACTTGGTTGTTCTATTGATGCCAAGAGTTGTAAGTAAATCTCTTTCTTTGTGATCTTTTCTTTTTAAATTCTCATTTACTTCATTTTTTGTGAATCTTGTGAATGATCTTGAAACATTGCTTGTTTTTCTTAAAGATCTTGACAAAGGAGCTTAGTTGTACTCCTCTTACACCAACTTGTAACTTGGAAGCTTCAATTCGTAAGTTGATTTGAGTTTGAGTTTTCTCCTTTTATAAACCCTAGCTTATGAATTCTTAAAGTTTTTATATAATCTTTGAAAGATTGCTCTATCTATGATAGTTCCATATTAATGAAGCTCACTTGAACCATATTCTCCAACTTTGAGCTATTTTAGTCTTTAATTCACTTTGAGGCCTTAAACTTGTGAATTTATGGAAATATCTACACTTTTTTGAAAACTTTATTATATTCTTGCCAACTCTTGCTAAAGATATCATTTTGACTCAATTCTTCATTTGGATTATTTATGACAAATTCTTGAAAGCCTTGTGCCATTTCAAGTTAAATTCATTTTAAACCTCAACTTTGTACTCATAAATCTTTAAGAATGAACTTGGTTCCCAACTTTGATAATTCTTGGCAAATCCATGTTCTTGAACTCATTCATTCTCATTTATTGGTATTTGATAGCTTTGGGCAATTCTTGAGACTTGGTGCATCTTTTTGGAGATTTTTTTCGATAGCTTATGGAAACCCCTTTTTACTTGCTCCCTCTTGGAATTTCGGCTTCGGCATTGAGGTAGGGGTTGACGGACCACTCTCTATTTCGGTAACGTGGGTGTGTGCGTTAAAGTGTGTAAATTTTATTATACACTTGAATTGTGTCATAACTTAGAAGTATGCTTAGATCCCCTTTGCTATACTTGCTTAATTGTTAAATAAATGTTGCTTGATATATCTATAATTTTATCGTGTTGATTTGACAATGAGAAACATGTTTAATAATATGTGTAGTTCGGAAATATTGAGATATTTGACATCGATCCATTTGAGACATATTATAATGATTTGGCACTAGATGCATTTATGATTTGTGGATTTTGATTGCATGCCTCATTTTGACCATATGTATTGACCTTTCGGATAGTCGCAACAACTGGCCAGAAGGTGTCTCTCGCGATCTATGGACTAGTAAGCCGGTGAACAGGGGGTGTGTAAGGACTTTTGTTCCTTGCATTAGTTTTCCATGGAATTATCCCATGTGGTTGATTTATTTATGGCGACACTTGATATTCGCTGCCCTTAGTGGTTAGAGTGCATTGCATTAACATAACATTATATAGATATTGTTATTGGTCGATATTGCTTGTGATTATTATGTTTGGGGTTTGCTTGTGGGTACGATTGGGGTCCCGGATTGACACACGTGTCATGTGGGACAACAGACTGACCTAGGACTAGAAGCATGCACACGGGTTAAGGGTTGTACCACTCGAACGACCGAGATTGGGGTGGCGAGGATTCTCCTACTAAGCAAGTGTAGCTTACCTCGTTATTTTTAACAATTTTCAGGTGATGACCTTGCGAAATGTGGACTTTATAGGACGTTTGCGTTGGTGGTTGAAGATTTAAAGCCCTTTTGTGTATTTTGGCTTAGAAGTTTACTCCTTTATTTCTAAACATGAAAATTTGTATATTTTGAGCTAAAAGGGAAACTTGATATATAAATATTATTTTGAAAGGTCAACATGTTGGCCTTTAACGTTGGTGTATGGTTTTGAGTATTAGACGCCTTTTGTACGCTTAATTTTGTAAAAGATGGTATATTTTGTATATGTTGGCGTTAAATGAATTTTTGAGCTCTTACTTAGAATTTTATATGTTAATGTTGATATTTGGAGATGAATATGTGATTTAGGTGATTTTTGAATCAAAAGCTAAGGCCCCATTTGGAAACCCTTGTTTTTGTTCTTGTTTTTAGGGTGAA
Organism: Cornus suecica; assembly: GCA_963922005.1. NCBI lineage: Eukaryota > Viridiplantae > Streptophyta > Magnoliopsida > Cornales > Cornaceae > Cornus > Cornus suecica. Next base: position 37,910,354 of record OY998238.1, on the reverse strand, counting down.
AAAATAAGAACAATTTTTGTTTTTGTCTTTATTTTTCTCACCTTAAAAAAAAAAAAAAAAAACAAAACAAAACTTGTTTGGGGCAAAATTGTGTTCTCCCCCAAATCCAAATACCTAAAATCAAAACCCTAAATCGAAATCCCCCAAATCAAAATCCTAAATTCGATTGGGGGTTTGTGGTGATGATATACAAAACTGCTCTTCTCCTCTCAGGCAACGACAACCTTGCTCTCTTCTTCTCTTTTCCATCAGCGATGGCGAACTATTTCTCCTTCCTCTTGGCAGTTGTTGCACGGAAAGAGAGAGAGGGAGATAGATCGGGAAGAGAGAGAGTGTGGAGGTTGCGCAGAGGCGCGACCTGGTGGGACGGTGATTCGTCGGAGGTCCAGCAGCGACGACGACAAAGCGCGCTGGTGGCGGCGTGCGTAGGGTAAGACGGTGGTGGCTGAATTCGATTGGGGGGTTTGGGGGTTTGATGGTGGTTTGGTGATGGTGGTTTGAGGAATGGGAGAGACGAGAGTTTTTTTGGATTTAAGATTTTTTTTTTCTTGAGAACATATAGTAGAGATAACAAGAAAACATGATTTTCTTGTTCTCATTGTTTTCAACACTGTTTATGAAAATTGTTTCCAAACTGAGAACAAGAACAACAGTGAAAATGCTCCCAAACATGTTCTGTTCTCATGAACAATGCTAAAAAACAAAAACAAAAACAAGGTTTCCAAACAGACCCTAAGTTTTTACAAAGTTCCCAAAACTCTTTTTTTAAAAATTTTATGTAAATTGACGTTTTTCACTTACCCCCGGGCCTCACATAATATTTTTGAAATCCGAAAGTGTACTTGTGAATTTTTGGGACCGGAGGTGTTGAAAACGGAGCTCGTTTACAAAATTAAGGTTTTTGAGTGAGTTTGGAAACTTGTGAAGCCAGTAGCCATAGGCTATATTGTTCATTCCTTCCCTTATTTTGGCAACTTTTCTTCCCAACTTTGAAAATTTGTATCTCTCGCATCGTTGATCCGAATTGAGTTCCGTTTGTTCCTATGATTTCCCCTATGTCGGATTCAGATGTTTGAACTTTTAAATTATAATTTTTCCACTGAATTGACTGTTTTACCTTTGGGCAAACATGTGATGTTGAAATGATATTTTAATAAGCTAATTTGTTCCTTTTGCTTTCTTTTCGATTTCAAAATACTTTTATGATTTCTCTCAAGTTTGAAATGACTATTTTACCCCTAATATGATATTAGAAACTTATTTTAATAAAAAGTGGTCTAAGAAGTTATATTTTTGGACTTAGTTTTAAATCTCGGCGTCGCGTGTTGCCATTTGGGGACTCAGATCGAGTTTACGAATGACGAGGCATGACAATAATTCTGTACTTAAAGTTCTTTATACGAGTAAGTACTAAAATTGACATTTATGTAATGCAGCTACTTGCTTGAATTTTGTACTACAAACAATGAGACGAAGGAAATGTCCAAGAAGTTAAAAACTCTTGTTCCAAGAAATGAAGAATCATGATTGACAAGTTATGGATATTATTGTAATGTTTTTGAGGTGAATTATTATTGTATTTGAATATTTTTTAACTGTGGTGTATTTAACTAATGAATTTTAATTTTATTATTTTTATTAAGTGAGAAATGTTTTAAATGTAGTTCAACTGAAAGTGAAAGTGTTGCATATATGGGTAAAGTTAAAACAAAAATAATATATAGGTTATTTACGGGAATTACCTTATAATAAAAGTTCATATGGACTAATTGACGAGGAACACACATAAGTCGTCAGAAATTCTTACTGCTTGTATTAGTGACCCTATGAATATTGAATATTTAGGGCCCGTTTGGTAGGCGGTCCGGTCTGGTCTTATCTGGGTGGTGTTCTGAAAGTCTGTTTGGTAAAGTTGTCTGGTCTTATGGTCTTATTCAAGCTGTTTGGTCTTATGTTTGAAAAATAATACAAAAAATAAAAAAATAATATATAAAATTCAAAAAATATATGAAGTATGAAAAATATATAAAATTTGAAAAAATATAAAAAAATTGAAAATAATATAAGAAATTCAAAAATAATATATTTTTCAAATTTTATAAATTATTTCGAATTTTTATATTATTTTTTGAATTTTATACATTATTTTTGATTTTTTCTATTATTTTGGAATTTTTTTATTTTCCCAAATTTTAAATATATTTTTTGCATTTTATATATTAATTTTGAATTTTATATATATATTTCAAATTTTATACATTATTTCAATTTTTTTATATTATTTTTTTAATTTTATATATTATTTTCAAATTATATATATTTTTTAATTATATATATATATTTCAAATTTTATGGTCACATGTGTTAAGACAATTGTATATAAGACCACTTGAGACCATCATTTTTGGTTGTCAAATTACCCATTTTGGTCCCAAGTGGTCCTTATTTTTTTGGAACCATTTTTTTGGAACCGTGTTGCCAAACAGTGTCCGGTCCCAAAAAAGCCATTATGAGACCGGACCACATGGGATCGGACCGCAAACCAAACAGGGCCTTAACGTATTAAAGTAAAGTCCCGCTTCCTGTAAATAATTATTAACGGGAACATGCATCTCGTAAAAAATTTTATTGCCTAGACAAAAATACTTTATACGAGAACGTTCAACATTTTAAGGATTAAATTATTGCCTGTTAAAAATTATGTTTATTTCCGGAACCCTCATAGGCGAGAATGTTATGTTACCTGTGAATTTTGTTTTGTTTAACACCACATTCAACCCTCATAAAAAGTCCTTTTTCTTCTAGTGATACTAAGGTTGCGTTTGGTAACGGTGCGGTGCGGTGTTAGTTTTTTATTTTGGTTTGGGTTGGGTTGGATTTGGTTTGGTGTGGTTTTATTTTGATTCCAAACCATGTTTGGTGCAGATGGTTTTGGTGTGAGAAAAAGTGATGTTAAAAAACCAAACCATATTTGGTAGAATTGGTATGGGTTGAAATTCTGAAACCAAACCATGTTTGGTAAGTTGGAATGGTTTCACATTTTATTTATAAATATTAAAATATATTTAATATTAATATATTAATTTTTAGGAAAGATAATAAAACTATAATATTAATAATATATTAATATTAATATATTAATTTTTAGGAAAGATAATAAAATTATAATATTAAAAAATAAAATTATAATATTAAAATAACTTCCAAAAATATATTTTAATATTAATATATTAAAATATATTAATATTAATATATTAATTTTTAGGAAAGATAATAAAACTATAATATTAAAATAACTTCCAAAAATATATTTTAATATTAATATATTAAAATATATTAATATATTATAATATATTAATATATATTAATATATTATAATATATTAATATATTAATATATATTAATATTAATATATATTAATATTAATATATTAATATATTAATTTTTAGGAAAGATAATAAAACTATAATATTAAAATATATTAAATTTCCAAAAATATATTTTAATATTAATATATTAATATTATAATATATTAATATTAATATATTTTCATATATATTTTAATATTAATATAATTTCCAAAAATATATTTTAATATTAATATAAATATATCAATATGGTGCAACTATTTGGTTTTGGTTTTGGTTTGGGGTGAGATGGTGCAACCATTTGGTTTTGGTTTTGGTTGCTACAATACCGCACCACCAAAATCCATCTCATTAGATGGTTCCAAAATCACGGGTTTGTACCACAATTTGGTACCATTGGTTTGGTATTGTTGAACCAACACCAATCCTAACAAACATGGGTTGGTACCACCATTTCATACCAAAACCAAAAAACTGATACCAAAACCAGTTACAAAACAGGGCGTAACAACCTTGGGTGTGCAATATAAAAGGGTCAAAGATGGACTATAGGAGAATTATTAACTTTCTCTCACCATTGAGATAATCGTAGTTCGAGTGAATCATACTAATATTATCTTGTGCGTGTATGTTTGATTGTATTCTTGTGTATATAATCATGGTACAATTTGGATTCTAACTGCATGGTAGGTGGCCAGAAGTTTCGCGCTATACCTGCATTTGGCAATGATTTGCTCATTAAAGCCTAGAGCCTAGAGGTCCTTATTTGGGAGTGTACGTGATTTATGTCCTCTATGGGCCTTCTTTTGGGCTTTTAGTTTGGCTGTTTTTTTTTTTTTTTGCTTCTTCTCTTTGGGAAAGATTTTAAATCTAAGTCAGGTTGGATGAGTGGGCTATTAAGAAAAGAAATGATGGAGATAAAATAAATGATTTTGCGGGATAGTTTGGAGGATAGCTTATCCATCAAATCCATTGAGTTCAATTTAGTAAATCTCTAATTCAAAGTATTGTAATTGACTTAAATTTAATGAAATTGAGTAAATCATCGATTCATAGTAGTGAAATTAAATTAAATTAAATTGAGTGAAATTGACTTCAATTTAGTGAAATTAACATCAAATTGAGTAAAATTTAGTAAATTCTCAATTCAAAGAACTTCAATTGACTTGAATTGAGTGAAATTGACTTCAAATTGGTGAAATTGAGTAAATCCCCAATTCAAATTACTGAAATTAAGTTCAATTTAGTAAATCCCTAATTCAAAGTATTGAAATTGACTTCAATTTAGTGAAATTAAATAAATCTTCAATTCAAAGTAGTGAAATTGATCTCAATTTAATCAAATTGAGTAAATCATCAATTCAAAATAGTAAAATTGACATCAAATTGTGTGAAATTAAGTAAATCTCTAATTAAAGGTAGTGAAATTAAGTGAAATTGTGCTTCAATTGAGTAAATCCCTAATTCAAAGTATTAAAATTGACTTAAAATTAGTGAAATTGAGCAAACCTTCAATTCAAAGTAGTGAAAATGACTTCAATTTAGTGAAATTGAGTAAATCCCCAATTCAAAATAGTGAAATTGACCAATTCAAAGTAGTTTGGGATTTCATTTAATTTCACTACTTTGATTTGGGGATTTCGTCAATTTCACCCAATTTCACATCTTTGGTTTGGGGATTTCATCAATTTCACCCAAAAGTAAAAATAAAAATAAAATTACGTTTCTTAATTTACTTCTACTTTCTCACTTAGAGTAAAAGTATCCTCCAATAACAAAGAAAATATTAAGTAAAAAAAAAACGTACTTTTTCCTTTTTGTTTTTCCTTCTCACTAACCCTAATTATCGATTTTAGGTAATAAAAATAAATAACTAAAATTGAATAAAAATAACTAATAAATGAATAAAATAAAATAATAAATAATAGATAAATAAATAATAATAATAAAAAACTAAATATAATAAATATAATTAATTAATGCCTGAATAAATAAATAAAAAGTAATGAATGAATAAAAATAAATTAATAAACAAATTCAACTAATAAATGAATAAAGTAAAATAAATAAATAATAATAATAAATAAAATAAAATAATAAATAAATAAGAATGATTAAATAAAAAAATAGGAATAAAATATAAGTATATTAAATAAAATAAAATAAAAAATAAAAAATGGAAACTTAATTAATAAATAAAATTGAGTAATAAATAACTAAAATAAATAAATAAAATGAATAAATAAAAAATAAATATTATGGGGTTAAATTAATTTGAGTAAATAAATAAAATATAAGATAGTTTTAATAATTTTCAAAAAATATTTGTAGTTTTTTTGTTGTTTGTGTTATGTTAAACATATTTTAGTAAAATAAATTTTACGCTGTGAAAGTTTACTCAGTGAAACAAAAGTTTTACATTATATTATATGAAGTGTTCATTATCTGTAAATTGAGAAGTGCTAATTCTTGATACATTTTAGGTGGAAAAAAAAAATTATCTGTATTGCGTCCAAAGTTTTACTCTGTGAAATATACATTTTATTCGATGCAATATAAGTTTTACTCAATGAAACAAAAGTTATATATTACATTCTGCAAGTGTCCATTATCTGTAAATTGAGAAGTGCTAATTCTTGATACATTTTAGGTGAAACAAAAAAGTTACATGTATTGTGTCAAAAGTTTTACTCTGTGAAATATATATTTTACTCAATGCAATATACAAAATATACAACACAATCTCGAAGTTGTTATAGAAATTCAAAAGGACCTTAGAAAACAATTAGAGTTAATTAGAAAAAGACCTTCAACTTTTACTTCAATAGGTTATGAGTAGTAGTAATGTTGATTATTCAACCGTACTTTATAAAGAAGATGAGTGGATAATTACACTTAATCTCTTAAAATAATTGTGCATTAAATATATGTTATAATAATAATTTTCAAAAATAGGCAAAATTAATTTCACATTAATCCCAAAATTAATTGTGTTACACTAAGCCAACCGTAATTGTACATAATTTTTACTTACACACTAATAGTAGTCAATTACGGTCTAATAATATCTAAATTTTATAATTTGTCTAATTTTTAACTCTAATTACACATATAGTTTGTTAATTATTCAATAATATTAACTAATTTCGCTAAAACCTTAGTTAATTAACAATTACATGATTTATTTATTTTAAAATCCTAATAACCTGATAATTTACTATACTAGTCACAAAAAATTTATTTGAAATATGACATTATGTCTTTGATCATCTTTCAAATCCACTTAAACTACGATTTTTACTAAATAAACTAAATCTCTTAAAACACTTGTGCCTAAATATGACATGTTATAGATAGTATAAGGGGATTGTACCTAAAAGATGACTGTTATTCCGTAAAGTGTCATCAAACTTACTTTCATAGTATATGTCGTATTTTTTTTTTTTGTAATGATTAATATAAGTCATTTTTTCTTTTCCAAAAAAAGGCAAAATTTAGCTAGTTATAATTTTGTAAGACTTTAAGCTTTATTTATTATTATAATAATTTTGTAATAGTTTTAAGTTAAAATATTGATTGAATATCTCAATTTATATTTATTTGTAAAATTTAGGGATTGATGATCATATTGATTGACTATCTAAATTTATATTTATTTTAAATTCAGATTTTAGATTAGGTTCGGGGCTAACCCAACCCAAAGCCTGCCAAAATTACAAGCTGGAAAATTTTATTGCGCAGAGAATTTTTGGAGAGAATTATAGAACTTCCAAACTTATATATAATATATGTATATATAATTATATGTATACATATCTGTATTTATACATACTACTTTTCTCTGTGTTAAGGTTGAAAGTTAAAAAAATTAGAACCCACCGAACCATTCATCACTTAAGCAACTGGCAACTGGCAGAGGGTTTTGAACTGGAGATGATTCGGCTGTAGGGGAATAGTTTCAAAGACATATCTTCAACAGGGTCATGATAATTCAAAGCTACCAGGAATGGGTGCTTCAGAAATTGTCTGGTCTTATGTTTTGTTTTTACTTGGGGGTAAACATTCCGTTCCGACCATGACGGGTGGCATAATTTGAGTCTTACTTATTATTTGTTAAATTGGAACATACTGATTATTTAGAAATAAAATATTAAGAAGAGAGGAAAAAATATTTTCACGCACCTAATGAATTGGGATGGTAACAGGTCGGGTTTGGCTAATATTATTATCATTCTATTTAAAAATTACTAATACCAAATTTGCCCAAACCCACAACGGGTTGTAATCGGTAATACCATTATCATCCCGTCGGTATAAACGAGTTTCATCGGGTTACCATCAATTGTACTAAATTATTTCTAATAAATTATAAGCATAGTTGATTTACTAATTTATTTAATGACAAATTAAGTTGTAATGCGTTTGATGATAAATTAAGTTATAAACCAAGTATCTCTCTTATTCTAGGCATATATTCTGTTTTACGTTATAAACCAAATATTCCACATATTTAGATAAACAAATGTATATATACGCATATTGATTGAAATTCTTCAAAAAATTATATATATATAGATGTCAGCATCAAGAATCAAATTAATGAGTATAGACAAAGACGCACATATATATATATATATATATAATTAAAATTAAAATCGTAAACGGGTCGGGGTCGGGTTACCAATGAGTTTTCCAGAAAACCCAAACCTGACCCGAACTCGCTTCGGGTTTTAATTTTGAATCCCAAACCCGTCCAAAATCCGTTTATAAATTTACCAACCTCAATCGGGTTGGGCCGGATCGGAACCCGACCCGGTCGGACCATTTTGTCATCCCTACTAATGAATTCTTGGTAGGATGAGTTAGAAAGATTATGGGTTGATTAGACCTCACAAATCACAATTGACAATGAGAAATTTTTTAAATTTAATATATACTTGCATTTTTTTCAAGTCTTCTAAAATGTCGATACAAATATGATATATATTTGTCGATACAAATATGATATATATTTTTTAATATATAAGGGAAATGCTTCTTCCGCTAAGACTATAATGCCAACTTCATATGTAAATTTGTGAACCCTTGGATTATTTCCCATGGAATAAAATCTATAGCTCATTTCACTAATCACAAACACAAGATCTTGTAACTCTTGTTTCCCACTTATTTACAGAAAAACTAATCGAAATATTCATTGGAGATCATGATGATCAGCACTTTATTTATCTACTCTCATAAGTTGTTCTTCCACACACACCCACTGGCACTGGGACTCATCTTCATGAACATTCCTTGCACTTCATGCTCTTTTGGGTTCAGTAATTATCCATTTAATGTGGACTGACTCAGTGTGCATCAAAATACTTTGGGTAAATTACAGTTACACCCCTCAAGATATGATATATTACACCCACACCTCATATTGTTCGGATAATTACAATTAAACCCCCACTCAGTTGAACTTCTGGCGTGGTCAAACTTAGTCAACGCTTACGATATCATTTTTTCAGAGGTGAAATGTCTAGAATACCCTCAACTAGATACAAAGACATTTAAGCCCATGAAAAATAGCCACGTGTAAATAAGTCATTTCACAGCTCCGGTCATTTGAATTGAATGGGTGGAATATATCATATCTCGAGGGGATCAAAGTTTAATTTACCCTAATAATTAATTTATTTGTTTTTGGTTGGTTTCTACTAATTATATGCATCATTTCTTTTTTGTCCATCAATTATTCTTTCCTATTAATATATTTGCTTGAACATTCAATTGCATAAGAAAAAAATTGTTCTCGAATTACAAAATGAGAAATATATGCGAACACACATTTCGATTTCGTTCTCAAGACAGAAGTTGTCTTAAGATGTGTTTGAAATAGCATGTATGATTTGTGCCTGTCTTGCACTTGTTATAGCTTGTTCCAATAACTTCTCTTAGAGCGATGCTATTCACCAAACAAACTCTTTTCACCCATTCCTTTTTATAGCATTAAACTAATAATCAAAAGTCAAACTTCAGACCTACAATTTGCTCCAGGGAATTTGAAAGCAGATACTTTCTGAAGTACCATCATTCAAAACCAGTTATGTCCTCAATTTAATGTGTTGAAATTACCAAAACCGTTATCAACATAAAAGAAATAACAAACTTGGGCTGTGAATTCAAAACCATTTGGTCCTTCAAGCATTACCAGTAAGAAAATACCCCATGCATTGACCACAAGTCATGATATATATATATATATATATATATATATATATATATTGAAAGTTAAGAATTTATTCCCACGTACTACCTCCACTGAAACTCGAACCCTTAACCTCCTATTTGGGAGTAGGGGCTAGGTACCACTGAACCATTAGGCATTTGGTAAAATGTTAAACTAGTCATGATATTGTTAGACTGAGTATTGTTGTACTGTTACTGTTAACATGATCTAAACCCGTTGTCTGGATCAGATTACGCAATGGAAGACACTATATATATATATGTGTGTGTCATGACGCCCCTCTTCATTATAAGCTCAAACCACATGCACAATCACATACATTTTCATACATATAAATTCATATTGATATACAAACAGTTACTCGGAATTCAACAACAGTAACTCCGATGGTTTTACGAAAACAACTTGTGGTAAATTTATTTTGAGCCATTGAGCTTTGATAGCATATACAAACAACCAGAGGAGAGAAGCACAGAAGCAGAGAAACAAAGCAAATCAAGCGGAGTAAGAATAATGGCCTTCTTACTCTTGTCGAATAACCCGATTAGTAGCAGCATCACTATTACATGGCCAAGCTTGGTTTTCAACTCATTCACTGATTTTATTTCTAACCATTTCGGCCTTTCCTGAAAATTTGAAACAAAAAAAGATCAGGAAACTGAAATGGCAGCAAAATAAACAAACAATTTGTAGTCGTGAAATGTTCCAAGCTTGGTGCTTTGTGGATTTTCATCTTAACTAGTGTTTGCAATTTGACGTTTATGTCAAAAAGTTCAGTGCCATCGCGTGAGAAAAGCAAGAATATAAATACATAACTTGAATTACAAAAAACACTCTATTGAGATGAAACCAAAAAGAAAAACAACTTTGCTAGCCTAACAACTATATGGAAAAAAGAAAATGTGATTCCATAATGGTTTTTGTTTTTTGTTTTTTGTATTTTCCCTAAGAGAGTAAAGGTGTGGATACTTGCCATCCAACCCAAAAGCTCAAGCTACCCTCTCTTATAAGCACAAATCTAACCTTGCCTATTTTCAATTTAGGACATGACACTCGATTTATCCGAACTCGACGCCCTCCTTGCAGCAGGCTCCATACCCCAGAGAGAGTGGGGCTCACCTTGCCCCCAACCTACCTCGATCCTGGTATCCCTGGTGCGGGCCTATGAAACAGATAAAAGATTGTGTTTTCTGGTGCCATAGTCATGGGTTAGGCATTTGCCATGCCATCCAAAAGCTTAATTTATTAGGTGTGACAACGTCCAATCCCCCACCCCCATTAGCCCAGAACCCACCCTGTACCTATCCGATGTTGAATGCGACACAATTCCACATTCTAAAAGAAGACTAAGTATATGAAGGGCAAAACCTTGGTGACCATTTCGAACAAACTTGTTTTTTCAGCTGTAGTATATGAAGTTTGGCTTGAAAGGAATAGAAGAATTTTTAAAAATGAGTTTTGCACTATTGAGGCCTTGCTTGCTAAGATTATTCAAGTGGTTAGGCTGCGTTTCTTCTCTATTTCAAACATAAGGGAGTCTCCATCTTGTGCAACTCTGGTCCAGGAATGGCAGCTACCTCTTTCTATTTTCAATCATGAAGCAGTTTCAATACTTAGCAGACATAATTAGAGGTTTTGGTTTACAAAGGCATGATTCTGGGATTCTGTCTAGAAGTGCTTCTGGCTTGATTTGGGATTGGCGTTTCATAGTTGCTGGACTTGTTTTTATGATGTTTCTTCTTCTACTTGCTGTTGTCTATGTGGGCAATATACATTCTGGTGCTGCGTGGATGCAAACTGGTTTGAAAATCTGGAGTACATCTACTGCAACAGTTTTGTTTGGGCTTAGTGGTCTCCATTGCTTTCAAATGCAGGATATAGGTTGGCATGTTTTAGCTAGCAACTATCCCTTTTGGTTTAATCTTCATTGTTTGAGACACTTAGGTTGTATCTCTCTATTTTTCATTTGGTGGAAGTGGGGCTTTCACATTGTTTACTGGGGTATGCCCTTTTGATTTTGTAAGGCTTTTAGCCTCCTCTTTTTAATATATCTTTCTTACCATTAAAAAAAAAAAAAAAAGAAAAAAAAAGAAGACTAAGGGGTACCAATTTTACAAAACAATATCAATAAATAAGTAAATGAATAAAAAAGATAGGTTTCGATTACTTCATTTGAAAATTGCATTAATCGAGCGAAATTGAAACTCACCTTTAGCGTGAACAAACCAAACAGATTTGATCTGTACGGAACTTTATCATCTGATAGTGACTTTGACATGTCAAGATTGCTGATGAATAGCTCATAGAGGCCCATTCCAAAGACCAGCATAACAGTTCCTAAAAGATAAACATCTGGAAGCAAAAATGAAAATTAGCAACTTTGTAACAGATTGATAGATAGGTTAAAATCAAAGAAGAGACTCGAGAGTGGATAAATAGTACGAAGATTTCGTTTGTTAAGATTCGAGTAAACAAGTGATTTAGTTCCTTAGTCGTTAAGATAGGTTGACACTTACACCCCCTTCTAAGAAAGTCGTCAACAAATTAAGTTATTATCAACTATCAATAAGAGTTGACAAAGCTAACATTAGCACCAAATATATCATTTTCTAAGTTTTTGATTGGAAGAAACTAGCAAAATATTAAAGCTTGATATTGTTTAAAAGGTTAATATAACTGACACAAAGAAATATCAGCTTTACTATCACATGAAAATGCAATATGATGAATAATCTCTGTATGTGAAAACATCATTTATCTATCACTTGAATCTAGGCAGTTAAAAACTAAGGTAAGTGAGAAGGGCAAATAATGGAGATGGAAATATGCAAAATAAAAAACCAGAACCCATTACAAGTAGAATATCATGAATTGAATCATCAATGAACAATGGGGAAATTTTCTGTAAACATCTTGTAAGCGGAAGTAACACCTAGTAACTAATTCAAAAAGATAAAAGAAAGAAGAAGGGGAAGGCAGAGAAAATAAGCATAATAATAAATAAAATAGAACAACTACTACTTCAGGCTAATTGATGTCCTAGCATAAAGGAGTCTCAAAAAATCCCAAGGCCCATGATCCGGGCCTAATGTGGAGAAGTCCAACTCAAGCAGGAAAGAAATCACTGTTGTTCCTGCATTTTAAGAGAACGTTTTTTAGGGAAAAACTATTCCAATGCAATTGGCAGCGAGATAGCTCATGCTTAGCTCCTGTAACTATACTGAAAGTGTCACTATTGTCCCTTCTATTGATGCCTTTCGGAGGCTGCTTTGGAAGCTTTAGATTCGGAGAAACTTAGAACTACAGTTTGCTATATCGGCTGAGTTTCAGAGACTCAGACCAATCTCACAAACTCGGCGTTGTTCGGGTCCAAAACCCACTGATATATTGACAGAATCAGAATCACCTAAAACTCGACCGAGTTTCTCTCTCTCTCTCCAATCGGGTCTCTCTTTCTCTCTCAACGAGAGCACTTTCTCTCACACAGTCCCACACAACACTCTCTCTCACACAGTCACACACAGTGACTCTCTCGCTCTCTCATCGGAGTTATCTTGCCGGCGATCGGAATTCTCTCTCTCATGGTCGATGACTTCAAAATTCCTCGCCCAAATCGCCACTTGCCATCCTCTCCGGCATACTCGTCTTGAAGTAATGAGCACGAAGAGCTCCTTCGAATTTTGCCCTTGCTTTGGCATGCAGAGTCTTATTTTGGAAAATGCATGTAGCCTAAAGAGATGTGAGAGATTGTGAGACATTTTCCTCAATCAGATGCAGACCGTAGCACCAATGATCAGTCTGTAGTATTCCTTCTTCAGTTTCTGGTCCAATGTTTTGGGTTCAAAATAGTGCAAATATGTGGTTAAAAAAATGATATAATAATTGTTCATTTTTTATCCACTAATGTTGGCTTATGTTTGCATATAGAGAAGAAGAATGTTTGGAGGCTTACAAGGATGATGCATGGTCTATTTTTATTTTATTTTCACGATTTGACGCAAACCTATCAATTTGAACATCTTGTAACTTAGACATGAGGATCTCACTTTTTTCTTCTTCTTTTTTTTCTTCGGATTTTATATGACTTGTAATTCATATTTTTGTTCAAGTTGTTGTGGATTTTGTTTATCTGAGTATTATATTTTGTTTACAAATCGATTTGATGTTTATTATAGTGTCTTGAAATTTGCTTGATTTAACTTGGACAGTGCCTTAAATAGATTGTAGAAATATTGGGAAAAAAAAATTCCTTTTTTGCAGCAGTTATATTTGCTGTAACAAATATTGATGCAGTCATAGTTGCAGCAAATGCAATTGCTGTTACAAAATGGTGCAGCACATACAACTGCTGCAACAAATTTGGAATTGCTGCCACACCCTATCTATTGCAGCTAATGTAATTGCTGTTACAAAATTGTGCAGCAAATAGAATTGCTGCTAAGCTATGGCGACACAGGCAACCACAGCACTTCAGTAATTGCTGTGTGATTGCTGCTAAATCCTATGACAGCAGTTTTTTTTTAGTTTTAACAGCAATTGAAAATGCTGTTATAGACCAATTCTGTTGTAGTGTTTGTCACAGTCTTCAGGGTTTTTAAACAGGGAAAAAAACAGCATACTTGATGACTAAGACTCCAACAAGGCCTTTATGCATTCATAATTTACCAGCAATGGAAGAATCCATGGTGGATTAAAGCTTTTTCGCCAGGAAGTACTCAAGCAAGGCATTCCTCTAACATCTCAGGAGGGTCAATGGTCATATCTCCATCTTGCGAGTGCTTCACATAGTTTTGGTCATTCTTGCTGGTTTACATTGAACCACAAGTGACCATAGTTTGTCACTTGGTTCATGTTGGACAATTGGGGAAGTTTGATAGCTTGGAATAGCAAGTTAGAAAAATCATCAGATGTGTTCGGTTTATAAAGAAGGAGTAACTTTCCATTTACTAACTGGAATGTTGCTTGGAGTGGAATTAAAGCCTGTTTGGATCAAAGGAGAACATGGCGGAGGTTATGGCACCTTCAACAGAATAATGGGTTGATTGTTTTTCCATCTTGAATTATATGCATAACTCCCATATAAAGACTAACACTGCCATGAAAGATATATATACAGTTGCCATTGTATATTGTTCAGTCTTTAGATCGGTACATGTAGTTTCTTCATATATATTCTGCCACTGAAGTTATTCATGCATTAAAAATCCATTTGGGCATAATCACTACGAAATGAAATTTCATTTATAATGTGGAGCAATACCAATCTGTCCTAATAAAAGCACTTATTGCAAAATACAATAGATTGAAATCATTAGCATACACTTTTCTGAGAACTGCTACTTCTAAAAATTGAGGAAAAAGAAAAAGAGGAAAATGGCATAAAGATAGTTATCAAACTCACCAATGGATTCAACCAGCAACTCTATCACCTTCCCGCCATCCACAAAGTATTGTTGGAAAGCTGCGATAACGTAAGTGCAACCCTGCTTGCCAAGGAAAATAACATAGCAATCTCGTAAAATGCTCAAGCAGTTTCTAACTCCCAAGAGTCCATCAATCAACATATATAACGTCCCAATGTATGTGTTAGTGACTTGTTTGCATAAAAACTTGGAACCTTGGTAAGGGCCCACCAACAGCTGAACTTGACTACCATTTTACAATTTGTAAGAGACATTTGGCAGTAAGAAAAGAAGGCTGCTGATGATCAATATGTGTTGGCAAAACAAATTGTACAGTTACATGTTAATTATGGTTCTTTAAACAATAATATGCAATAATAAAAAGGTTAAAACCAACAAGGAATTGAATAATAGATACTAGACACTAAATGCCCTCGAAAATAGTTAACAAACTCAAATAACATTTTCCAATAACTAGGACTTTCAGGAGAGCTACTTATTTAGATAACCAAATTCAAAAACCCAAGAAATCACCATAATTTTCGGCTTTTAATAGATTTGAAGTTTCACATTTCCTGAATTTAAAAATGCCATTAGTTTTCAGTAGTTGGCAGTGAAGAAAAGGAGAGAAGAAGTAATAAGAAGACAAGAGAAGAAAGATTGCCTTTTAACAGTGTTGCTCGTAATTATTTTTCAATCTATGTTTACATAGACCCCCCTATTTATCCCAATAAAATTCTTAAATCTATGGCCATCAAAGTAATCATGTCGCCCCAACACAACCTGGGTATAAATGTAACATATGTGTCCGACACACTAAACCATGTCAAGCACCTGGATCCTCTATATTTGCTGATGGAAGAGGAAGAAAAAACTCAATTTCTTGATAGAAAAAAAAAATGTTTTCCCTCTCACACGGTAGATAGATGGTAATCCCTTTTACAAATCATCCCAATGATTGAATTTTGTTGGGTTATGGCTCATAATTTAGGAAATAAGTTACAACAGGGCCTAGGTCGAAAGGGGCCGAGCCGAAGGATCGATTAAGTTGTTGAGGGTTCGGGGGGCGTAGCCCCCGAGGTACGGTAAATGGTGATTTTGGTATTTTATCAGTACATATGAATTAAGTTTATATATACATCATTGTAACCCAAATTCATTAATAAGCGAAATACAAAGACTGCTCTGGTGGACGTTGGTCAAATTGACTGAACCACGATAAATCCTGTGTGTTCTTGACTCTTTACTGTTTTATTGTTTGCGATTGATCTTTTGTTTCAACAAATTTAATCAAGTATATCTTCAACCAATAAAACCAAACCTTATAATAACAATAACAATATTTATAATTTAACAAAATCGAATCTATATATGCAACAACTATTTACCAAATCCAACTTTTGGAGAGATTACGAGACCAATTCCCATATCCTAATATTTGGGACTTATGGAGCTCCGACAATCAGACACACTCACACTCCATAAACCTATGCACTGTAAATTTCAGTGTCTCAACTCTTAACCCTTGAAATTATCAACAGAGGTTAAAAAAGAAATAGACTACTAATAAATAAGCCCCTGATGTCAAAGAATGATAACTTTGCGGCTAATTGAAGCTTGAATTCCAGCTTTGACCGTAACACAGAGGTAAAAAACTTGACAGAAACTAAGTTTAAATATCCTAAGCTAAACTAAAGTAACACAAGTCACAAATTCTAATTTTGATTCATGAAATATGCCACCTTATCTGTTGACTTAACACCTCCCTTATGAGTCATTAACTTCTGAAACCATTATTTTAATATGAATGGTTAAATTCAAATTTTATCTAAATTTTTATTCTATTTATTACTCATCCTAAAACCTGTGAAATTTGAAGCATGTAATCATGGATAGGATCCATGAAGAGTTATCCATGGGCCAGACCCTTCTATTACAACAAGTGTCTGTGGACTCTCTTTTACATCCTACACGGGTATGAGTATAAGATATACATTGAAAACGGGTACCCAAAGTGGATACCAAGACTAAAGCTCCAATTTGATAGCGCTTAAGAGTTTTCTATTTCAAAGGAGATGAATCTCTATCTTCTACCAAAATTTTCTTTAATTTCAATTACATGGATTATGTTTAATGCAGCATATTTATGTCCTTGAGTGTGCAAGACGTGTTTATGTACTCATATCCGAGTTTTGAACACATTCCAAGCCAAGTCCACATCCTAAGATTTGCGATTCAAGGATGTTCAACACTTGGACACATACTTGTACTGACACATCTACTCGAGTCCGAGTAGCACAGATATCAGTAAGCTCATTATCAAGTAAAATATATAACCAGAAAAAAGGAGCTTAATGCGTCAATAAGCCTAACGGGAACAAAATAAATGACATGTATCTCCAGGGCCCAGTTTACATTAACTAAAAACTCAACAGATATCAGTAAGCTCATTATCAAGTAAAATATATAACCAGAAAAAAGGAGCTTAATGCGTCAATAAGCCTAACGGGAACAAAATAATTGACATGTATCTCCAGTGCCCAGTTTACATTAACTAAAAACTCAACAGATACATGCCCAACTCGCACTTCACACGATTCTTCTAGACTTGCAATTTTACAACCTATTTACTCCTATTCTACTGTTACATGGGATATATCTCAAAACACCACATTAAATAGTAAAATGCCCAATATTTGAAATTTCTAATAGCATATTGAGATGCTATGATAACCCACTAAAATGCCTACCTACGATAATTGGCCCAAGTGGTATCTCCTCCTCCTTTGAGAGGTAAGATGTAAACTTAGTAACTAAATATATAGGATAAATATAATTATTCATATATTAAAGTTTGTGTAAATTTACTATTTTCGTGTAAGATTAATATTATATTAATATATATATTTGTATGTGTGTATATATATACAAATATATATATTAAAAAAACAGAGGATAATAAGAGAATGATAGGGTGCTGAAAATAGTACCTTTATGAAACATAGTAAAGATCCGATTAACGAACCAAAAACTGCCAGAATTGCCAAGAATCTACACCCATAAATAGCCTACAAAAGTAAATTATCAACATTACAAAAAAATTACATATATATATAAATATACACACATAAGTATAATTCATGATTCATTCCACCTTCTCAATCATGTCCTCCAAGTACAGTGCCTTCCCCTGAGACTCATGAACCATATCAGACCCAACATCTGATGATATCGCCGGCAAAGCGTACCGCGATGAGGGTCTGTGGTGGGATGAGCTGGTTGCCATGGATACCGGAAATCCGACACCAGATGAGTGGCACTGATGCACCCTTTTCAGTTCTGGAGCCAATTTTGACATTGTGGTGAAGACTGTTGTAGTTGGTTTAGTAGTCAATACCCTAAGGCATTTCATGACGCCGGAAAAGGCGTAATTCCGGCAAGAAAATAAATATTCCGGTGCTGAGGATTTTGGGGATGGCCTAAGTGATGGAAAGTGAAGATTGGGAAGAGGAAATCCCAACTATTCTTCAGTTCATTTTCCCGGGAATGGCAACTATATATATATATATATATATATATATATATAGCTATATTCATTGGGAAAGTTGGGCAACCCGACTACTGGTGTAGGCCCATATCCCATTTGTCGGAGAGATATTTTTGCTTCAATGATTGAAGATGTAACCCAAGATTTTCTTATCAGTTATCATTGAATTCGATTAATTTTTTGAAATGTCACATACTTCAAATTCAGGAATTAAAATTAAGAATTTATAAGAATGTATGACTCCCAAGAATATTACGAGTTGAGTTGAGTTAACACGAGTATTTTCTCCCAATAATTTTAGTTGAGTTCAGTTAATATGAGTGTTTTTTTTCGGATTCAATTCAATTCAGACTCTATTTGTTAGAGTTTAAAGAGATATATATATTGGTATTTGACTTTTCGGTTATCTAAAACTACTTCACAATTACAATAGTTCTTCAAATTTAAACATAAATTAAAATATTAGATTATTTGTATGAATTTTGCTAAAAAAATTATCTTGTTATTTTTCTTTTTAGGTTCAAATAACATATAAAAATGAAAAAAATAAAAATAATACATATATATATTATTATAATGGCGTAAAGTAATATCTCTTAAAAAGGTAAAAATAATAATAGTTAGAAGTCATTATTACTAAAGTGTAACCTTACAACTGCATTAAAAAAATTAGAATTAAATATATTATTATATATCGAAGCTCACTTCCTCTCAAGTGTTATAAATTAAGAATATGGTATTTATTCAAATATTGATTACAACATTAAATGATAAACAATAATACTTATCTAAGAAATCAAAAACTTGCTTGGTATGCATTTCTGAAAATTGTACTCGAGACTTTCGAGAACATAATATTGTTTTCTAAGAATAAGGGAAGAAAATATAATATCTTCAAATTCTACTTAAATACTTTATTTTCTATTTATATACACTTTTAAAAATATATTGTATTTTGAATACTACCTTCGTGTTTCATATTCTTTTTATAATGTAAGTAAAAAGTATATTGAAAATATTAAAAAGGTATGAAACTTTTATAAATTGTATGTAGATACATATAGATGGGTTGAGTAAAGTAGGGATGGTAATTTAATCCGATCCGGCCGGGTTCCGACCCGCTCCGTCCCTGGTGGGATGAATTTGGTAAGCTGTTAAATGGGTTTGAGGCGGATTTGGTATTGAAAATCAAAACCTGCTTTGGGGCGGATTTGGGTTTTGTGTAAAATTTGCCAAGAACCCGAACCCGAACCCGACCCGTTCTAAAAATATAATTTAATATTTTATTATTTATTTTAATTTTTAATATATATTTTTAAATTAAATTTATATAAATTATACATCTTTTTTTACTTTCTCTACACTTGTCAACTATCTAAGACCTATAATTATGTGTTGATGCAATATAGAAACACAATTACATGCACGTGCGCGCACACACACACACACACACATATATATTTATATATATAGTTGAGCCCTATTTGTTTAACTCATTTTCGCTTCTGGGTATTGGGCATGGTGTGGAAAAAAGTGGAAAAAATTAACTGTAAGGGTCAAATTCTTCAGGCCCATCCGAGCAGGCCCAGATAGTTCAAGTATTGTTTAGCCCATGAAAGCCAAGGCCTAGTCCGATAGAGAGATGATTATAGAATTTCATTGTAAGCAAGCTAAGACTCCTACAAGTCAGGAAGAGATGTGGGTAAAAAAGGAATAGACGTCAATCCCTAAGTTAAGGGATTGATTTTTATTCTTGATGGGCCAGAAAGCCTAGTCAGAGTCTGTATAAATTAAGGCCTTGGAGTCTCAATAAGATTCATTCTTGTGTATGCAATTTTTTGGCATTTATACATTAGCGCCATTTGTGGGAAGCTTTTTGAAGTTCTCAATTTTCAAGCTTCCTACTCTCTACCAGAATTAAGTTCGGTACTCCATGGCCATCACCCGATCGCACCAATCCGATATACTCTCTAATGGAGGCGAAAACACCCAGGCCAATTAACAGATTCATCAACGCCTGGGAGTCTTGGAGGAAATAAACGCCTTTCTAGAAAGGCAAAACACCGACTTAACAGCAAGAATGACGCAAGTGCCGCCCTCGGCACCACCCAAGTCCCCCCGGTCTGCCCGCAGATTCCTCAGGTCAACCCGCAGATCCCTCCGATGGCCCATTAAGATCCACCGCTTAGTCACCAGACGGAGAACCAAGGCCATCTAACGCCATCCAACCGCTCTCATGGCCGTGAGGATCAAGCGAAATCCTTCCTCCACGTGATCGAGACGCACGACCCAGATGAGATGCTGACCATGAGAAGGCTGGACAAAGTGATGGCCAAGTTTCAGAGGGAATTAATAAGGGATCTGAAGGCTCAGACCCCCACTAATCTAGCTACTGAAGCGTCCCTCGATTCTGTGCAGTCCCCCTTCACTCTGGCAATAACCAATGTGCCATACCCGGAAAGGTTCAGGCTACCCAAGTTCACCCTCTTTGATGGTACGAAGTATCCTACAGAGCATATCTACCAATTCCATCAGAAGATGACCGTCTATGCCGATAATGAAGCCCTATTTTGCAAAGTGTTCTCAACAAGCCTAATGGACGCTGCCCTACTCTGGTTCTGAAAGCAGCCAACCCGATCCATCGGAAGTTGGCTCAAGCTGTGCGAACTCATCATCGTTCAGCATTTCGACAACAAAAGACAGAAAAAGATGACCTCTAGCCTGTTCACCATGATCCAAGAGAAGGGAGAATCATGAAAAAATTTCTTGTCCCGGTTTAACATGGAGATGTCCTCAATTGACAACTGCAATTAGAACTCGACGATTAAGGCCTTCCGGATGACGTTCATTCCAGGGACCAAATTCCACCAGTCCTTGGTCAAAAGGCCGCCAACAAATATTGGAGAGTTCAATTCCCGAGCGCAAGGCTGATAGGTGTCAAATATTAGACATTTTGACCCCTTAACTCACTATTGTTACGTCCTTTCATTTCATTATTTGGTATTTTTATGATGTTTGCGTGTTAAAGTATGTTTCAGGAGCTTAAGGAAGAAATGGAGCTAACTTCGATGAATTAACTGAAGAGTGTGTTCTTTCTATTCAAAGAGAAGAGTCAAAGAGGCAGTCCGAGACAAAAATGATTCCCAAAGGGCAAAAACGGTATTTCCAGAAGCCGTCATCTTCAGCAAAAAGTATCGTGGGTTCAAGATGGTCGTTTTGATGCATTCATGGAGAAAAGTAATTTTCCATAAAATACCTACGCTTTTGCCTACGCTTTCAGTTTCAAAAAGTGACTGTAAATCACATTTCTATGCTTTGACCTACGCTTGAAGCGTAAGTGTGACAAGAATTTGAGATTTTTCGATGGATTTTGTCTGTTTCACCCCTAGTTCAATTGAAAGACGTGTCTGTGACTCCAAATATCTATACACAAGTATATACACTTATATATATCAGAAGTTAGGGTTTGCATGAAGTTAAGAGTGAAAATACTGAAAAGGGTCTCTTTACACCATTGCCTATATATACACGATCATATATCAGGGTGAAAGGGATAGAGGAATTTTAGAGGAGACATTCATTAGGGTTGTTCAATTGTGGAGGTTCACGTTCATACATCCAGAGCCATTCAAGACCTAGAGATCCGGAGAAGAAGATCATGGAGGGCATTTCTACATCAATGATCCAGTCACTTTCTACCATAAATAACTAATTAGGTATCTAGGATTTTCTAGCAAAACCCTAACCAATAATGTACTTCTTTTATTTGTTTCAATTGTAACGAGGGGAAACTGTGACCATACTGTGATGATTGTAATAGATGACCGTTTTTATTCTTGATACAAGTTTATATATTTATTTTGATTCTTGTCTTAGACTGAATGAATATATTTATCTTACACAATCATGGTTATTCACTATGGGCTGGAACTCGGATGCTTAACTTATGATTTTCTACACAATGGTGGTAATAAAATTTGAAACCCTAGGTTGACATAAGTCATGCCTTGACGATTTAATATAGACATGCTTTAGTTTATTTTCATGCATTAGGAGTAGATTAGAGTAATTTAATTGGCATGTACTAGTTAGGTCAGTTATGAGATGGGTTGTCGCAATCTGGTTGATGGTAATCTTTTTTGGGGTCGTATTTAGCTATTTGCGGTACGACCTGATTCACAGTTATGGATCGCCCTCGTACATTTGATACAATGAGGAACTATATTATGCGGTTAGTGGTAGAGTGATGAAAACCCTAGTTTTCTCTTTCATCTGAATCACAACCAATTTACTTTGCTTTCTAGATAATTATTAGTTAAAATAAATAATTTGGTCTTTGACCACCCAAACAAACCATTCTCAGAAAATATAATTCAGTGTTTTTGAATTGCTAAAGTGAAGAATCTCAGTCTCTGTAGGATCAATATCCCTTACTCAAGCTATTTGTTATTCTACAATTGATACGTGTGCTTGCGTAGGGTAAAACCTAGAGTCGTTAAGATGTTATTTTTAACCACATATTTTTGCACACATGACGTCGCATCAAAGACCATCTCCATATAAAGGAAGAAGTGGCTATATGACAAATGAGGGCCTCTTTTATGAACATTGATTCAAAGGCGGCTGAACCAAAGGCCCAAGATCGAGCACCCGACCGCAATCGTTCGAACACCACCTCGGTGACGCCCTCGATCCCGGAGAAATGTCACTGGTTCGACGACAAGGTTACACCCTTAAGGGTCACATTGGGCAAACTATACCAGGAAAATAAGGCCAAAGGAATCTTTTGGGTACCCCTACCCATCAGGCAACCGATGGAATAAAAGGACATAACAAAGCATTGTTCTTTCCACAATGAATATGGGCCCCATACCAATGAGTGTATAAGCCTTAGAAGGCAGGTAGAGGTGATGATAGTGAAAGGAGAACTGTCCGGCTATGTGGTCAAAGAAGTTGGCTAAATGGAGCAGCCTTCCCTGACCGTAGCCAAGAGCTCTGCCGCCCGTCAGCCTGTCAAAGTCATTCATATGGTTAACGGTAGGGCTAGTAAGCAGGAGGCAGAAGAAGTTCGCAGGTCCCAGATGCGCCAAGCTCAGAAGCTCCGAAGGGTTGGTGAGGTAAGCGAGATCCGAAGTCAGATAGAGGATGCTCGGATCATATTTTCATCCGCCGAATTACAGAATGTGCAAACTCTGCATGATGATCCCCAAATAATATCCTTAATGGTGTCTAATTGCCTGATCAAAAGGGTAATGGTGGACCCAGGGAGTAGCGTCAACATTATCATGAAATGGGCCTTTAAAAAGCTAGAGATCGACTCTCAGGAGATCATACCTTCCAAAAGTCCGATAGCGGGGTTAGATGGTAGATGAGAGCCGATTGACGAGGTCCAGCTACCAGTCTCTACTGCCAGAAGGACTCTCAGGGAAACCTTTGTCATGGTGGATGTCAAGCCTTTATACAACCTCTTCATGGGAAGGGGGTGGATCCATCGGAAGCATGGTGTCACGTCGACCCTTCACCAGATCATGTGATATGTGGACCTGAATGGTGTTCTTATAATAGATATCAGGGGGGATTAAGTGGCAGCCAAGGAATGCTATGCAGTTACCTTAAAGAGCCTGAAAAAAGGGAAAGGCTCTAAGTTGACTCTATCGGTTGATTTGACCCCCGATACCAAATAGCAATCATAAAAAGGGGGAATGGGCTCCCCGATAGCGGTAGAACCGCTGGAGAAAGTAGTGATTGTACCCAAGCATCCCGAGAAAGTAACTTATGTGGGACGGGTCTTACGGGAGAAAAAAAAAGAAGAGCTAGAAGCCCTCTTGCAGGCTAATGCTTATGTATTCGCATGGAGTCATCTGGAAATGCCTGGTTTGACCCCTCTGTCGCGCAGCACTCTTTAAATGTGGATCCCAATGCAAAACTGGTCCGATAGAAATAGCGGCGCATGGAGACCCATAAGAATCACATTATAGAGAAGGAAGTTGTCAGGGTGGTCCAGGTCGGGTTCATTAGAGATGTGCAGTTTCCTGATTGGCTGGCCAACGTAGTAGTGGTCTATAAGAAGAATGGAAAATGGAGGGTGTGGGTCAACTTCATCGATCCTAACAAAGCATGCCCGAAAGAATGCTTCCCGCTGCCCAAGATCGACTAAATGGTGGATGCTACAGCTGGGTTTGAGTGCCTGAGCTTTCTTGACATATATTCTAGCTATAACCAGATACGTATAAATCAATCGAACGAGGATAAAACGTCTTTCATCACTAAGCCATGTACTTATTGCTATAAAGTTATCCATTTTGGACTAAAAAATACAAGAGCAACCTTTCAGAGGCTGGTGAACAAAGTCTTTTAGGGGATGATATGCTTGACAATCGAGGCTTGCATCAATGACACAGTGGTCAAAATTAGAATAAAGGGAGGCCATCTGGGATACGTGAGTAGGTATTTGATACCCTCAAGAAGTATGGGATGAATCTTAACCTAACCAAATGCTCATTCGGTGTCTTTTCAGGACAATTCTGGGGTACATAGTCAATCGGACATGCATACAAGCGACCTCGGTGCGAATCAAGGCCCTCCTGGAGATGGAAGAGCCAAAGTCGTGCAAAGAGGTCCAGATACTGACGGGAAGGGTGGTGGCCCTTAGCTAATTCATCTCCCGACTAACCAATCGATGCTGACCCTTCTTCCAGGCCATCAAATCAGGAAAAATGGGAGGTATGGGGGCCTGAACAGACAGAAGCTCTCAGAAAACTAAAGGACTACATGACACCAGAAGCAGATGCGCCCATATACTTATACTTAGCAGTATTTGCTGCATCTACCAGCGCCACTCTAGTGAAAGAGGGTGAGGGGTGTCAGATGCCTATCTTCTACACCAGTAAAGCCCTAGGTGAGGCAGAAACCCGTTACAGTAGACACGAAAAATTAGTGTTATCATTGGTCAATGCGAAACGCCGTCTTCGGTATTATTTTGAAGCCCACTCGATCGTGGTGCCCACTACTATACCGATCAGGTCCATAATGGAAAAGCCCAAAATCTAATAAAGAATGTCCAAGTGGGCGATCGAGCTGGGGTTGTATGACATAACCTATGTTCCCCGAATCGCCATCAAAGGCCAGACAGTAACTAACTTCCTACTGGAGACAGAACCCTCAAATCAGACTGAAGAGGAAGAGCCTGGCTTGTGGATACTCTTTGTTGATGGGTCATCTAACACAAAAGGTGCAGGAGCAGGAGTAGAGCTCTTAACGCCCGATGGCACCCACCTTCAACAGTCCATCCGACTGGAGTTCCTCGACTCAAATAATGAAGCTGAATATGAGGCCTTTCTGGCTGGCCTTCAACTTGCCTAGAGTTTGCAAGTGCAGAAGGCCAAAGTTCAAAGTGACTCTCAACTCATCATTCGCTAGGTGAACGGTGAGTATGAGTCTCGAGAACTAAAGATGGAGGCATACAAGGATTTGGTGTTGAAAGAGGCTGAGGGGTTCCAACAGATAATTTTCAAGCAGATCCCAAGAAGTGAGAATGAAAGTGTCGATCGCCTGGCCAACCAAGCCTCTATAGCAAATGGAAACATGATTTGTATGGTTATGTTCGATTTTATCACAAGATCAAGCCTTCAAACCCCGAAAGATATAATGATCATTCCTTGGGAGCCAAACTGGATGGATCCTATAGTTAACTACCTGAGGATGGGGGCCCTTCCCGAATCAAAGCAAGAAGCCAAGAAAGTTAGGATGAAGGCTACAAGATACACACTTTATAATGGACAACTAAACCGAAAGTCATTTTCTGGACCTTATCCGAGGTGCCTTACATCATCGTAAGCATATGCGGTTATGAAAAAAATACATAACGAATCATGCGGCAATCATTCTAGAGAAAGGTCATTGGCTCACAAAATTCTCACACAAGGGTATTTTTGGCCTTATTTGTCTAGGGATGCAGAGGTCCATGTCCGAAGATTTAAGAAATGCTAGTTTCCTGTAGACGCGATTCGTCATCCTCTTGATCTGCTGAACCCCACAGTCGTCCTTCACCCATTTGCCAAATGGGGAATGGATATCCTCGGTCCTCTCCCAAAGGCTATTAGGTCTACTACACACGTTCTGTTGGCCATAGACTATTTCACCAAATGGGTAGAAGCTGAAGCATATCCGACCATTAAGAGCAACTATGTCATTAAATTTATCTAGAGCCACATCATTTGCAGGTTCGGCCTGCCTAGGACTATAATGATGCACAATGGTACCAATTTGGACAACAGAAAAGTTAGAGCTTTTCTAGCTAATCATGGGATCAATTAGAACACCTCATCGATAGGGTACCCGCAAGCCAATGGGCAAGCCGAGAAAATGAATTGGACAATCTTTGATACCCCTAGGAAGAAGCATAAAGAGGCTAAGGAGGCATGACTGGAGAAGTTACTTGAGGTACTCTAGTTATATCGGATAATTCCATCGGACAACTCCCAGGCAGCCGACAAGAGAGACCTTGTTCGTTATGGCCTATGGTGCAAAGGTAGTTATACCAACCGAGGTCAGAGTACCGATGCTAAGGAGCCAGGCATGGGAAGAAGGGTCGAATAATCAACACTTAGCCCATAATTTAGATCTGCTAAAAGAAAGAAGAGAGACGGTCGGTGTCAGGCTGGCTGCATTTCAGCAACAAGTCCGAAGTCGCTTTAATCAAAAGGTCAAAAGAAGGGAATTTTAGGTAAGATACATGGTACTCAGAAGAAAGATCATGAACGTCGGCAAGCTTAGAGAAACTTGGGAGGGTCCCTACACCATTATGGAAGTTATTGGGTATGGGGCCTACTGAGTTCGGAGAAATGAGGACGGATGACTAGAACCCAATTCGCAGAACGCCTACCACCTTAAAAGGTACTATCTATGATTCGGTTGCGCCCCCGATCGGTAGTTTTATTTTTTAGTAAAGTCAATTTTTATTTGTAATAAAGGCATTTATGCCCATTAGACCTAGCCCTTTGATGTCCGCCCAGGGGTTACAAAATTAATGCTTAAAAATGACCCCTTAGAAGGACTTAGGTTTTACCTATCACAAGCGCACGAGTCAAATTATAGTATAGAACTGGCTTGTGAAAGGGAATGTCGAACCCACAGAGGCTTGGTGTATTCACTTTAGCAATTTCAATGTATTGAATTATGGTTGAAAAAGTTTGTTTGAATTGTTTTGAGAATGATAGCTAAATTAACTAGAACATAATTTAAATTGAGAGTTTGATCAAGAAAGAGAGAGAAAACTAGGGTTTTCATCGCTCCACCACTAACCATATAATATAGTTCTCTTTTTGTTCAATTGCAAGAGGGCGATCCATAACTGTGAATCAGGTCGTACCACAAATAGTCGAATACAACCCCAAAAAGGATACCTTCAACCGAATTCGCTACAACCCATCTCCGGACATAGTGTAACTAGTGCATGCTATTTACTTTACTCTAATCTACTCCTATTGCATGAAATTAAACTAGAGCATGTCTATATTACCTCGCCGAGGCATGACCTATGTAAACCAAGGGTTTCAAGTGTTAAGCATCATTGTGTAGAAAATCATGAATTAAGCATTCGAGTTCCAGCCTATAGTGAATAATCATGATTGAGTAATATAATATATTTATTCAATCTAAGACAAGAATTTAGAACAAATATAAGATCTTGTGTCAAGAATAAAAACAATCACACATCTACAACAATCATCACACTATGGTTACAACTTTTCCTCATTATAATTGAAAACAGATTAACAACTACATTACTTGGCTAGGGTTTTGCTATAAAATCCTAGATACCGAGTTTGTTGATCATGGCTGGCGAAGACTACATTGTTGATGTAGATCCGCTCACCATGACCCTCTTCTCCGGATCTCTAGGTCTTGTATGGCTTCTCACCTTCGAAAGATATGAATCTTCAGAGGATGTCTGAAAATTATACTTGCATAGAAGCTCCCTCAAATCTGTAGCAAACCTCTATATTTATAGGCAAAGCTGAGGAAAACCTTAAGGTTACCATTTTTCGTAATTTTACATCCAACTGAGCAAAACACTATAATCTTGTATATAATATGTGTAAAACATGTTCATATAGGTGTTGGATTCGAACACAAAGTCATCCGGGTCAAAACGGATCAATTCGGGTCAAACTAGGATTTTTGCCCGAATCTGAAATTTTCAGATTTTTTTGCAGATATGTCTCACTCTTTTGATCATAACTGGAGCTACACATATTGTATAGAGGCATATAATATCTTATTGGAAAGATGACTTCAAGCTCTTGATGTTAGGCTCAAGAATCACCCCATTTGGACCTGTTTTGACTGAGATATGACCTTCCAAAGTTGACTGAAAATTTGTGCTAAAAGCCCCCCTACGCTTGCGCGTAGGTTCAAGCATGGGGCCAAAAACATGAAGCGTAGGTCAAGCATCAAAACAGAACTTTCTAGCTATTTTTAGTTACTGGAAGCATAGCAAAACCCTTGAAAATAACGTTTCTTGGTGGTTGCTCCGTTTGAACCCCTTCGACTCCCTTGTTATGATTCTTGAAGTTGCGGCTCGGAAAAATGACATTTTCGTCTTTCGGGAGACACTTTTTTCTTGAAAATACCCTTTAGCTCTCCTTTTTAAATAGACACAAGCACTTCTCTAGTTAATTCACCAAAGTTAGTTCGTTATCTTCATTGAGCTCTTGAAACACGCTTAAACACACAAATCCCATAAAAATACCAAATAATGGAATGTAAGTACGTAACAATGGTAAGATATGGGCCTAAAATAGTCAATATTTGGCACCTATCACCCTTTATGAAAGGGATCATTTGAATAAAACTATCTTTTCATTCCTTCTTATTTCTATGCGATGTTAAGGAAATTTAAAGATCAGCCAAAAATCTAGTCCTTCTTAAGATTTGGTTATCAAAAGGAGAGAGTAAGTTAAGGTAAAACATTCAAGTGATGAGCCTTCCCGAGGTATAAATGCCTGAAGGTTAACAACACCCCCACGTGCCGAAGGCACTAGTGGCTAGAATAAAACACAAGTGTTTGATCCCTCAAGAGGATCTGAAAGCCCGAAGGTAATCCAAAAGACTAAGAAAATTCAAAAGAAAAAAGACTAAGTGTTTCATTCTATTTCTGGGCTCCGAACGCCTGATAGTCGTGAGACTAGGGTCAAGTACTGAAATATAAAGTAAAGTTTGGAAATTTTGAAAGAAAATATGCTAAGAGTGAGCAACTAAAGTCCTTTTTTCATTCATGGGGCCCCAGTGGCCAAGGCAAAGTTACAAAAAAAAGGGGAAAAATTATCAAGTCCTATTAATTTGTCTATCAAATTCGGGACCAAACTTATTGACTATCCTAGAAGAAGAGGCATCTTGAGCAGGATCGGTCATCGGCTTCATAAAAAACTTGCAGAAAAGGGCATCGTTGGGGTCAGGCTCTAGATTTTCGTATGGATAGCTTATCTTCAGAAAAGCATCCAGATCCTCTGGGGTTTTGAACTTTTTCTCACCAGGAGGCAACTATGCATTCTCTAGACATTGCCTCTATCCGTAACCGATTCGTAAGGAGGAAATGCTTGTAAATCGCCCATACATCTCTAGCCCACCTCGACGACACATTTCAACGGTGGATCTCTCCACTACCAAGAGATTTTCCAACTCAGCTTTTTCTTCGAGAAGCTTGGAGTTGGAAGCCGTCAACTCATTGTTCTAGATCAGGAGGTCCTGACGACTTTTTTTTGCCTCCTGACACCCTTTTTCAGCCATCTTCTCCCGAAGAGTTTGTTTGGCCAAAGCCTTCTGAAGGGATTCCACTTCGGTAACCAGAGACTTTTTCTACTTTGTCAATTTATTAAGAGTAATGACCTATTTTGCCATCTCTCTGGTGTCGCTCTCCAACTTGGCATTATATGCCTGAACAACGTATAACATCTAACAAAAATAAAAAACAAGATTAATCAAGTTATAATGTGGCAAAACAACGAAGTAGTTCAGAAAATGAACAAAAAACCACAAGTCAAACCTTAATCGCTAACTCTGGACCAGATACAGCCAGAACGGGCTTTTTAACTTTGTTGATCGCCCTTCAATCGGTCGGTGTTCATATCTGGTAGGCCATGGTATGAAGGGCCTTAGGGTTGGTAATGGTTTCCTGACCGAAAACCAGCGTCCGGGAGTCAAGAAGGATTATCTTCGAGTGCCAGGCGATCGCCTCAACTGCAGTAGAAGATGCCTTAACGGTAGAAACAATAGTCCGCAAGCGAACCCTTCATTCTGGCTGCTCATCAGTTGAAGGCCTAGGGTGAGGAGGAATAGATGGAGGAGCTTGAGGAGGAGTTGGGTGAGATGGAACCTTTTCGGTTGCCAGAGGGGAGAGACCTCTTCAGTGGTTGGGGAAACTGTGATGGCAAGAGCTGGACTATCGGATCTGGGAACCTGGGGCTTTGGAACTTTCTCCAAGCCCAAAGATATTAGAGGAATCCTCAAAGACATGACTTCTGCCCCGGATACAGATAAATTCGGTAAAACAACATCAATGAGAAAGTCAAGACATTTTCTCAAAGTCTTCAACCAATTATCGGAGTTCAGAAGGTCAAAACGGGACTGAATGTAACTAGCGCTCATATCTCTCTCACTGACCCCTAAAAACTTGTGTACATACCGACCTCTATGCCTATCACATACTCTACAGAAACAAGCCCCTTTGTGGACTGCCTTAAAGGGATGGAGAAGGGGTTTGTTGAAAGTTTTGGGAACTGGGAAGTCCAGAGAGAAGGGGTATCTCCAATTTCCACCTACTAGAATCATTCTCTCCTTCCAACCCTTATTAGATTTTTCCAAATCATCACATATCTTCCTCCCCGAAAAGGGAAATAGGTTGTATCAACCCTTTGAGTCCCTAAGGGTTTGAAGCTTATAAGAGAAAAATAGTTCGGCGAGCCCCAGATCCCGACCCAAGTCTTTGTTAAAAAGAAGAATCATGGCCACAATCCTGAAAAAGTTAGGGCCAACTTGGAGTGGGGCTAGACCCAGTGATTAAAGGGAAAATAATAAAAAAAGGTGGATGGGAAAACGAATGACCTTCAGGTGGTAGGCTGAAAGCAAGACCTGATCATCACCTACCCCATCCCCCGTTCTAAAGTTTAGGTCTTTGGGTAGTGAGAGATGTTGACATCTGAAGGGATAACATAATCAGATATTAACTTTCTTAGGTCAACATTAACCCGAAGACTAATAGGAAGAGGTTCTGTAACATCCGGTATTTTTACGTGTTAATTAAAAAAATTATTTAAACAATTAAGTGCTTATGTGATTATGTGCTTAGCATTAATTACATGTTTTATGTGATATTAAATTTGTAAGTTGCATGTTGTATTTTTATTTTTAGAATAATGAAAATTATTGAAAATGATTTCGGGAAATAAATGACCGAAAGGTAAATGAGTAATTTTATATTTTGAGCACTTAGTGGAAAGTATAGAGATTTTGGCTAAATGTTGGGGCATGAGTGACATGTTGGTAATTAGAGAGGATGATAAGGGGTTAAAGGGTAATTAAGAGTCAAAATGGCACTCTTTGTAATTAACCCTAAGTTGAGAAGAAATTGGTCATTTCTCACTTTTATGTGGTGTCTCATTTCTAGCCATTGATCTTCTTCTCCCATCTTTGTTCTTAACCCTTGATCATAGGGCCTTGTTTAGTTGGCACTTAAATGCAAGAATCCATTATTCTTAGTCTTTCACTTGGCAAGACTTCATATCTACCCTTGGATGATCTATTCATTTTTCATGCATTATTCTTTACCCTTGGATGGTGAGAATGGTGAGTGGAGAATCTCTACAACCCTTAGGGTTAACTCATTTTGCAAGACTTCAATCATCTCACAAACTCTTGCTTTCTCTTCCTCTTTTTGCTAGTTGAGGATAGTTCTTGGTGGTGTTTTTGAACCACTTTGGTAAGTCTTCTAATTCACTCTAGGGTTTTATTGCAAGAACCCTAGTTTTCATGTTTATGAATTCTTGAGTTGGTATTGATTTTGCCCTTATTCTATTCATGTTTATGGAAGGTTGATTTAACTTTCATCTACCAAGTGAGTAGCTCTTGAATTGCATCTTGTGAAGAGCTAGTGGTGAGTTTCCTATCTTGTACTCTTAAGAGTTCATTTCTCCATAAAATCCTAAAATAGAAATCATTAGGGTTTGAATTGATTCTTGTGGTTAGAGCCACTTTTAGGTGAATTTCGGTTATTATTGACACCATAGTAATCTTGTGATTCACGAATGGTGTATTGCTAGTTGGAAGCTATTCTATTGAACACTTGGAGTGGTAGCTTGAGTTGGACCTCTTTTGGGCATATTGTATGGCTTGCTTGGAATTGATGTAGGGGATAAACGAATTGTGTTCGTCTTTGTACGAGGGTGTGTACGTCTATGTGTATATATACCATATATATATATATATATATATATATATATATATATATATGCGAGTTGAGTATTGACAACTTAAACGATGAATTAGGCCCTTGAAAACATGATTTTGTAATATAAATGCTTGTGGTGGTTTATTGCTTATAAATGTGAAATTGTAAGCATTGTGATAATTTGAGTACAATATATTGCATAAAGAAATAAGCATGTATTGTGATGGAATATGGTTGCGATTGAGAACCTTGATGCATTTTGAGTACACCATGTAGTGTCAAAACATGGGTGTTGGTTTCTACGATTTGCGTAAACTACGTAGAAATTGTCTTGTGTTTGGATCATCGTAACAACTGGCCAGGGGGTGCTTCTTGCTCCCATGGAACTAATCTTCTGAGAAACGCAGACGATAGGGGGAGGACTTATCTAAATCCTATGTCAAGACCGCGTCGTGTTGACGATCTTCCTTGTTAAAAGTGAAAGTGTTAAAAATCACTTGAGGAGAATCGGTACAATAAATCTACCTTCATTCATGAGCAAACGGTGAAGGGTTAGAGAATGATCCCGTTGACCCTCAGAGTTATGGTGTGATTGTGCGTGTGTACCATGAGGTATGTGGAGTTTACCTTGCATTAAATTGATATATATATATATATGGATTTGTGATATTGATGATAACGCATGCTATGTCTTTGAATGATTATGATGTGAGCATGTTGGGGAATTGCTTGTTGGGTTCGATGGGGTTCCGGATTAGTGTGAGAGCCATGTGGAACAAGATACCGAACTAGGATTAGTCGCATGTACCTTGGGTGGGTTGTACCACTCGGACTACCGAGATTGAGGCAATGATGCTTCCTCTACTGGTCTAGTGAGCTCACTCCACGACTTATATATTTTTCAGGTGGTGATTCCTTTCTGGGAGGTCCGTAGTCTCTCGGTAGAGACATGGTAGTGTTTTCGCTCTTTTTGTGCCTATGGAGGCGGATTACTTATTTTGTAGAGCCTACTTGATGAATTACACATGTGCTTATTTTGCTAAGTGTTGTAAACATTAAACTTATTATTTTTACGGCTAGCATGTTGGTCGAGCAGGTTACCTTGATGTATGTTCCTTGGAGCACCATGCGCGAGAACTAGATTCTTTTGGGGCATTTTGATGTTGTTAAGTAAAACTATGTTAAATTTATGAAAATAATGTTATTTATTACTTTAGACATGTTAAATGATGAAATTATGAAATTCTTATGTTTTGTCCATTTTAGAATTGGCATGAAATGGTTGTGGTTAAATGATGATTTTCTGGAAAACGGCATTTTTCACAGTTCATATGTGAACCCTTTCAAATTTCTAAGGAAAAACCCATTTTCGCCTACCCTTGTAATTTGAATTAAAAGTCGTATTTTAGAAATGGTTTTCGAATCTATCTCGGTGTAAAATTTGGCTTTGAAAACCCAAGAATCATAAACGGAGACCGAGAGCAAGACGGAGAATTTACAAAATATTTCAAGGCCTCTAAAGTGACCTTTTAAACTGGGGGTCACCGAGTACTTGGTATTGATTCCACCGAGTACTCGGTGAAGGAATGCGTAAGTGCGCGAACTTGCGCGCGAGGCCCTAAAACCACTAGAGGGTTTTGGGCACAAAATGGCTACCGAGTACTCGATATACAACTCGGTGAAAGTGTCACCGAGTACTCAATATTCATAACCACTGAGTATTCGGTAACAACTCGGTGGAACTTGTTTTGTGTACTCTTTTAACTTGTTTTTCTATCTCTTCCCTATACTTCACCACTTCTCCTACTTGGTTAGGGACATGGTTTAGTGGCCTTTGGGCATGGGATTTTTTATGTTGATGGATTGGTTTAGATTCACATTTCGTCTTCCGTATTTGTTATTCTTGTGTTTATGGTACGGTTTACGTCACCCTCGGACTTCCTAAGCTTCGTTGGGGAGTTAGAAAATTTGGGGTGTGACAGGTTCAACCTCAAAGGGCCTGGAGACTGGTTCGCTATCAGATTCTTCAGCTGAATCCTCCACCAAAACAAGGTTGGGAGGGGCATCAATCGGGTAACTAATTGGAATGTCAGCAGAACCTTCAATGTCAACTACCTTAACTAAAGGGGCCTCAAAGAAGCGTCTGGGTTAATTGGAGAGGCAATATGATCGCTAACTAACCGGGTATTATCACTCCTTGACATGGTTACAGAAGAGTAGAAAGGAGATAGAGGAAACTTACTTAAGGAAAGAAAAGAGGCACTCCGATGGGAATTTCAGTGAACTAAGGTGTAGACTCCGGCTGTAATATGCAAGAGATAGAGAGGAAGTATTATGAACTAAGAAGTGAGAAGTGTTTCAAGTGAGTAAGTTTGAGGTATAAATACAAAAAGTGGAAGAAGGAGAAGAGCCAGGCACGGAACCCAGGGGTCATGCGCCGTCTTTTTAGCCCATATGGGCGCGAATCAAGGTGATATGGACTATGAATTTAAATTTAAATGATTAATCCACACTTACTGCATTAAATGTCAGTGCCACCTCAGTATTACAAGTGGGGTGAATCCACCAAGTGTGTTTCAATCATGGGCTTTAAGTGTAAATAAAGCCCATTATCTCAGGGGCCAGTGTAAGGGTCAAGTTCTTAGCCCCATCCGAGCAAGCCCAGATAGTTCAAGTATTGTTTAGCCCATGAAAGCCAAGGTCCAATGCGATAAAGAGATGGTTCCAGAATTTCTTTGTGAGCAAGCTAAGACTCCTATAAGTCAGGAAGACATGTGGGTTAAAAAGGAATATACGTTAATCCCTAAGATTAAGGGATCAGACTTTATTCTTGATGGGCCAAAAAGGCCAGTTAAAGTCTGTATAAATTAAAGCCTTGGAGCCTCAATAAGATTCATTCTTGTGTGTGCAATTTTTTTGGCATTTACATTAACCAAATAATCATTTATGTGTGTAATATTATTTTATTAAAAATAAAGTTTAAAATTTAGTAAGTACTGATGGTAATCTGACGGAACCCATTTATTCCGACGGGATAATAATGATTTTATCAATTAAAATCCGTCGTGGGTTTAGGGTGGTAATGGTATTACTAATTTTTTAATGGGGTGGCTCCTAAGTAAAAGAGAGAAATGTATAGCATGAAAATAGCCTTTTATGTTTTACAAAAATTGAAAATCATAAAACTATACAGTAGCTTTTCAATTTGAGTTTTTGTTTCCTTTAAATGTGATACACGAATCTTTTCATTCATTATACCAAAATGGTGCTTCTAAGATATATATATATATATATATATATATGCATTTTATGCCATTATCAAGAGTGTGAAGTATTTTATTCTTTATAGTTCATATTTTAATTATTTTATTTTTAAAATAAAATTTTAAAGTTTGAGTATAAGATGTGAAATAGTGATTATTACAATACTGTTTTTGTTTCTTAAAAATATAGGTAATTTGCACTCACACCCCCTGAGGTTTAGGTCAATGTCACTTAGCGGACGGTCAACCCACAAGTTTACACTCACACCCCTTGAGGTTTCAAAATCGTTGCAGTGACACTCCTTTATGGCAAGAAAAGTCAAGTTTGCCCTTGTTGGAATTTTCCAGACTCTTTTGCCCTTAGCTCAAATTAGAACACATGTCCCACCCACTCTCTCCCTAATCACTTTGTTTCTCTCATACACCATTCATTTCTCTAAACTACTTCGTTTCTTTCAACGAATCTCTCTCTCTTTCTTGTCTCTTCATCTCTTCTTCTGAAACTCATCATCTTTAACCACAAAATCATGGGTTAGTTCATGTAGTTTTTGGGTGTAGGGTCTCTGTTCTTCATCATCCGTTTTGCAAAACACAACAGCTCTCTGATTCATTTCTACCTTTTCAATCTTATGGATTTCTTCATGATCTGAAGTTGGCTATTCACATAGCAACTGATTTTGTAGTTTTCGCCTCGAATCTAGTCTTGCATGTGTGTATCCATAGCCGATTTGGGGGTAAGTTTTAGCGATCCTTTTTTTCAATTTTTGTGTAGTGATTCATGATTTAGACCTTAGGTTTTGTTGGGTTTAAAGGTTTAGTTTGTATATATTGAACACTTGTTTAATTTTTGTATTGATTTTTGGGGGTTTTTTTTATATATTTTCGTATATGTTCATGATTTGATATAGATTTAGTGTTTTGAGGGTTTTTGTATATATTTATGTATTTCTTTACTAGATTTTCATGATTTATATTTTCTTTAGTTCTGAAAAGCGTTGTATTATTGTTGTAGATCTGTTGTGTTGGAGAGCTGGTGGATTAAGGACTTTGATTTAGAGTTGCTATTGCTATTGCTATTGATAAGTAAATCTATAATTTTGAGTATTTTTGTTGTTTATTGTTTGAGAGAAACGAAGTGGAAATTGTCATGGTTTTGTATTGTTTGATCTACTATTGTGTTGGAAATAATTTTGACTATTTGATCTACTGATCTACTGTATTGTTTGAGAGAAACGAAGTGGAAATTGCAATGGTTTTGTATTGTTTGATCTATTGTTGTGTTGGAAATAATTTTGACTATTTGATATACTGATCTACTGTATTGTTTGAGATAAAC
Organism: Cornus suecica; assembly: GCA_963922005.1. Taxonomy (NCBI): domain Eukaryota; kingdom Viridiplantae; phylum Streptophyta; class Magnoliopsida; order Cornales; family Cornaceae; genus Cornus; species Cornus suecica. The sequence goes on along the minus strand of OY998238.1, from coordinate 37,872,757 downwards.
GAAGTGGAAATTGTCATGGTTTTGTATTGTATTGTTTGATCTACTGTATTATAGATCTGTTGTGTTGGAAATTGGGGTTTGGGTTTTGGGAAGCATGAACTTCTATTTTGGGGTTGTGAAATTGGGAAGCATGATCTTCTGTTTAAAAAAGTTAGAAAATTGGTTTATTTGTACATGTGTTTGATTTGTGTAGTTGTCCATGGGTTATGAAATTGGGTTTATTACATAATTTTTTTTTTTTTGGGTTGTGAAATTGGGGCAAATGCTTAAATTATTTTGTACTATACCTGGTTCAAACTACAAGATGAGAATAGTTAGGGATGAAGATCTAACTATTATGTTTAGAATGAAATCAAATGAAAAAGTTATAAAAATCTTTGTTGAACTTGATGAGTGTAGTGTTGGTTCATCTTCTGGGATTACTGGGGTCAATTTAACATCTGGTGTTAAGGGTGAAATTGAATTAAATGATGATAGGGCAGAAGATGAAACATATGATAGTGACTATAAGGGTGAAACTGACTTCAGCTTTGAAAATAGTGATGATGAGTCTAAGTCTGGTGATGATGGGTTAAAGTTAGAAAATTATGAAGGGGCAAGGGATGGGATGGATGTGGACAATGATGGTGCCTTGTCTAACTATAGTGATCATGCTGATCATTATGAGGTAACCCAAAACAGTGATAATGAGTCTCAAAACCCTAAAACACCAAATAATCACATAAATGGTAAATTGTTTTCCTATTCTCATGGGGGTGAGGTAATATTTGAAGAAAATCATCTTTTTGATGATATCAAACACTTTAGGTCCATGTTGAAATAACACTCTGTTCAAAAGGGGTTAAAACTTGTGATGGAGAAAAATGAGAGAACAAGTAGTTGTGGGAATCCAGGCTGTAAGTGGAGAGTCCATGCTAGTGTTTTCAAAGACCAAATCACTTATAAGATTAAGACATTAGGGCCTCAACACACATGCATCAGAGCTACTAAGAACAATGTGGTTACATCTTCCTACATTGCAAAAAGACTGAGCAAAACCTTTAAAAACCAGCCTGATATTAGTCTAGAAGCCTTGGCAGTTGAGGTGAGAGAAAAATTTAAAGTTAATTGTACTGACACTTGTTTAAGGAGAGCAAAAAACAAAGCCTTGGAACAAAATCAAGGCACACATGCACAATCTTATGAGAAGTTATGGCAGTATGCAAAAGAGGTAGTTAAAACCAACCCTGACAGCTTAGTGTTCATTAAACGTTCAGATGACAACCCTCCAAATTTCAGAAGGGTTTTCTTGTCGTTTGCAACTGTGATAGCTGGGTTTAGGGAGGGGTGCAGACCATTTATTGGTATGGATGATTGTTTTTTGAAAGGTCTATATGGGGGTATACTAATTAGTGTAGTTGGGCTTAATGGGAATAATGGTTTATTCTTTTTTGTTGTGGCAGTGGTTGAGAGTGAGAACAAAGATAGTTTATACATGGTTCTTAGATCATTTACATAAGATAACTGGTGACCAGTCACATCTGGGTGTGTTATGGACAATCATGACTGATGGGCAGAAGGGCATCCTCCCAGCAGTTAATGAGATATATCCCAATGCATACAAGAGGAGGTGTTGCAGGCATATATATGCCAATTTTAGGTCATTGTCCCCAGGGGTGAGGTATATGAGACTGTTTTGGGAGGCTGCCATGGCTTATAATGAATCAAACTTTAAATCAACAATGAAAAAAATTGAGAACAACAGTAAACCAGCCTTCCAATGGTTAATTGAACATCCAATTGAATCATGGGCAAGACATAAATTTAACACTGATGGAAATGTGACTTTGTCACAAACAATGCAGTTGAGTCCTTTAATTCATGGCTTAAAAAAGTGAGGGGGAAGCCTATAATTCATGCATTAGATGGGATCAGAACTAAAATAATATCCAAATTTCAGAAAAGGTTTCATAAATGCACAGAATGGGATCATGTGGTGGTTCCAAAAGTCAGAGAAAAGCTTAACAGTAATATGTCAAAGTCTGGTTCTTGTCAATTAATATGGCCAGGGGGTGACTTGTATGAGGTGACAGAGGAATTACAGATGAAGTACATTGTCAACTTGAAAAACCACACCTGTTGTTGTAGAGAGTTTGAACTCACTGGTGTCCCATGCAGGCATGCATGTGCATGCATTACATGGGAAAGGGATCCTATAGAGGATTACTGTCATGAAGCCTTCACCAAACTAATATGTCTATGGCAAAGCTTATAAGAACCTGATCCATCCCATGCATCATGAGAGTTTGTTGGATGAAGTAGACAAGTTGCCTTTGAAACCCCCTGAAATTAGAAGGCCTGCTGGTAGACATAGAGTGGCAAGAATGAGAGAGGAAAGTGAGCCATTGGCTAGGAGGAGGTCTACAATGGTGACTTGCAACATTTGTAAAATTGTGGGTCATAACAAAAGGGGTTGTAAGAGGTATCCATTGAATATGACAGCCAAAAACACAACCACTACTCCAATGAAAAGTCAATCAGCACCAACAACCACCAAAACATCAACAAGGAAGGCTGAAAGAGCAAGGAAAGAGAAGGGACCAAGGACTAGAGGAGCAACAACAATAACAAATTCACAAGCAACAATAACTTTTCTTCATATTTCACTTCAAAATTATTGTTGCAGTTGTATGTATTTTTACTACATGATAATTTGAATTTTTAATTTACTCACTTTACTTGTTGGTAATGCAGACTAGTGGGGGTTCACAAGTTCTTGCAACAATGACAGCAACACCTTCTCAACAAGTTTTGTCCAATGTAATCATCCCAATTCCCTTTTTTTTATGATTAATTTATTTTATTTTAGGAAAATCATGACTTGTAATATTTTTGATATTTTTATTGTTTATGATATTTGTAGATCACTAGTGGACAAAAGGCAACCTCAAATTCCATTTGGTCCCAATGGTAACAAATCCCAAGACTTGGGGACTCTTTTTGTATATTTTTGGATTTGAAGATTAACATATTTTGGACAGTTCATGAATGTTGTATTTTTTTTTTGTATAGTGCACTATTTTGGATAGTGACAATTTATATTCCTTTTTGTACATGTCACTTAGACACACACACACATGTTAGAGCCACAAATGTTATTTTTTTTGTGGACCTAGGCTGATAATTTATTTGCATGCCTTTTATGGGCTTTTTACATGTAATGTTATACACTTGGAACTCTCCCTTTTGCTATTGAGTTTCTGCTTGGCAGACTTGTAATGGAGCAAATTACATGTATACCATTACATTAACCACTCTAGTAGCATAATCAAGTTCCAAATTAATGTTATACATGTATAACATTACAAATTACATGTATAACATCACATTAACCACTCTAGTAGCATAATCAAGTTTAATGTAATGGACTGATCATCATGTTTTTTGCTTCAAACTTGCTTCAGTTGCATGTATTTTTATTACTACAGTTGCATGTATTTTATTGGATTTTCTAGCTGTTGGATTTTATTCAGTTGCATGTTATTTTATTGCTACAGTGTACAGTGTAATTGCTTGCTACAGTGACTTGGCGCAACAAATAGTTCTCTAATCAGTTAGGTTGGCGCCAAACAGGTCATTGAGGGGTAATTTGGTCCTCAAATGTTGAAAAAATCTATTTTATAATGAATTAAGGGCAAAAAAGTTCATTCATAGGGTGTCAGACCTATAAAGGGGTGTCACTGCAATGCTTTTTAAACCTCAAGGGATGTGAGTGCAAACTTGTGGGTTGACCGTCCTTTAAGTGACATTGACTTAAACCTCAGGGAGTGTCAGTGCAAATTACCCTAAAAGTATTATCCGCCGGAAAATATTTTACATGACTTGTAAAATATTGAGTAATTTGCATTAACTGAGGTTTGCATCTATTCCACCTAGGTGCTGATTTTCGAAATTTTGACACTAACACACCTGAGGTTTGGTTTTGCTTGCCATGACACCCCAAATGACCAAAATACCCTTCATAAAATTCAAAAATATTAAGGGTAATGTGAAATGACCTTTATGCCTCAACCCCAAATATATAAAATTTCAAAAAACATATATATAAATTCGAAAAAATATATAAAATTCAAAAAAATGTATAAAATTCGAAAACAAATATTTAAATTTTGAAAAAAATATATAAAATTAGAATAAAATATATATAAAATAAAAAAAATATAAAATTCGAAAATATAAATATATTTTGAAAAATATTTAAATTCGAATATATATATTTCAAAAAATATATATAAAATTCAAAATATATATTTTCAAAAACAAAATTCAAAAAATTATATAATTTCGAAAAATATATATAAATTTCAAAAAATATATAAAAAATTCAAAAAAATATATAAAATTTGAAATATATATATAATTCGAAAATATGTATATAAAATTTGAAAAATATATAAATTCGAGTATATATATATTTCAAAAAAAAAATAAAAAATTCAAAATATATATATTTTCAAAAACAAAATTCAAAAAATTATATAATTTCGAAAAACATATATAAATTTAAAAAAATATATATATTTCGAATTTATATATTTTTCAAATTATATATATATTTTCGAATTTATATAAATTTTTCAAATTTTATATATATTATTTCGAATTTATATATATGTTTTTCGAAATTTTATATATTTGGGGTTGGGGCATAAAGGTCATTTCACATTACCCTTAATATTTTCGAATTTTATGAAGGGTATTTTGGTCATTTGGGGTGTCATGGCAAGCAAAACCAAACCTCAGGGGGTGTTAGTGTCAAAAGTTCGAAAATCAGCACCTAGGTGAAATAGATGCAAACCTTAGGGGGTGTTAGTGCAAATTACCCTAAAATATTTTAGGTTGAAATACCCAACCTTCTAACCATATTCGATTCTTCCAAAATTCGTCATAAACCTAGTTAGCTACTTTCAATAGTTCCGTTTAAACTTGGCTCAACATAACAAATCTACACATAGCTTGAGCTTTGAATCATGTTCTATCAAACCCAACATATTCAATCGATCTTATGACATTTGATCTGCGAATTCCACTTCCTCAAAGAAGAAAAATACACAGAGGAAGATATATATATACACAACTGTCAAGCTGCAAACATCTTCGACTTTCTGAGGTTCAGTATCATCTCTCTGTCTCTTTCTCATATTTTATGCTTTGAATTTCCTACAATTGCCTCTTATCAATTTTCAACGTTAGTTTCAATTTCAATTTCAAAAATTTCAAACTTTCTCTACTATATTCTGTATATTCGAAGTCGTATACATTAAGGTGAATCTAAACGGTTGTATAATCCAGTTACTTATGTTTTTTTAGAGTTTCAATCTGGTCTGCATTCTCTAATGGCTGAAAACCCTAGCACCAGACTCCCAACTGTTCCACTCAAGCACACACCCCAGAACAGCATCCCTCAAACCTCACAAATTCCAATTTCACACTCACAGCAAGAACAACAACGATTCCCGCCATTCGTTGAAACCCTAGATGTGTCCCCAAGCGCTAGAGCCCTCTGTGACATTCTAGCCAAAGCCCCACCACATGAATTGGAAACCCTCCTTTCGGCCTCCGGAATCCAACCCGTACCCGAGATTGTAGAAGAAATCCTCAAGCTATCGTATGGGTCCGCGGCGGCTGCAGTGCAGTTCTTCCGGTGGGCGGGGATGAAGCAGAAGCATTCGGTGCGAGCCTGGAACCTGATGGTGGATTTGCTTGGCAAGAATGGTTTGTTTGAGCCAATGTGGGATGCGATTCGGTCGATGAAGCAAGAAGGGGTGCTGTCTATGGCCACATTTGTGTCTGCTTTCGGAACCTATTGTGTGGCCGGCAGGGTTAATGAAGCTGTCATGACCTTTGATGTGATGGACAGGTACGGAATTCAGGCTGACACTGTGGCTGTGAATTCTCTGTTGAGTGCGATTTGTCGCCAGGAAAATCAAACTAAGAAGGCGCTAGAGTTTTTCGATCGGATCAAGGCTAGAATTCCGCCTGACGGGGATTCTTACGCTATTTTGCTGGAAGGGTGGGAGAAGGAAGGGAATGTGGCGAAGGCAAAGACCACGTTTGGGGAGATGGTGATTCGAGTTGGGTGGAGCCCTCAAAACATGGCAGCTTATGATGCATTCTTGACAACTCTTGTTCGTGGCTCGCAGGTGGATGAGGCAATCAAGTTTCTTCAAGTCATGAAGGGGAAGAACTGTTTACCAGGTTTGAAATATTTCTCTAATGCTCTTGACATTCTAATCAAGCAGAATAATTTACTTCAAGCGCTGCCCATGTGGGATATAATGGTCGGTAGCGGATTGGCGCCAAATCTGGTGATGTATAATGGCATGATTGGTGTGCTTTGCAACAACAATGACACGGACAATGCCTTCCGTTTTCTTGATGATATGGTTTTATATGGTGCTTTCCCTGATTCTTTAACCTATAACATGATTTTCCAATGTTTGATTAAGAACAAGAAAGTTCGTGAAGCGGGCAAGTTCTTCTACGAGATGATCAAGAATGAATGGCCTCCATCACATTCCAATTGTGCCGCAGCGATCACGATGTTTTTCGACAGTGATGACCCAGAGATGGCCATTGAGATCTGGGACTATATGATTAACAACCGTGTTCTGCCTCTTGATGAAAGTGCGAATGCATTGCTTATCGCGCTTTGTAGCATGGGCAGGATGTCAGAGTTGAGGAGGTATGCGCTGGACATGTTTGATAGAAGGATGATAATAACTGAGTCAACAATGGGGAAGTTGAAAACTGCTTTCTATAAAGAAGGTAGGAGTGGACGTGATACATATGAGAGTCTTTCAAGGAAGTGGAAGTCAGTCTAAATTTCTGTTTCCATGAGATTTAGGAAGTTTTTAGTTTGTTATAGTAATGCTTGAGACCTCGCAGGTACGTGGCAATCTTAAATGGAAAAGCATTGAATTTGAACTTGTTTTTAACACTTCATGGATGCTTTATGGATAGATGTATCTCATTCCTGTAATTTGGAATGAGATAGTCCGTCAATATAAGTTGCTCTTTTGCAATCCTTTGTTTTTGTTCTCTTGTTGAATACACTTGGTTTATTTCACTTTCCTGAATGAAATTTAAATTTAGTCAATTGGGGTCTACCTACTTGTTTCATCCATTCCTTTCCAGAAGTTGTAAAATGCAACTTATTTTCTGGGGACTTGTGGAGCTAACCAACAATATGACATGTATTGCTTTATGAGCTGTTTACATTCTCGTAATGATGGACTTTGCTGTTCAATGAGAATGCACTTGTTGCTTTACAATCCTCTGATTTTGTTCTCTTGTTCCATTCAGTTGTTTAATTTCATTTAGTTTATTGTGGTCTAGTTACCTGACTTCTCATTGCGCTCCAGAAGTTGTAAGATGCAACTTATTTTCTAGGGACTTGGTGGAGCTTTTTCTTGCTGACAAATCACCAATAAGTCGTGTATTGCTTTATTTGCTTTGGTTACATTTTCGACATGAGGTCTTTGTTGTTGAAATAGAAAGCTATATCTTTTCTCTTTAACCTTTATTTCTTATAGGACATTCTTCAAGATTTTTCTATTGTGATCTTGTCATTTGTGTGTAATCAACTTTCTGTTTTTTCCCTCTTTACTTATCTTGGATCTTATGAGATCTATTCTTTTGGACTTCATTTTTCCCTCATTCAGTTCCTTCTAACCCTAGATTTTAACGAATTTTTTTTTGTTGATATCTTCTTTGATTCTACTCTCTTCGTATTCTCCCTCTGAAGTTCATTTTTAGAATATGAGATAATTTGCTTTCTTAGGGACTAAAGAAACAGTAATGGTTCTTTTGCTTGGTTTCAGTTCTTTTAATTTATTTTATGTTTTTATCTATATATTTTTGCCAGGCAACTGGTCTTTTCCTCATAAGATTATATATGAACTGTTATTTAGTGTCCATTGTGTTTGTCATGAATCAAATGTGCTCCCATTCCCAAACCTCTAGCATTGTATCCAAGAGGTTTGGGAATGAATTAGGGTTTGATGATAAGATACGATGTAATGGATGTGGGCCTTTGTCAAGCATAATGTAATAGCATCAGTTATCGGGATCATAAAATTTGTAAACATTACAAACCATTGGATTTGTTTACTCGACCGATTACCTTCAAACTTGGACAAGATTCGGCTTTTTCTCTTGGGCCTCAGCCGATTCTTTAGGGTGTCGTTTACAACTCGGCCAAGTTAGTAAGACTCAGTCGATTTGGACAACTATTTAGAAATTCTAGTGAAGAGAGAATATAGATTTGAGCATAAGTGGGTTCTTAAGAATCGGAAAGATTGCTAGGTGCAACTTATAAGAGGTTTTTATGGTGCAATGTGGCAGAAGTGTGAGAATGAACGGTTCAAGCATCAGGTACTAGGGTGAACACGCCGTGGTTTGATTATAACCTATGCTAAATTAGAAACGAACCGATTCCAGAAGTTCTCATTCGAGGTGTGGAATGTAATCATATAATGTTTCAAGCCACGACTATGCATGTTAGTAATATGAACTACTTGGAATAGTAGATGGATGATGGGACAGAAGATGAGAGACAATTGTAAGGGGTTACCGTAGTGTAATAATGTGGTGCTGAAGTATTCGAAATGTGGGTTCAAGCATGAGGTAAGAGTGGTCAAGGTTCGTTCAGTTTTGATCGGGGGTAAATCAGAAAAGATTGATTTTATCCGAACCTTAAAAAATAGAACTAGAACTGACTGTTGGAACTGTTGAATCAAACAAAAGACTTGTTAGGTCTGGCTTTGAAGTATGGCTCTGGTTGTTGGCTTTCACTTAGAGTTAAAAAGAACTAAAGAAAGCCGTTACATTATGTAGCCTTCTACTTTGTAGTACATGATTACTCTTCTTCATATATATATATATATACGAAAATGACCTCTTGCTCTCTGGTGAGCAAGATAATTCATACACACCCGTCACATTAACCATTGGATGTGATTGTTAAGTTTTTTATGGTAACAACTTTATTTACTTTAATCACATCCACATCCATATGTTTGGTGTATATGAATTTCTTGCTTACCGGTGAGCAAGAGATCATTACTCTCTCTCTATATATATCTATATACTTTGTCATTAATTTGACGATGAGCTTTCTTTTTTTTTTTTTTTTAGGTTTCCTTAGATGCTTATGATTTATCAAGGGTAAAAAACATTGACCTCCCCTTAGGTTTGACCAAATTGCATACAGATGGAACGTATGATCTTTATTACTTTAACCTCCCTTGAAGTTTGGTGATTGTGAATTTGTGTTCATCTACTCCCCTCCTTGTTAACAAAATTTATAACAACCAAATTACCCTTACTATACAAGAAAAAACAATAATAAATGCCACCATTATTTATAATTTAAAATTAAAATAGAAAAATATTAAAGGTAAGAAAAAAATTACATATATTTTAAGCGATGTCAAAGTAATAAAGGTCAAACGCTCCATCTGTATGTGATTTGTTTAAACCTCAGGGGAGGTCATCATAATTTACTCATTTATCAATTAGAGGGGTAGATGCATTTTTTTCAGGCAACGACCTTAAATTGAGTCCAAAGGCTTGGTGGTTATAATTGTACGCAGTGTTGTTAAAAGGTGCGGGCCTAGGCTCCAAGCGTGTGTCAAATACATATGTAAGACTTGCGCATGATGTGTGAATGTGTGACTTTGACTACATTTGCGCCTGTTGAATTAATTTGTGACCTGAAATTGAGTCCAAAGGCTTGGTGGTTATTATTGTACGCAATGTTGTCAAAAGGCGAGGGCCTAGGCTCAAGGCGCATGTCTCATACAATTGTAAGACTTACGTATGTTCTATGAATGTGCAACTTTAACATTTGCGTCTTCAATATGCAATATAGATGATAGTAATTTAAAATTTCATTGTTCACCTCTTTTCACTTGGACATGTGCCTTGCCTTTCATCTAGGCTCCATGGGACCTATAATGCCTTTGTGCATCTTGGGTCTTTGAGAACACATAGTTTTAAGGACATGCAATTTATTGGGTCCTACTTTTGATGTGGCAACAAGTGATATTTGGGATTTTGCAATATAAGGGTTACTTATTCTCTTTTACATATCTTAGTCTATGCTTAAGGAGCCCCTTTCATTTGTGGACACACGATGAATGGTGGCATACCTAGATGGATTGGGTTACGGTGTAGGGTGTATGATGAGTGAAACTTTAGCCGTAATTGTAAGACCCAATATCTTGTTGCCCAACACTCGAAGAAGGTATTTGGCATCAATTTGGCAGTATTATGAAACCACAATGATCTTAAAAGTTCTAATTTTATTTGGGTGAATGGCGCTAAACACCCCTGTGGTATCCAAAATGTGTAGAAAACACCCCTCCACTTCATTTTGTGCAGATAAGCCCCACTAGTTTGCCAAAAGTGTGCATTGTGACCCCCTATGACATTGTTCAGGCCACTTTTTTGGCCAGAAATGGGTCACGTGGGTTTCACATGATTTTCATTTCTCTAAATCCCCAAAATGCCCTTACCCACTTACCAAACCACCCCTCTTCTAAATAATGATATATATATGTGTATGTTTAGGGTATACTCCTCTTCACTTGATTTCCAACCTTTTATGCTTTAAGCTTACAATTGGGGGCGATAATAATTAATAAGATATCGAAATGATGCTGTTAGCACACAAGAATAGCATTCAATAGGAGTGTGTTTTTAGGGTTCATCATAAAAGAGGGTTTTAGGGGAAGAAGATCCAAATTGGCGGCAAAATCCCCTCTAAAGAAGAAGACCAGAAGAGGTGAGTCTTTTCCATCATTGTTCATGTCTAATTTCATATATAAATCTCTCCCAAATTTGAGGTCTATTGTATCAAGTTCACCAACCCACAAACTACATTTTTTCAAACACAACCCCTTCTTTTCCTTATCACCATCAACACCACCACTCAAATCCATACCCAAAACTCCTAATCAACACTCATTCACAGTAGAGTACCTTATAAAATCATGTGGGTTTACTCCAGAGAAGGCTCTCTTAGCCTCCAAGTACATGAACATGGAAACCCAAGACAAAACAGACTGTTAAGGCATTCTTCAGCAGCCATGGATACCTAAACCCAAATCTCATGTCTTATCAGAAAATTTCCCCTGATACTATTATCTGATCCCAAGAATACCCTTTTGCCCAAAATCCAGTTTTTACCATCTAAAGGCTTCTCTGCCCAAGATATTCCCAAAATAGTGTCCACAACACCATATATATTGTTAAGAATCTTGGAAAACCAAGTCATCCCATCATACAATTTTTACAGGCTAAAGGCTTCTCAGCCCAAGATATTCCCAAAATAGCGTCCACGACACCATATATATTGTTAAGAAGCTTGGAAAACCAAATCATCCCATCATACAAATTCTTCAAAGAATTGCTATAGTCCCAAGAAAAAACCAATATAGCTGTTAAACGCTTTAGTGGGCTTTTGTTGTATGATCTTCACTGTCACCCAGTGTTGAAGTTTTGAGAGAAATAGGTGTGCCCAATTCAAATATTGTGGTTCTCTTGACATATGAGCCTAGAGTTTTCGTGATTCAGACTGATAGGTTTAAGGAGATTGTGGAGGAAGTGATGAATATGAGTTTTAAGCTTGAGAGAGTGAGGTTTGTTTTTGCAGTTCGTGCATTTAGGTCAATGAGTAAATCAACTTGGGAAAAGAAGGTGAAGGTTTATAAGAAGTGGGGTTTGTCTTTGGATGATATTTTGGTGGTGTTCGTACTTTCAGAGATGGTTAAAGATTTGTATAAGGATGTCTGAGAGAGATGGAGAGAACGCCGTTTTGGAGATGGTGGTGAGATGGAGAACCCTTAAAACGAAAATGTGAAGACAAGTGTAAACCCATTTTTGGATCGTCCATTACAAAGATAAGAGTAAATAGGTAAAACGACGTAGTTTAGGCCCAGGGACTTTTGCGTCTTTTCAGATTTAACCATTATTTGTATAAAATTATAAAGTTTAAATTTAAGGGTATTTAAGTAAATTTTCACCTCAGGTACCGGAAAATGGCTTGAAGGGGCCAATTCGCACTTTTTGCAAAGGTTAGGGGTGTTTTAAAACCTGGAGGGGTGTTTTCTACACATTTTGAAAACTACACGGGTGTTAAACATCATTCACCCATTTTTATTTGGAACAAAACTTTACCTTAAAATTCAAAAAGTGTTCAAATATAAATATAATCAAGAGAGATAAAAAAAAGAAGAGAGAATAAAAGAATTATATTGATTCAGTGTATTATAATAGAAGATATAACATATATAAATAGGAGAGAATTGGAGTGGACAACAAGCCAAGATAAAATAGGTAACTAGGGTATGACGGCTAAAAACCCTAATTCTAGTCTACACATGGGTGGGGCTATCTAGATGGGCAAAAACCTTAATTTATTAAAACAATACAAAATAAAATATAATCTAACAAAAAGAAAAAACAGAAATCGAATCAAACCATGAAACCAATGTTGCAGCAAATCATCGTTGGTTTGTTTGGTTCGATTCTAGGATTCTAAAGAAAAAACTAAAATGGAATTTATTATTTATTACATCATATAGTACATATTTCACTTTGCCCCTTGAGGTTTGTCAATATCTCACAAAGACACAAACCCCCTGAGTTTGTAATATTTTAGTTTCCCACTTGAACCCTTGGAGGTTTGTTTTTATTTATCTACTCCCCCAGTTATGTGATTCGCTGACAAATGGAACTTAAATAAATCCGCAACAATATAGTGCATAAAAGCTCATTTTTGCGTTCTAATGCCAAAAATGATACATATGACCTCATAAGCAAAATGGTAAAATATCACAAGCCCATTAGTAAGTTGGATGCCTTGTTTAAGGGAGAATGTTCAAAACCGAAGGGGTTTATGTGGGATATTGACAAATGTTTAGTGGTTTAAGCGATATTTATCCTATTATGTATATAATGTATAAGTATATAGTAATGATAATCTTTGAGTCACTTCATTCCATACTAATTTATGGAGAACATGATGTTGATTCTAATTATTAAATATGTGTTTATATAATGTTCAATTTGTTCCGATTCGCTCTTCTACTACATAAAACAATACTTGAAATGTTTAAAATGTACTTATTTTTGGAATTGAGATCAATCTAAGAGTTGACAAATTATACCATATCATTACTCAATTTAGTTTTGTCTACCGGTTAAACCTTTCTCTTTTTACATGAAGAAGGTATTGAGAGTATTTTAAGGCGCTAGATTTTCTCTTGAAATAATAAGGATCGACTCTTATGCTTCATTTGGTTGGAGGGATAAGATGAATGGAGGGGAGAGGGTGAGAGACTAGTGAGGCATCCTCAGGGAACAATTTTTGTTTGGTTGAATGGAATAGATATAGAAAGTATCAATGGAGTACCAGTTTTTCTTGTTTGGTTGAAAGGATGGAAGTATAGTTTTTATTTTACTTTTACCAATATACCCTCATTTTTACCATATTCCCTCGTTTTGTATAGTATGATTTATAAGCAAATTGTTAGGAAGGCCAAAAATGTGAATAACATTTTTTTGCTAGTTAGTTTCTTTTTTCTCAATCCTCTTCCTTCAAAAGTGGGGCAAATATAAAAATGTGAGGGAAAGATGGATGCTTCATCCTCATTATTTCTCCCTCTCTCCCCTTCCCTCCAACCAAACACAAAGTGTTATCTTATCCCCCTATCATCGATCCGTTTTAATCCTTCCCTCAAACCAGACATAGCATTATAGATGGGAAAGAGGTGGGTACATGTGAGTTATGAGGTGTTCATATAATGGGCAACAAACCAATAGAGCATTATGCCACACTCCATCAAATGAGGTTGTGCCACTTAGGTGACACCAATGTGTTGAGGACTTTAGATGACATTTACATGACAAGTGTGGAGAACTAGGCACCGGAATCTTCCCGAGTAGTTTGAGTTGGTTGGAGGATTTTGGTGGTGGTTGTAGTGTATAGAATTATATTATAAGAGAAATCTAGAGGAGTAATCGAAGATTCTAAGTGTCGGTTTTAATGGACATTAGGGAGGGGGAATGCTTTTAAATAGGATATTAGCCTCACTTACAAGCCAATAAGTCCTAGAGAGTGACTTGGCTATCTAGAGAGCTAGTTGTTAGCCTTCTATAAAACGTTCTTTGGGCAAGAAAAAATTACAAGTTTTCGACAGGCAATTCTACCCCTATAGTGTGGAGGACCTTGCCATCAGCAAGCTTGGGCACTTGAAGCAGAGTGGGAGCATTAAGGAGTACATGAAGGAATGTTTCGTGGGAATCTAGAGATGCTTGAGTGGCAACACTTGTGCTTTCTGATCAATAGCTCACTGTGCAAAGGATGAGGGAGCATGGAGACTTGGCATCTGCAATGCAATAGCGGAGCGTTTTGACTACTTCAAGTGCTATGATCACGGGGGTAGGTCTCCAAGGAAGGGGGACTAACAAATTAAAAAGGTGAGCACACGCAAGTCTCGCATGACGACCACAATAAGGAGGAGAGACGCCTATGAGATGATAAAGGAAAAGACCATGGGCCATAATAAGTCCAAGGGAAGTGGAGAGCACCATGACAAGAGTCATGGTGAATTAAAGTGCTACTTGTGCATTGAACTAAACAACCTAAAAGTTTGCCTTAAGAAGAAGGCGATGAGTGCGTTTGTGAAGAAGGGTTCGGAGGATGACTTGTCATCAAATAGTGACGAAGACAGATGCATGGAGTCTTGTAATCCCAACATGAAACTAGTGGTTGAAGTGTATATAAAGAATTTCATGAGAGAGCGCGGCTATGTCATTAGGTAAATTAGACTTTCAATCATTGTGCTATTGGTGCATGGTATAAGCCTTGGCTTACAAGCGTGAGAAAAGATGTTGGTTCATGCCTTGGAGCAGTTGCTTTGTGCAATATTATGCATAACGTTTCGTATGTTCTCTAGTTGTCCTGGCATTGGTCACCCTCTGATTTTTTATCTTGTGTGCTTTGTGAAATCGTGTTTCATAAACTTGAGAATGGAACCTTTCTTCATGTGGAGGTAATACTGCATACATCCGACCCTCTTCAAACCCTGCTATGGCAGAATCCTCGTGCACTGGGTTTTCGCAAACTTGAGTATGTATTTTAATATATTTTTAGTTTGTTGAAGCATGCTTTTTGTTTGATTTCCTCAATTGTGATGTTGATGTATGGTTTATGATTGATTCCTTGCATTGGTTGTTTAAATATGCTTTACGGTGGAGAATGAACTTTGCATGCAGAGGATTCCTTTTCTCCCCACATCAATTGCACCATTTCATGTCATCGCTGGGAATGAACTTTGCATGCAGAGGATTCACTTAGTCGATCTCTATGAAGAACTAAGAGAGTTGAGTCCTATCTCATGCTCTTAATTTGGATTTTTTCATTCGTAATCTCTTACTTAAATGTTCATTATTGCCATTGGCTTACTATGTCAGTTTAGGTGCTTGTATCTCGTGCATCGCAATGGCTTAGGTCATCTATATACGCTGTAGTCATTAAAAGATATTGGTTTTGTAATTTCTCTAATAGAACATTACATGTAATGATAGATTACAATATCCTTTATGCCCCAGACACTAATATTTATGTGGGGAGCATTGGGAAAAAAATATATGCCAATATCTGACCACATTAATGTAGAACAGTTGCTAAAAAATGTCTCCTCATAGCTCTTAGACAGGATATAGAGCTCTTCAAAGAAGCTCTCACCTAGTAGCTCTTACAGAATTAATATAGAGCTCCGCTACTAGTTCTATTAGGTTAAGAAAACCTGAAAATTTAGGTTCTTAATGATTTAGGCTTGGGAACTGGAAGGAAATGGAATTGGTCGTTTTTAACATTTTGGCTTTAGGGGTAGGAAGGAATTGAGATCGACCAAGTTTCTAGAGGGAGTGGTTGCTGGAATGTCAGAACAACTGTGCTGGAAGTTCGAAACGTCCTTCTTTGTTTTTCGTTTCAGTGATTGAAGTTCTGATGGCAAAAGCGGAAAGACTAGGAGTGATTAGGGATTGGTTGAGCAGAGGTTTGTCAATAGAATAAGGGATCTTGTGGGCTATCTTATAGATGTGACCAATAACCATGAACAGAATTTTGTTATTGTTCAATGATTGGGGAGGAAAGAGTTAGAGCTTCGTAGAGACTAGAGAGGATCTTTTAAGAGTACAAAGATGTTAGACCAGATATGGTTGTTGAGGTTTAAAATTCTAACAAGGCACTGAGTTGAAGAGAAGAGTAGAAGGCTTTGCACTTGGGATTTGGAGTGCATCAAACAGTCCCAAGAGTTTCATAAGCTCCTGTTAATGCTTTTACCTTATATCTATTGGACTGGAAAGAGTCCATGTTTGTACATAAACCATTAGCACTTCCTGCTGGTACTTCGAAATTGAGAGCTTAGAGAAGCTACGGTTTTCCATTATTTATTTTTGTTTATTTATCTCATGTGTAGTGGCGAGTCTGCAGGGGATTCTTATTCACAATTCAAAAGGTTCTTGTGGTTGACGATCATTCATAGAATTTGATTGAGTAAATTTGTTGCTCACAGTAACTTTAAGGTGAAGATGCTTGTGTTGACTATAGGGTATTGAAGTAGTCTTAGGGGCACACCACAGACTCTTAAAGCTGTTCCCTACATTTGATTCAATGTAAAATGTTTTAAGCTAGAAAAGGTTTTTCATCCCACAAGAAAGTCGGCCCTATCTCGTGAAGGTATGTGGACTTTCTAGAATGAGAAACATTCTTAGTCGTGCTTAATTGATAGTTTTGACAGTTAATTTTCTGTTCATATACATTGTGTGATAGACATTTGTATAAGTAAGAATATATATATAAAGGAGAATACAAGGATATAAATACCCTGTCGAAGTAAGGAACCGTTGCATATATGTTTGGTATTGATTCCGTTATGAGAGAGTCGAAAAAGCACTACATATAATTAGCTTTTGTGTTAAATTCATATTCTATGATTTGAGTAAAAGAATATAAAAATGTATGCGTAAATATAAATTCATCTACGAACTAATATATGGAGGTATCTAATTTGTATGTATGTAGATATTAGTGTGCGCGCATACCCACCCACCCTTGTATATGCATTTGTATAGAGCGGTATATGTGTTTGTATAGTTTTAAGCACACATCTACATTTGCACGTTCTGTGAACTGCTTCGTGCCTTCCAATAGAATGTGGAACAGTTACAGGCAACCAAAACTCTCACTATGTTCAGTATTTACAAGAAAGATTTTGATGTCAAAATAAATCCAGGTTAGGTTAATTGGTAATTAACTGTTCAATAGAAGGTGTCTTGTTTGATACTGAACTGTTGATTTGTTATGCTGCGTTTATGCTGTTGATAAACATTTTCTTGGCCTGAATTTAAACTTGAAGCCTTGGGCATGGTGCCTGTATTATAATATTGGGATTGCTTACAGATGATTGATCTTTGACAAATTTTGGCGAGCGACGGGCATGCACTTTCAAATTCTTGAAGGTGAATTGTGAGGGTGTAACCTTGGTATATACAGATGATAAATTGTAACTTCATGGACTCTTCGAGGCTCCACAGATCATGGAGTAAAGGATACAAGTTGATACATGGAATTATGCTTGTTTATATTATGTGTTTTTAGCTCCCTCTTTGTATTGGAAGTTAGGAACTGTTCTTGCTGCACCAATTTGTTGTATAGTTTTTCCTGTTTACATTGGGATTGTTTGTTATGCCTGGGGACAGATTCTTTGGTTGAAAGGAAAATATTATTATAGATATTATTGTGGTGTGTGCAAGCACGAAATGTGGAAGTTTCAAATATGGTAAGGTTACAAATTTTTTCTGAAAATGTATCACTTCAGTAATAGTAAGATATGGAAGTTTTAAAAATGAGGAATATATTACCTTGTGTATTAGGTGGCCAAATAAGGTAATGAAAAAGTGTCACGATAGATCAGATACAGTAAACAAATTTTTTTTCTTCTTCTTTTGCTTTTTCACAAAGAATTGAGAGTTGTTTCGATGTGAGAGAAGGTTCTCTCTGGTAACTGGTACTTTTGGACAACTACATCGTGTGCTTATTTTCTTTGTTGCATTGAGTTCCACTATTACACTGAGGAAGATCCTGAGATGTTTATAATGCTGTGACAACAAGTAGGAATTTAATTCGACTTTAGTAAGGGTATTTTTATTTTTTTTTACTTTTTGTTTTCGGTGTATGTAGCTATAGGTACTTCGGATATAATGGCTTTGCTGCCATTCTGCAGAATCATATATGACATTTTTCACCACCACCACGACTGTCCAATTTTTTTCAAAGTCATTGGATCCCTTGTCCGAGAAGCCCTGACATGAAATGAGCGTTGTGGTGCAGAAATATGGCCTTCGACTTGATGATGGATAGTAAATGGGTTGGTTCCTCTGTCCTTGCGCTATCGTTTGGGGACATTTTCCTCCAGGTTGGTAGTTTTCATGGCATGTAGAGGTGATTTGACGGTGGTGGCAAAAAACACAAATCTGTTTATGTAAATATCTTAAATATTGGGGTAAATTGCTTAAAACCCCCCTCAAGTTTACTCTCTTTCCCTACTATACCCCCTCAACTATGAAATGAGTTTAGAACCCCCTAAAGTTTCATAAAAGGTTGCACCATGGGCTTGCCCTCAAATTGTTTTACCCTTTTACCCTCCAAACTTTTTGTATTTCCACATTACCTTTAATCATATCCTTACTATTATATTTTTTAATTCTTTAAATTACAAAAATATTATTTCTTTTAGTTAGAATATTAATTATGCCATTTACCTTTAATGTATTAGACTAAATATACTCTCAAATGTTAAATTTTTTTTTTTTTTGTAAGTTTTAATTATTTTATTTGTAAATCAATTAACTTGTTATTAAATTTTAGTTTGATTTAAATCATAAAACTCAATCCTAATTAATATATTCATAAATAAATCACAATTTATGAAAAGAAAGTTTCATTTGGCCAAAAAAATTTTTTAATTAGGATAATGAGTTAAATCAAATTAAGTTTTATTGGAAAATGATATATATTTTGGAATATATATATATATATATATATATAATTTGTCAAAAATATATATTTTTTGAATTGTTTTAAAAAAATATGAATTTTTTCCAAAAAATATTTTTTTTGAGAAAAATATAAATTATTTTCCAAAATATGATTTTTTCCCTAAAATAATATAATTTTTTTCCGAAATATATATTTTTTATATTTTAGAAAATAATGTATATTTTTCATAAAAAATTCATATTTTTTAAAACAATTTGAAAAATATATATACTTTTGACGAATCATATATATATATATATATATATATATATATATATATTCCGAAATATATATCATTTTATAATATATATATTCCAAAATATACATATTTTTTCAAAAAATAATTTTTTTGAATGTTTGATTTCACTAAACCCTCCTATACTATTGATGGTAGTTTAGGTATTATGATTCAAAATCATATTTTGGAACATAATATATATTTTTCTCAAAAAAAATATTTTTCGGAAAAAATTCATATTTTTGAAAATAATATATATTTTTCTCGATAAAAATTATTTTTCGAAAAAAATCATATTTTGGAACATAATATATATTTTTCCCAAAAAAATTATTTTTCGGAAAAAATTCATATTTTTTTAAAAGAATTCGGAAAATATATATTTTTGACGAATTATATATATATTCTGAAATATATATCATTTTCCAATATATATATATATATATATATTTTCCAAAATATATATATTTTGTTTGAAATATATATATTGTTTTCATAAATTGTGATTTATTTGAATATATTAATTAGAATTGAGTTTTATGATTTAAATCAAACTAAAATTTAATGCCAAGTTAATTGATTTACAAATAAAATAATTAGAACTTATATAAAAAAAACTAACATTTGAGAGTATATTTAGTCTAATATATTAAAGGTAAATGACATAATTAATATTGTAACTAAAAGAAATAATATTTTTGTAATTTAAAGAATTAAGAAATATAATAGTAAGGATATGATTAAAGGTAATGTGGAAATACAAAAAGTTTGGAGGGTAAAAGTGTAAAATATTTTGAGAGCAAGTCCATGGTGCAAGAAAATGAAAGTTTAGGGGGGTATAATTAGTTGAGGGGGTATAGTAGAGAAAGAGAGTAAACTTCAAGGGGTTTTTAAGCAATTTACCCTAAATATTGTTGAATTTTGATCTTTGCGAAATGTACTGCTAGAACTAATAACCCATCCTTCCACTGGAGAATACAAATCTTTATATATCACAATATTAGTGATGACCTAGTCTATGTGAGTGTGCAGACACAAGTCATTTGTGTGTATGGTGGTGGTGGTGTGTGTATGTTTGTGTGTGTGTGTAACAGAGAGAGAGAGAGAGATGTAAGGCAGCAACGAAATCATCCTTTTGTGACCACTAAATGTGGTTTGTTCCACAACATAGTAAAAGGGGGATTTTGTGGGCATATGTCACTCCAAGTTTGGTATTTTTTCTTTTTCTAAGCCTAATGTAAAGTGCCTAAAGATCCATTATTGATGAAAACTTTATTCCTAGGAAAGGAAGATACCAAACCTTCCCCACCCAACACAACTACGAACCCAACACACACCCCCAAATTCTATACCTTGCTAACAAACCACAATAGCCCTAACTTCATCATCACCTTCAACATAAATTCGCAACGAAACTCTGCGTCCCTCCGGATGTTGTCCCTGCCCCTGCACAACCCACCTTCTTCCAATGCCAAAACCCGTTCTAGGTCCCCGAAGACACACCAATCCCTTAATCTGGCTCACCGCCATAATCTGCGCTGTTTTAGCCGTTGCAGTGATCATCACCGGCCTTGTTGTGTTCGTGGGATACTTGATCATCAAACCCAAGATGCCCACCATTAGCATCACATACGCGAATCTTGACAGGTTCGACTACTCCCAGTCCGGCCTGCTCACAACCCAGGTCACCATTGTCACTAAGTTCGAGAATCACAACGCGAGAGCCCACGCCAGTTTCTACGATGCAAGCTTCATACTTCGCTTCTATGGGAGGGCGATAGCGAAATTAATGGCTGAGCCATTTGATGTGAGCAAGAATACCTCGATTGAGTACAACTATGTAGTTGAATCTTCCCCGATTCCGCTCGACCCCGATGAGCAGGACTATGTTGACAGGTTGATGAAGCAGAACACTATACAATTTGAGCTCCAAGGCACTGCCAGGACTCGTTGGAGGATTGCCATGGTTGGCTCGGTTAAGTTCGTGTTGCACTTGAACTGTGAGCTGCATTTTTCCGCTATTAACGGGACTAGCACAAGCAAATATTGCAGCAGCAAGTCTAGATAAGTTCTTTCATTTGATCAGTGTATAGATACAGACATATTTCTCATTCATGTCCATGCTTTCGATCCATTTCAAGGTGAGGTTTTAGTGAAATAATCTTAGACGATAGCCTTTTTTTTTTTTATTCTTTGCTTCTCTCTTTTTCTTTCCCTTGGAAGTCTTCATAGATCTTATATATGCCAAGGGATTCTTTTTTCAAAAATCCTATTGAACGATAGAGACTCTGCAATTGAATTGTAAAATTTCGGCCTTTCGACATTGAATTATCGAGTGGCAACAATGATTTATTTGCATTACACTGGTACTAATTGTACTACGCTTCGCAGTTGAGGTATCAATTTATATTGCGTTTGTGGTAATGGTGTAAGAGACTTGGATAATATCAGTCTAAAAAATGAGTATGAAACGGTATTGGAAATCGCAATGGTACCTGCATCTTCTAAAAACGTTATGAACCCGGATGGGTATACATCCACAATATTAGCATTACCTTTTTTCTCATGTGCTTTGTTGTCCCTCACTATTATCGTTATAAATCCTCTTATTGAGGCAGGAAAGATCATATCAAACTGCTTTCTGATTTGTGAAATTGACTTCTTTGTCTAACGATAACAGTATGATTGAAATTTTCTTGAAGTTACTTTGTTGACATGGAGGTTAAACATAATTTGAACAAGTGTGATAATACAATTTTGCACTTCTAGGACATAGGATGAGATCACTCTCCATATAGAAAAAGCTAGAAGAAAAGGTATGAAACATATATATATATATATATAAATAGATAGTTGAAAGTTAGGCATGAAACAAAATTTATGATGTTTTTACTCACTTTTAGAATTCTACATTTTCTGAGTGCACCCTAATTAAAGAAATGAAACTCCTTTAATTAAGCCAAAATAAAAACAAACCTAAAACTGGAAACAATCTGAATAACGAGTAACAAGTTGAATGTTTGAATGGAGTAAAAAAGGGAACGAGATGAAGGGTAAAAAATTATTCTGAAACCTTCGATTGTAACTCTTCCGATTTTGAGATGTTTCTTGGCGAATTTATTTTATCAATCTCATTTTTATGCATGTCTTTCAAGATGCAAATTTTGTACTAATTGTGTTCCTAGTGTTAAAGCAGAAAGTGAAGACGCAAATTTTAGTCTCGCAAACCATCATTTATTTTGGATCAAGTCCTAAATGGATCTTTCAAGTCAAGAAATGGGTGCTTTTAGTCCCAAATGGAAAGAAAAATTTATGATTCATATCAAAATTAATCTATGATTCATCAATGAGCAGAAAAGTTTATTTACACCAACTATAATGGCTAGTGGATACTATTGCTTTGTTTTATTATAGTAATTACTTTATTTAAATTACTCACATCTAACCAATCATATATTGGTGTAGATGAATTTTATAGTAAGTGATGAGCAAAAGGATCGTTACTCCTTTACCTACACAAAATAAATAAATAATAGAGAGAAGCAAAAGCACATTGAAAACCAATCTAGAGCAGCCAAAGCAGAAGCAAACAATTGTACAGACACTACAGGACTGTTTCAAAGCCATTACAACACCAACAATCAACTACCTACCCCAACAAGACAACAATAACTTGAGAATATAACACATCTGGACCAAAACGCTAGCTTAACTAGTTCAAAATGAAGACGAACCAACTACCTAGTCGTTGCTGAGAATCGAAGTCCAAATGCACCAGCACTTGTTCGAGGGCCTTGAAGGTTTTTCCTGACCAAATTCAGCGCACGTAAGGCGTCAGTTATGTCCATCCGGTCTTGTGGTGACTCCATGGAGCATGCAACTCCGACCTTGATCATTGACAACAAACACTCCATTCTGCTGTCATTTCTTGATTCATCAGGAACCCGATGTCTATTCGACAGTGTTGATGGCTCTTCTTCATCGCCAATGTCCAGAAGCATTGGATCTACAATGTCCATAACATGATCAGGCAAAGCCATCCGAGCAAAGTTATGAAGGTTAAGGCCTCCCTCAAACATACTGTCAGTAGGTCTTTTCCCTGTCATTATCTCCAATACCAAGATCCCGTAACTGTATACATCCCCTTTAGTTGACACTTCACTTCCCATACCATATTCTGCCAATCACAAAATTAGTGACAAGAAAGATTTTTTTTTTTTTTTTTTTTGATAAATTTAGCAAGTACATACATTTGAAAATTATAAGCACTCTTAACATAGGAGTTTATGGGTTAAGAAGTTGTGGTGTCCTAAGTGAATCAGTTCCACACCTAGAGCAAGAAAATCCAAATAAAAAGAAACAAAAATGTGTTGTGTGTGCTTACCTGGAGCTGCATAACCAACTGTACCCTTTACTGCGATTGAACTACTTTGCTTTGAATTCGCAAGTTGTTGAAGAAACCTAGCTAGCCCAAAATCTCCTACATGAGCGACCATGTCACTATCAAGTAGGACATTACTCGGCTTTACATCACAATGAATTATTGGCATCTCACAATGATGGTGAAGATATTCGAGAGCACACAACACATCAATTGCAATATTTATTCTTTGAGGAAGGTTTAGGCTCTGAATTTGAATATTCTCTCCACTATTAGATCTCAGACTTGGATGCAACCAACTCTCTAGACTCCCATTCGACATGAACTCGTAGAGTAGAGCCTTAAAATCATTGCCTTGAAAATCTATGCTGGAGCAAAAAGTTATGATCTTTACCAGATTCCGATGTCTGATATTTCTCAAGGCTTCACACTCGGCAAGGAAACTCTTGGAAGCGCCCCGACGTTGAAGGTCGAGTATTTTGACTGCAACACTAGTTTCATCAGGATCAAGGATTCCTTTGTAGACGGAGCCATAACTACCCACACCAATCAAATTTGCTGAAGAGAATCTGTCAGTTGCTTTTTGGAGCATTTCATAAGACACTTTCATTAAAGATTCCCTCAAAAGTATTTCACCCAAAGACCGAGCTTTTGTTTTCCTTTTAACCCAACAAATGAAAAAAGATAGCAGCATGGTAGCACCCAAAAGCGTGCACACTATCGAGATTACCAATATGCGAACAAGAGAACTTTTTTGTTTCTTTGACTCTTCAAAATCGCATTTTGGTAGTTGAAGTTTGGGTATGCCCCCACAGAGCCTATTGTTTCCAACAACTGATACTGCACTAGCATTTGAGAAAACTCCTTCAATAGGTACAGCTCCCTCAAAATCATTGAAGGATAAATTAAGATTCTCAAAGGAAAAATTCACCAAGAATCTCGGAATCTGTACGGACAAATTGTTCCTAGAAAGATCAAAGTTCATAATACTTCTCAAGGAACTCAATGATTGAGGAATTGATCCGTTAAAGAAGTTTCCCTCCATATAGAGGTTTACAAGACTTGTGCAACTCGCAAGGCAATTCGGAATTTCACCGGACAACTCATTCTCAGATATATCCAAGTGTGCCAAGTTTTTTAGGTTGCCAACCTCTGAAGGAAGGGATCCCGACAAAAGGTTTCGAGATAGATGTAGTCCAATAGAAAGACTTGAAATTCGCAAAAGTTGTTTGGGTATGGTGCCGCTGAGATTATTTTGGGAAAGAACAAGCAACAACAGATTTTTGCAATTTCCAAGACTCAAGGGTATGCTCCCCACTAAACCATTTTGATTCAAGCGGAGCTCCGTCAACAATGACAGGTTTCCTATAGATTCTGGAATTTCCCCAGACAACATATTTTGAGAAAAAGTAACCCGTTGTAATTTTTGAAGATTTCCTACAGTAATTGGAATTGGGCCAGTGAACTGATTACTGGATAGAGCTAAAACATTTAAGTTGACAAGATTACCTATTGATGAAGGGAGTTCTCCATGGATGAAATTTCGACCAAAGGATAGAGCAAAAAGTTGGTTCGAGAGATTGCCCACAGAATTGGGTAAGAGGCTTCTAAATTGGTTAACACTTAAATCTAATATGTTCAAAATGCTAGAGTTAGCCAGAGAATCAATGAAATTCATTTCATCTGGCTCTCCACTTCCTAAGTTATTAACACCCAGAGTAATCAACAAGAGATTTTTGAGGCCTCCAAAATTAACTTGTAATTTTCCATTGAAGTTATTGTGAGAAAGTTGAAGGCTTTCTAGTTGGGTACAATTGGAAATCGAGAGTGGAATGGGTCCGGTAATGTTGTTGACATCGAGTTGAAGGAGTTGAAGATTAGGAAACATCAGACCCAAGGTCGGCGAAAGATTGCCATCAAGTTGGTTATCAGCCAAAGAGAAATGAGTTAGAAAGGAAAGATTGTAAATGGAAGCAGGGATTGTACCAGAGAGATCATTGGCACCAAACCCAAGAAACCAGAGGTTTTTCAATTGACCCAAGCCATCAGGAAGAGTGCCTGTGAAATGATTGTAAGGTGCAGATAATATTTTTAGAGAAGTCAGTCCTCCAATGGATTGAGGGATTCCTCCTGTTAAGTGGTTCTCGTGGATGCCGAGAAATGTGAGCTTTGATAAGGAACAAAGTCCTTGAGGAAGTTTTCCAACTAGCTTATTGTAACCTACACCAAAATACATGAGGTTGGAGCAGTGGGATAAGTTGGCTGGAATTTCTCCTTCAAAGCTGTCAAGTGACAAGTTCAACATCCGCAGCCTGAACAAACGACCAACTTGAGGAGGGATTCTTCCTTGAATGGTGTTGTTGGAGATTTCTAACACCCGAAGGAAGCTCAGGTTACCGATATAAGGTGACAATGAACCAACTAAGTCTCTGGAATTTAGGTCAATGCCGATGACTCTGGGACGTCGATGACTGCATTCAACACCTTCCCACTTGCAGAAATGAATGGATTCATTCCATGAGCTCAAGACACCTTGAGGGTCCTGAATAATCTTCGACTTGAAGGCCAACAATGCAAGATGATCTGTCTCATTTTTGCCAATGGTTGCACTACTACACATGATGATGATATGCAACAATGTGATGAACACTAGGGATAGTGCTTGTATTCTCAAGGAGTGGTGATGCATAATTGGACTCATTTTTAAAGGTGCAAATAATCTAACAATGGGGGTTGGGGTCTTCTCCACTGGTTGGTTGTTAGTTACAAAGAATTGTATCGATATATATTAACCCGGAAAAGAGGCACTTCTCCACTAATTAGTAGACCGACTTGACTAAGATATATATGTGATGGTTATTGATTGTCATATTGTAGCCTTTCAAGCATTTTCCAAATTCTACCGTGGAGGAACAACTTTTCGAAAGACTAAACTCTTCCAATTCTTTTGATAGGGAGACTCTACTTTTCATATTGACTATAAGACATTTTGGAAGTATTGAGAAAATACGATATGACTATAACTCTTATAGGAAGTATTGAGAAAATACGATATGAGGATAAGCAATTTTGGAAGCACCAACTTGCTAGATTTGGGATGGGCGAAAATTTGGTTATTAGTAACTAATGTCTATTGAAATTCCAAATCCTTTGTGCTAATTTAGTGCTCCTAGTGGTAATGGATTTAGCCAAATTCGTCCCAAATTCGACTCGTTGCCATCTCTAAATAATACTATCCAAAATGAGGATTGACGGTAGTTTGGGTAGTAAATTAAAACTTTTGAATCATGTCATGTCTGATTACCTTTGAAAGTAATGTTAGGGGAGGAAAATGATGGGTGTCACAAAAAAATAAGAATCTGAATGAAGATATGCAAAGTAGAAAGGCTCTCATTGAAGTATTAAAAAACTTCAAGGGGTATAAATAAAATTAATCATGTTTTTATTAGTAGTTTATTGTTTGTTTTTGCTTTTCCTATCACTTATTTTTCCTACCACCCATGATTTAAAAACTTTCCATTCCCGTATTAAAGGAAAATGGTTTTGCAACTTCTGTTTTGTTGCTTATGGATTTGAAGGCTTGGGTATTTATTGTAGTGTATTATTTGAGTTGAAATTCACCTTTAATGTTTGATGAATTCCTGTCAAGGTTTAATTAGAATTATTAGATATATATATATATATATATATATATATATATATATATATATATATTATCATTTTTCACAATAGAGAAAAATCAAAATAATAAACTAAGTGGTGGTTGTGGCTCTAAGTTCATATTATAATTTATTTACATCTATATATATGTAGAGGGTCGCGTGCGTTAAACCCCTTTATAGTATAAATATAGTGCGTATAACACCCTCCTGGTTTGATTTCAACATAATCGTTTCATTTGTGTGCGAATTGACTTCATTTCGTGTTAAATAACATATATGTCCTTCGTATAATTTGAAAAACATATATAAATTTGAAATATTATATAAAATTTGTAAAAATATATATATAATTTGAAAAAATATCTAAATTTCAAAAAATATATATTAAATTTCAAAAAAATATAAAATTCGAAAAAATATAAATTTTGAAAAGAAAAATATAAATTTTGAAAAATTATATAAAATTGGGAAAAACATATATAAATTTCGAAAACATATATAAATTTTGAAAAAAATATATAAAATTCGGAAAAAAATATTAAATTCGAAAAAAATATATTAAATTTTGAAAATAAAATATAAAATTCGAAAACATATATAAATTTCGGAAAAAAAATATATAAAATTCGGGGAAAATATACTTCTATTTTCTACTTTCTTGGACTTTAAATGTTGTTTTGGTGTATTGTACTTTGGTCACTTGTATTTTTTATACTTCTATTTGAACAACTATTTGAATTATATATATTTTTTACGAGTTTTATATATTTGTTTCAAATTTTATATATTTTTTTGAATTTTATATATATTGTTTCAAATTTTATATATTTGTTTCGAATTTTATATATATATTTCGAATTTTAATATTTATTTTTCAAAATTAATATATATTTTTCAAAATTTATATATATATTTTGAAATTTATATATATTTTTACGAATTTTATATATTGGTTTCGAATTATATATATATAAATTTCAAAATTTTTATTTTATATATATATATATATATTGGTTTCGAAATTTATATATATAAATTTCAAAAATTTTATTTTATATATATATATATATATATATATTGGTTTCGAATTTTATATATATAAATTTCGAATTTGAATTTTATATATTGGCTTCGAAATTTATTTTTCAAAATTTATATATATATTTTGAAAAAAAAGGGTAAAGTGGGTATTTAAGAGAGTATAAAAGTCATGTGAGCCGCACATGACCGGAAAGAAGAGGGTATTTGCACGTTTTCGAAACTTGTAAGGGGATATTCGTACGTTTTTGAAACTTGCAGGGGGTATTCGCATGTTTTCCAAAAATGCTGATGTCAATACACACATTTTTAAAGTACAGGGTGTTATACGCACCATATATACTACATGAGTGTTTTATGTACTTAACCCTATACCTAGATGAGAGAGATTGGGTGAAACATATATATGCCTTTGTAATGAATATGTCATTGATGGAGTTTGTCTCGAAAACTGAAGACGTGACTCTCACTCTCGCTAATCTCGAGTATGTATGAGATGGAATTTGATGAAAGAAAATAAAATTGAATAATAAATAGAATGAAAATGAAGAAAGGAGATTATTTGATTACAAATTTAAAATAATTTAGAAAGGCAATAAACTTAAAATAAAACTTTGCAAAATAAAACTATCAAAAATAAAATTATCATTGAGTAAAATAATATTATATCATAATTTTTTAAATAGGGATAATGGTGGAAGTTAGCTATAACAGTACTAATGAATAATAGGTGGTGATCATGAGTATATGGTAATGACCATGGTTCGCAAAAACGGTTTCGGTTGGTGTAACGGTTTCGAGATCGGTGTAATGGAACTGGGTCAGTATCGGGGTTACATAACGATTTCAGTTATCGCAAGCGTGAATTTTTTAAAAACTCGCACATGGTCGTAAAAATGTACTGATATGGTACTTTTGACAACATAACTAAACTTTGATGATTTTTTGAAAATTCTGAGTAAATTT
This sequence comes from Cornus suecica, assembly GCA_963922005.1. Classification (NCBI taxonomy): domain Eukaryota; kingdom Viridiplantae; phylum Streptophyta; class Magnoliopsida; order Cornales; family Cornaceae; genus Cornus; species Cornus suecica. The sequence continues at coordinate 37,843,319 of OY998238.1, read as the reverse complement.
TATTTACTTTTTAAAGATATTTAGTACCCAAAACAATTTATTAATGCAATATAAGCAATCTCTCCTTCTAAACACTGTGTTTCCCTTCTTCTACACTTCTCCAGTTCTACTACTTGATCATGTGGGTATTTTTAATTGATTGATAACCCAAAAAAGAAAAAAAAAATTGCAAATGGTGGGTACTAATTAATTCTACCATGTTTGTCCATTATATTCTATTTTTATCTATAGAGTTATTTTACACTACTTCAACATTCTTATAGAAAATTTTTATTTATAATATTCTTATTTTTAATAAAAAATTTACCCATATTAAGTAAGGAAATTATAAATTTTTATTTATAATATTCTTATTTTTAATAAATTTTTAAACAAATCATTTTTTTTTTTTAAAAACCAATTCTCCCAAAACCGGTTCTTAAATATATCGACCGGTTCGCTAAGAACCGGCCGATTCGGATGTGAACCTGCATGCCCAGCGATATATCGGGCTGAATTGGTTTCGGTTCAACCCATGAGCGTTACGAACCGACCGGTTCCGTTACAAATCGACCGGTTCGGCGAACCATGGTAATGACCATAATATAATTGGCTAGGGTTGCGCACGAGTATGGTATGGTTTGATTCCTAGTTAAATCGAAAACGAACCGAGTTCAATAACTCAAAAATAAATATAGTATTAAACAAAATTGAGCCAATTTCAATAAGTCAAAAAAATATTTGGATTTGGTATGGTTTTATTCTGAACTGAAACCATGTTTGGTGCAGATGTTTTTTATGTTAAAAAAGTAAAGCTGAAAAACCAAACCATGTTTGGTAGAGTTGGTATGGGCTGAAATTCTGAAACCAAACCATGTTTGATAATTTGTAATGGTTTGACATTTTATTTATTTATAATAATATTTTATAAATATATATGTTTTAAAAAATAAAATATATCAATAATTGACTTTTATACTCATTCTTATTTTATTAAATTTTAATAGTAAATCCCAATTACACCCCTCAAATTAGCCCATATCCCACTTACACCCCCTCAAATATTTCGAAATATATATATATAATTCAAAACATAATATATAAAATTTTAAAAATATATGAAATTCAAAAAAAAATACAAATTCGAATATATATATATAATTCAAAAATATATATAAATTTTGAAAATTATATAAATTTTAAATATATATAATTCAAAAACAATATATTAAATTTTGAAAATATATATATAATTCGAAAAAATATGTAAAATTCAAAAAATATATAAAATTCAAAACAAAATAAATTTTAAAAATATATATAATTCGAAATATATATATAAAATTAGAAAAAAATATACAAAATCCAAAAAATATATATTTTTTGAAATATTTATAACATTTGTTTTGAAAAAATATAAATTTCAAAAAATATATATATAATTCGAAAAAAATATATAAAATTCAAAAAATTTATATTGTTTATATATTTTTTTCAAATTTTATATATTCTTTTCGAATTTTATATATTTGTTTCAAAATTTATATATATATATTTTCTAATTTTGTATTTTTTTTGAATTTTATATATTGTTTTGGAATTTCACGTATTTGTTTCGAAAGTTGTATATATATTTTCTAATTTTATGTTTTATTTTATAAATTTAAACATTGTTTTCAAAATTTATAAAAAAAATTCGAATTTAAACATGGCTTATAATTCCAAAAAAATTTGTTTCTTCAAAATGATACACCAAGGATTGGTTTGGGCTTTAAAATGGTACACCAAGATGGTTTTGGTTTGAGCAAATAGTAACCACACCATGTAAACCATGTATCGAGATGGTGTGAAAAAAGGCCATTTGGTACATCATGGAGCAACATTTTGAAACTAAAACTAACCAACCAAACATAGATTGGGTTACATTTTTCACTCCAAAACCAAATATTTGTACTCAAACCCATGTGCTTAGTGCGTCTTTGGCAGAAGGGTTTGGTGCCAAATTTTTTGTTTTGTGGTGGAAAAGTTAGCCCAACCCATGTTTGACAGTTTTGGTTCTGGTGCAATAGTGTCAACCCATTGGCACAAAATGAAGCAAATTAGGAACTATCTGAAAACATGGTTTTGGATGGTACGGTTACTATTCACAACCCATAACTAGACCTGTAAGCGGGTCAGATTCGGATCGGATCTGTCCTGATCTGATCCGAATCCGATAAGCTTATATCCGATCCGATCCGATCCGATAATCCGATGGATTTTCACTTAATTGATCCAAATCCGAATTTTTTTATTTTCGGATATCCGATCCGATTAGGTAAAAAAAAAATTACACAAAAACTATTAATTTTTTTTAAAAATTTTTTTATGTTATTTTTTAAGAATATTAAACACTAAATTATATATTTTACAATCAATGCTTATAATACATGACTATAAAAACATAAAAATGAAAAAGCGAAAAAAAAAATTGAAACATAATTAAGTATACTATTTAATATTTACATATTAATAACATAATATATATGTGTATATATAAAATTAATTGGATCGGATTATTATCGGATCGGATTAGCATAAATCCAAATCCAATTTGTTAAGAAATCGGATTATCGGATTCAGATCCTAATCGGGTTATCGGATTTTATTTTCAATCCATATCCGGCTAATCGAATCGGATTCAGATCAAAATCCAATCCATTGATAGGTCTACCCATAACCATCAAATTAAAACCAACTCACAACCCCAAATCCATCATTAGTGTACCATTTTATTCTCAACAAAAGTCAACAATGTCATGTTTGTCATTTTATTAAATAAAAAAAAATAGAATTAAGTAAAATCAAATAAATAATAAACAAAAATAATAATTAATAATTTTTTAGTAATTAATAATAAATAAATAAAAATTGAGTAAAATATTAAATAAATAATATAGAAACAATTAACAATAAATAATTAATAATAAATAAATAAATATTGAATAATAAATATTTAAAAATAATAAATAAATAAAAACGATAAATATAATAGAATTAATAATAAATAAATAAATAAATTTCAGTAATAAATATTTTAAAATAATAAATAAAGTAAAACAAAATAAATAATAAACAAAAATAAAATGAATAAATAATTAATAATAAATAGTTAAATATTAAATAAATTTGTACAAAAAAATAAATAGTTAAATATACATATATATTTATTTAATTAAAAATTTAATTTAATTAATAGAATAATAAATATTGTAAAACCAAATAAATAATAAACAAAAATAATATGAATAAATAATCAATAATAAATTAATAAATATTGAGTAATAAATATTTAAAAATAATAAATTGGTAAAAGAAAATTGGAATTTCAAATGGAAAAAGATTATAAATTTTCAAACTACATATACGATCCAATTGAATAATTCTTACAATATGGTGAAATATTATTATCCAATATTAATATTTTTTGTAAAAAATAATTCATCCTTAATGTATTTTTATTTTTTAAAACATATATATTTAGAAAATGTTATTATAAATGAATAAAATATCAAACCATTCCAAGTTACCAAACATGGTTTGGTTTTAGAATTTCAGCCCATACCAACTCTACCAAAGATGGTTTGGTTTTTCAGCTTCACTTTTTCTCATACCAAAACTATCTGCACCAAACATGGTTTCAGTTCAGAATAAAACCACACCAAACCCAACCCAACCCAAACCAAACCAAAACCAAAATTCAACACTGCACCGGTTGCCAAACATGCACTAAAAGGGTCCGTTCGGTTGCGCCGTTTTGGAATTGCAATTCCGCAAATACAATTCCAAATATATTGTTCAGATAAGTCTTGGAATTCAAGTATAATTGAATTTCAATCCCAAACCCAATTTGAATTTCAATCCTAAACCCAATTCGAATGTAAAACTTCATAAATCTTGAATTAAATTAGACAATATATAGATTTAAGTATGTAAATATTGGTATAAAACTATGAATATATATATAGGGTAATTTACACAAAACCCCTTGAGGTTTCAGGATTTAATCACCAAACCCTCTGTCGTTCGCCAAACCTCCTGACATTTCAGATTTTAATCAAATACACCCCTCATCCGAATATCAGCCAATTTTTAAGTCAAAATGACTTAAATGCCCACGACATAAAAATTATCATTTATGAGTAATTTACACCAAAACCCTTGACTTTCAAATTATAATCAAATAACCCCACGGATTAAAAAAGTCCCAAAAAAATATATAAATTTCGGAAAAAAAATATAAAATAAAAATATATATATATTAAATTTTGAAAAAAATATAAAATTCAGAAACAAATATAAAATTTGAAAAAATATATAAATTTCGAAAAACATATATAAATTTCAAGAACTTATATAAAATTTGGAAAAAAATATGTAAATTTAAAAAATATATATAAATTTCGAAAACATATATAAATTTTGGAAAAATTATATAAAATTCGAAAACAAATTCGAAAAATATATAAATTTAGAAAAATATATATAAATTTAAGAAATATATATATAATTAAAAAAATAAATATATAAATTCGAAATATATATATTTTTACAAATTTTATATATTTGTTTCGAATTTTATATATATTTTTTAATTTTCTATTTATTTTCAAATTTTAATATATATTTTTTTGAATTATATATGTTTTTTTGAATTTATATATTTTTTTCCGAATTTTATATTTTTTCAAAATTTAATATATATATTTTTTATTTTATATTTTTTAAGGAATTTTATATATTTTTTCCAAAATTTATATATGTTTTTGAGACTTTTTGAATCCGAAGGGTTATTTGATTAAAATTTTAAACTCAAGGGGTTTTGGTGCAAATTACTCATAAATGATCATTTTTATGTCATGGCCATTTAAGTCATTTTGACCTATAAATTGGCTGATTTTGGGAGGAGGGGGGGTATTTGATTAAAATTTGAAATGTCAGGGGGTTTGGCGAATGACAGGAGGTTTGGTGATTAAATTCTGAAACCTCAGGGGGTTTTGTGTAAATTATCATATATATACGTGTAAATTTATAATTAAATATATATATATGATAAAACAATTTTAAAAAATACAAATGTGGACTCTATACTGAAAATTTCTTGAATAAGTGGACCCCACAATAGACTTAGGACTAGAGTTGCAAATGAACTGAACCGTTCGTGAGTAGATTCGGGCTCGACTTGGGCTCGTTCGTTTAGTAAATGAACCGAGTCTGAGCACTATTTTTAGGCTCGTTTAGTAAACTAGCCGAGCTTGAACATTACTAAGTTTGACTTGCCAAGTTCGTGAACAGACACGTCTAAGTTAAATAGTAAAAATTATCTCATATTTGACAAAAGAAAGTGTTCAAATTGAACAAATTATGAAGATTGTTGTGAAAATATTATAGGAATTATGCGGCCATAACATAAAATCCATTCATAAAAAATTATACTAGTGAAAATATATTAAAAATATACATGCAACAACTCAATTCAGACAACTATTGACAAGAGTAATATTTGTTGCAACTGAAATGAGTCGTTCGTGAGCAAGCTCGGGCTCGACTCGTTAAATCTGGCGTTCGGTTCGGGCTCGTTCGTTAAGCAAATAAGCCGAGGTTGAACACAATTTCTAGGCTCGTTTAGTAAATGAACCGAGTTTGAAGATTTCAAAGATCGGCTCGACTCAATTCGTTTGCAACCCTAGTTTCGAGTGTTGACCATTCAAAAATCCTTCGGACTCGTTAATTCGGAAAAATATTTCAAGCACAAAAAGAATTATTTTAACTGGTTGGAAATGAAGGGATTATGAATTGTAAATAGGTAAATTAAATTATTGTAACAGACCCTTGGCTTCCTGATCTCTCTAATTTCAGAGATATCTCACTAACTCCGATTCCTTTCATCCTAGTCTTCTACTATTTTTTTTTAATTGATCTTAATCTTTTATATCATTTTTAAAATAAACTCCCAATCAACAGTTAGATATAAAAGACCCGTTGCTATATTTACCTTTTAAAAGCATTAATATGTTGTTACCATCAATTTTCAAAGCATTTAATGTGCCTAGATTTTTTTGCCAATTAAACAAAATATTTTCAACCTGCGTGCTACTGACTTCGAAGACAATGGCCAAGTCTACACGCCATATTGACAAAAGGGGACTTTTAATTTCCGGGTTGGACTTCGGGTTCGAGTTTAAATTTCGGTTTCTATGGTTTTGCCGGAAGCAGTTTGCATGAGAGTCTAAGACAGAAATTGTTGGAAGATTGTTTAGCCAGTACAGAATGTTGGAGTGCAGAGGAGGAAGCTCCTATTATTACTGGTGTAGGAGGCAAATATTATTCGTAAAAATTTAAAATAGGTACTTAGATATAGTTCTATAAAATTGTAGTGGCAAGTGAATGTGTGCGCTATTTGTCCAATAATAATAAAAGAGTAAAAATATCAAAAGTCAAAAATCAGTACAAAGTAATTTTGGTCGATAAACTAAGGGCAGTTTTTTTCTTATATGAGAGACTTTTCCCTCCAGAATTTTAATCCCGTATTTGGAACCTTCCTCAGTCCATTTTAAATTTATTTTTTCTTATATGGCTCCAACCAAGAACTGGACAGAGATGAAGTAGAAGACTATGCTTCACTTATTATATAATACATATATTAAAACAATGAATGACTTGCTCAGAAGTGGGATTTACTTCATAACTGTTGTTTTGTCTGCAGCTGATTTTACACGGCATAAAGTATTACAAGGACTCACCACCTATTAATTATTTATTTTATTTTTTAATTTAGTTCCATAATAATAAAAAAAGGACAGATGTTCAAATATACACCATAATTATTCTATTACTCTGACCTTTGGTGAGATGATTGGAACAAAGACTTTGGCTAATATGTTGATTGGTAGCTTTAATATTCACAGCATTTAATGTGCTTAGAATTTGTGCCAAATAAACAAAATATTTTCAACCTACGTGTTGCTGACTTTGAAGACAATGGCTTAGTCTACACGCCATATTGACAAAAGGGGACTTTTAATTTTCGGGTTGCACTTCGGGTTTGAGTTTAAATTTGGGTATTTATCGTTTTGCCCGGACGCAGTTTGCATGAGACTCTGGGACACAAATTACTAGATGATTTGGGAAGAAAGCCGCTTGCACTTCAACTCTTCAAGTCCAGGCAATTGTAGTTGTCTATATTTACCACCACCAAACTTAATTAAGTGAACCGGTTTCACTTGGAAGTAGTGGTTGCAAGATCTTTTAAAAATTTAGTTATTTTTGTCCTATTGGGCTCTCCAAATGTAATGTTGGAAATGAATCGAGCCTAACTCAGTTTTGCATTGCTTAAACTTGGCTCATTTATTAAACAAGGTTAAAAAATGTATTCAATCTTAACTTATTTTTTAAACAAATGAGCCCGAATCGAGCACTAGTTTTAATGAGTCAAAGTCCGAATCTTCTTATGAACGGCTCGAGTTCAGTTGTATTTTTTTGCCAATATTCCCTTAGGTTGAGTCTATGCAAGTTTGTTTTTAACATGTTTTAATTTTTTGAAACTATGTGTTGTCTCACAAAGAGTTGTAGAAAACGGGGCGTGCTAGATTCTCAGAAAAATCAAAGGTTTGCCAAGAACAACAAATATTCTTTTTAGACAATTGTGTAGGTGAAAAAATATTAAACTCCTAGCTAGCAATGTTCTTTATGCGCCTTGGTTAAAATGACTTTGAGTGCCAAAGTTGTAGAATAGGAGAATGAATTGTGTTCGCTCCGTAAAATAATAATCATGATTTTCGTGAGATTCCGAAAAATAATAATCATCGGCCGAATAGTAGGACTGATAATATTATTCGTATCCGTAGAGTGTGGGCGTGCCAAAACCGGTGACGGAGTTCAATCGGTTCAAAAGGAACGGATTTTTGTCTCTTTTGAACTTGTGGAATAGAATCAGGCGATTTACGAGAGAGAACTCAACTCTCGTGAAGGGTTCTGATTGCCTCAGCAAAGAGGACTTTTGGGTAACCAAAAGAAATTGCGAAAGGAATTGAAATATACTAATATTGAAGGAAAACAAATAAATGACTGGAAATGTAAATTTGCAGGAAAGTAAATTCGGTATTGAAATAAAGCAAATAAATGACTAAAATAAAATAGAATGAAAAATTGTCATTGTAGCAGAAACAATTTGTATTTGGTCGTGGACCTCTGTAACAGAGGTATACGTATATTATTTATAACCTAAAACTAACCTAAAGATAAACTAGAAATAAATAAATAAAAGATAAAAACAACATAAATTCTAATCCTATCTAAACACTTTCACCAACTTAACTACATCTCTTTTTCAAAAGTGTCAAATATTCCACAAACTTTGTAATCTTCTAGTCTTAATCAACATCATGATATGATCCATTTTCAACCAATTTTCTAACCTATTTTCGTAGCCCAATTCGAGCCAATTTCTGGCCCAATTCTCAGCCCAGTTTGCAGCCCAATCTCAGCCCATTTCGCAGCCCAATTTCAACCCACTAACAGCCCAGTTTTCGGCCCATTTTCAAGCCAAATTCTGCCCGAAAAACAGCCCAGTTTTGGCCCGAAAATAGCCCAGTTTTACCCAATTTTTTGCTTAGTTTCGGTCCGCTTCGTTGCCATGTGTTGGCTCATTTAGGGTGTCAACAAATTGAAATGACAAGTTGAGAAAAAATGTAGTGGAGTTGAATGCTAGAAAAGAAAACTCGTAGAAAGTAAAATACATGAATTTAAGAAGATAAAAGAATTGAAATAACGTTGTTGGAATTGAAATGAATTCAACTGACATTACAAAATTTAAAATGAAAATCAAAGTAATTGCATTGTAATAAAGTTTGTGTTGTGCCGCTCTAAAATTACACTAATGTTTTCTATTTATACTAATCACTAATTCTAGTATAAACAAAGGCTTAATCCTGGCACTATAGAAACACTTACATGTTTTTTTATTGTTTAATTTTTGTTACATTCATTCTACTTGCACATCATTCATTAATAAATGATCCTCTGTTGAGGTGATGGCTCGTGAACAGGAATGGACAAAGAACCCTCTTCGAGAGGTGATGTCCATATACACTCACATGTACTTTTGATGATGTATTTTCATATTTCTTATACATGTTAATTATTTTACGGTTTATTTCAAGAAATTTCCATATGCTTTTTAATTTAGTTATTTAATTTCTACTGTATTTACTTTATCCCTTATACTATTCAATTTCATCACTATGCTCCCTCCTCCTCATATTTTGAGTCAAAATGTCTAAACTACCCTCCCTTAATAGTATAACGGAATTTAGTGAAATCAACTCTTAAAAAAAATTATTTTTCAAAAATAAATTATATTTTTCGTAAAAACTATAAATTTCAATATATATATATATATTTCGGAAAATATGATTTTTTTACGAAAAATATTTTTTTTGTGAAAAATAAATATTATGTTCCAAAATATGATTTTTTTTCCGAATTTTTTTTTTTTGCGAAAAAATATATATTATGTTCCAAAATATGAATTTTTTCCGAAAAATAATTTTTTTTCGAAAAATATATATTATGTTCCAAAATATGAATTTTTTTCCGAAAAATATTTTTTTTGCGAAAAAGTATATATTATGTTTCAAAATATAATTTTTTTGCGAAATATATATATTATGTTCCAAAATATGATTTTTTTTGCGAAAAAGTATTTATTATGTTTTAAAAATATGATTTTTTTTCCGAAAAATAAATTTTTTGCGAAAAATATATACTATTATCTTCCAAAATCTGATCTTTTCCGAAAAATAATTTTTTTGCAAAAAATATATACTATTATGTTCCAAAATATGATCTTTTTTCGAAAAATAATTTTTTTGTAAAAAATATATATTATTTTTTCCTAAATAATTCATATTTTGGAAAATAATATACTCCCTCCGAAAAATAATTTTTTTGCGAAAAATATATATCTATTTTTTTTAATTTATAATTTTTGCGAAAAATATAATTGATTTTTGAAAAATAATTTTTTTAAATGGTTGATTTCACTAAACCCCCTTATAGTATTGAGGGTAATTTAAGCATTTTGACTCTAAATGTTAGATGAGGGGGCATAATGATGAAATTGAATAATATAAGGGGTAAAATGAATACAGTAGAAATTAGTTGATTAATCTAAATAGTATAAGAGATTTCTTGAAATTAACGCATTATTTTATTCATTCTTTACATTACTACAGGTTGTTCATTCAATTACATATTCTTTTACAAATGACCATATCTCTTGAGGTGAAACTTCCTTTTTTTCCACCAAATTTAAAGTTTTAAAATAGGAAAGAAAAGGTGTGAAGGAATTTTGCAGAAGTCACGTGGTTTTTGTAGATTTAATTATTAAATCTATAAACAAACCAAATAAGAAAAGGTAATTGGCCCATGTAATTAATTTCCAAAACCCACCACAAATAATTATTATAAAGTTTCTAAAAAATTATCCATGAGATAAGCTTTATTTTGATGAAAAGTGACACGAGTGGATCCATAAGGTGCACTGCACTTATACTAACAATAAAATATCAATAAATAAATATTCTGAACTATATATAGTTATGGGACCCGTGAATGACTTCCATTATTCATGCATATATATATCGATACTATCCTTAAAAGTTAAAGAGTTCCAATCCTATTTTTAATTTAAAATTATATTTTTAACTAGAAAAATTAAAATTTTAATTATAATAAAAGACTAGCAATCCCTAATAATATCCTAATTATAATAAAATATTAGTAATTCCCAATAAGATCCTAATTATAATAAAAGACTAGCATTCCCTAATAACTACATAAAATTAGAGACTAGGAATTCTAATTCTCAATCTAATTGAAATAGTTAAGATTCTAATTACAACATGATTCAACAATTATTTATTATCCTATTTTTTAATTTAAAAGTATATTTTTAACTACAAAAATTAAGATCCTAATCCTCTATATCTATATACTATTATTAATTTATATATACTACTACTAAAAATGTGAATAAGTTTTAGTGTTTTAGTATTTATAGTCAAAATTTTATATGTAATTTTTCATTTCAATTTCTACTCAAATTATAACTACAAAATTTAATTGAATTCTATGACTCCAATTCAATTTATAGTTGAATTATAACTCCAATATTTTATTGAATTCTATAATTTCGATTTAAGTAGAATCCTATTTGGAAGCAGAAATGTTATTTATGTAATTACGTATTTAAATTCTATCACCAAAATTGAATTGAATTTTATTGTATTAAATATATACATATTACAAATCTATTTGTGATAGAATACTTAAATTCTAAATCATTTTTTATATTTTATTCCGTTCACGTACTATGGTTTAATAATAATATTCTCAAAATACAATTCTAATCATAAATGTACTGTACCAGGGAGTCTTATAAAAATAATAATCAATTTGATCTACAATTGTATCTAACAACCCTAATCCTAAGTAGACTATACTACTGAATCCCATCTACCATTGTATTTAACAATCATATAATCCTAGATGGACTATAATACAATCCTAACCCTATATATAATACTACACTCCTCTCTCTTTTTAAGACCCTAACTATAAAATTTAATTGAATTCTATAACTCCAATTCAATTTATAGTTGAATTATAACTCCAATATTTTACTGAATTTTATAACTTCGATTCAAGAAGAATCAAATTTGGAAGCAACAACGTTATTTATGTAATTACGTATTTAAATTCAATCACCAAAATTGAATTGAATTTTATTTTATTAAATATATATATATATATATTACAAATCTGTTTGTGATAGAATACTTAAATTCTAAATTATTTTTTATATTTTATTATGTTCATGTACTATGGTTTAATAATAATATTCTCAAAATACAATTCTAATCATAAATGTACTATAATAGGGAGTCTTATAAAAATAAGAATCAATCTGATCTACAATTCTAATCCTAAATTGACTATACTCCAGGATATCATCTACCAAGACAACCATTGTATTTAACAATCATAATCCTAGATGGATTATAATACAATCCTAATCCTATATATAATACTACACCCCTCTCTCTTTTTAAGACCATACCGTTCACAAGCCTCTCTCTGCCCCCATGGTAATTCTTCTACTATATTTTACATTTATTTATTATAATTATGTTGTTTTATTGTATTTCTTCTATTATATTTTAATTTTATCAATGTTGTATTTATCGTAATTATGTTATATATTTATTGTATTTATGTTGTTTCATTATTATTATTAATTTTTTACTTTGTTTTATTGCTATTATACCAGGTAGGTTTATATTTCTTTTTCTACTTTTCTATTATTGTAATTCAATATTTATTAGCTTCGATATATATCTTGTTAGGTATTGTGGTTTGATCAAGTTTATTTATTTGTTTTTTGATTTTTTAATGCCTGAATTTATATGAATTCCTTCACAATACTATTTCAATAAAGTTTTATTAACCATTCTTTTTAAGGTACTATTTTGTTTAATATTTATAATTTGAGTATTTGTGATGCGGTTAATTTTATTTTATGATTGTACTAAATAAAAATTAATAGTATATTTTATAAATTTTATACAGACTTTAAATCACGTGCAAAACACGCACTTTCTACTAGTATGTATATATGTTTGTATATATATAGGCATATATTTACATTCCAATTCAACCTAATAACACTTTTTCTACAATAAAACCCTATATCTTTTTCCAGAAAAATAAGAAAGATAAAAAATTAATTATTAATGATTATTACTTCAGCCACGTGCAATTTATAAAAATTAAATATAAATTGAGATATTGCAAAACCCGAGGTAAAAAATGATAAGTGGACATACATTAATAATAATAATAACATAAAAAAATAAAAAAATTAATGAAGTGTAAATTATAGTTCTATCCTCCGATTTTTTTATTTTTTTTTATTTTGGGGGAGCCATGTAGGAGAAATATATGTGTCTTTCTGAAATTTGAAATTTTGGTGGGGTAGTAAGTTAAAGAAGCATTGGCCATTTTATTCAATTTTGAAATTTCTGTTAAGGACTTTTTTGAATTTGTAACGATTTATTTGGGGCACTATTATAATTACTAATTATTTTGTTAACAAAATAAAAAAAAAAATTTGAAAAGCCCACGGAATTGCCCCCTTTGGACTCTGTCTATGAGTGACTTAGACTTTTTTTTGAGACAAGGTGTGGTTGATGAAGAAATAATTTAAATTTAAAATAAAATAATTAAGTAATTAAATTTTTTTTTTATGTATATATATGTATATATTTGTATATATATAGGCATTTGTGTATATATAGGTCTTTGTGAATATATATGTAAGTTTGTAGTTGTGAAAATGTAGTTGTTAGAGAGAAATAATTTATTGGGTTGAAGGCTTGGAGAAGATTTAGAATTGGAAATCACAATTTGTCATATGGAATTCAAACTGTGGAATTAGAATGCATTTCCAAATCCAAATCATTTTTGAGCAAACGAACAATGGAATCTTTGGAATTTGAATGCAATCCCAAATTCAAGGCCCAAAACGGTGTAGCCGAACTGACCCTAAGTGTCATCTTTGCATCTCAAGAAATTTCAAACCTTACGACTATTGAGAATGTAATTTAAAATCTCTCCTGTCTGTTCTTAATAGACCTAGAGGAACCACACTAAACAAAATTAATGGAATCCAATTAATCAAAGACAGAAAGTAAAAGTATCTTTTTAAAAATAAAAATCAAAATAAAGATGGAAGAATAGAACATTAGACATACCTCATTGGTTTGATCGGAGCCGCGGCCGGAGTCCTCTCCAACCTCCGTCTCCACCCACCGTTGGTGTAGCTCTGTCGCCGCCGCCTCAGGGTCGTCAACGCCGACAACCTTCCTCTGTAGCAGAAACGCCAAGATCGATGTGGTATGGATAATTGGGTGCAGTGAATATTTTAGAGGTAGATTTTTTTACAAGAGAGTTAAGAGCGAGGGGAGAGAGAGGGGTGCGTGAGATAAAGATAAGGGTAACTAAATGAATATAATTTAGTTTTATTATATTTTATTTTCATAAATAGGTGTCAGTTTTTTATTGAGTCACCTATATTTGTAAAGAGAAGCTCCTCCTTATCTGGCCTAAGGCAAGCATTGCCCATAAAATAATCATTACAAAAATTTAATTTTAGTTAACAAGGTATGTATGAAAAGAATTAGAGACTTAAGATTTAATTGAAAAGAAATGTCATAAGAAGGATTTATATGTCCAAAAACAAATACTTTTGATAACTCTATTTGGCACACAAATTTGAATAAATTCTCCATTTATAAGTTATATAAACATCACTAAAAGTATTGATCCAATAAATTGGGTCCTCCCCAGGGAGGATGAAGTTAGTCCTCCCCTCTTACTTGATCCAATAAATAGAAAACACATGGCTAGAATTAATTATGGTAAAAATCCATACCATAATTGATAATACCTATTTATATTATTCTTTAATTAATTCTAGCCACGTGTCTTCAATTTATTGGATCAAGTAAGAGGGGATGACTAACTTCATCCTCCTTGGGAAGGACCCAAGTATTGTCCAGGACAATATATGTTTGGGTCCTGACCAGTGAGGACCAACTTGCTCCTCACCCCTTACTCAGACCAATAGAATTAAAACACATGTCTAGTATTAATTAAAATAATAATAATGAGTATTACCCACTATCATGGGTTAAACCCGAATCTAAAATATTTTTTTCTCTCTAATATCTCCATACACATTCTAAAATCTAGGGTTTACGTAGCAGAATCAATTGTACCCAATTTAATTCTTTTCGTCGTGAGGATTGTTGTTTTAGAAAGACAATTTTCGATGAGGAGAGCGGCGGTAGTCGATTGGTGTTACCCATAAATTCAAATCACATGTGGTTGGGTAATGATAGGTATTTCATATTATATGATTCTTTGATTTAAAAATATAAAGTCATGGTTTTTGTTGATCATCATAAGAGGTATTTGGAGAAAGTTGCCATGATTATGGTAGATGATAAGGGTAGTGGTCTTGAATCGAGGGAATTGATCAGTCCGTCTCACTTTTGTGTGATGCAGTATGGTTTCAAGTCCACTGACATAAATGGGATTTTGCATTGGTTAGCATTCAGATTTGATTCCCATGACCCTGCCTTTTCACAATTAATGGACCTTGTTAAAGAGGAATTTGTGTAAGGAGGAATAAGATTGCCATGTCAACCAAAATAATGTTGGGCACCCATAAATTGCAACTTATTAGAGATGAAGGGATCGTTCTTCGCAAATTTGACCACTGTGTGTGGCCATCTGATGCTCAAATTTGACCACTGTCAAAATCTGAAGTCTAGGTAGGATCATTTTGGGTCCGTATAACCGTAAGTAGAATTGTAAGATTCTACCAAATTGTCATAAAACTAATTCAATTTTACTTCTTAAACAATAATATCTCTATAATACAAAAAAAAACTCAAAATAAATTATATAAATTAAAACACCACCTTAAAGTCATCGCAATGTGCAAATATTTGAATTATGTCACATTATCGCTTGTTTAAAAAGCTTTAAAACTAATTAAAAATATTAAATTAAAATTAAAACATAATTTCTAGAAGCCTAAACAAATATCATTTCACAAACTTAATATAAATTCCATCAATGTATTATACTAACTCAAAGTAATAAATAACCACCAACTTAGAACAAAAAGTTACTCGTACACAATATCACTGCTAAATAAGATCATTGTTATGGTCAAAGTCTTCATCAAATTCACAATCACTGTCAAAATCATCATTGCCAACATCACTACTACTATCCTCCTCATTATCAACACCATGAGTGTTCATCTTACCTGATGTTTGTCTAGAGGTGACAAAAATAGTGATTAAAAATGACCTCTTATGATAACTTAGGTTTTACCTATTCGCAAGCGCACGAATCGTATTGTAGCACAGAAACGGCTTGAGAAAGGTTATCGATCCCACAGAGATTTGGATAATTCACTTCAGCAATTTAAAAGTATTGAATTACGTTTGAAAAATAGTTTTGAATGGTTTTATGATCTATAACTAAATTAACTAAGAACAGAAAGTAAATTGAGATTGTGATCAAGAGAAAAAAAAAACTAGGATTTTCATCGCTCCACCACTAACCGCATAAAATAGTTCTCTCTTTACTCAATTGTAATAGGGTGATCCATAATTATAAATTAGGGCGTATCGCAAATAGTCGAATACAATCCCCAAAAGGAGACTGTCAACCGGATTCGCTACAACCCATCTCCGAACAGAGTATGACTAGTACATACAAATTACTCTACTCTTACAACATGAAATTAAACTAAAACATGTCTATGTCATTTCGCCGAGGCATGACCTGTGTAAACCTAGGGTTTCAAGTGTTAAGAACTGATATGTGTCACATGTAAGACATTTTAACCCCTTAACTCATTATAGTTACGTCTTTTCATTCCATTATTTGATGTTTTTATGTCGTTTGTGTGTTTAAGCATGTTTCAGGAGCTTAATAAAGAAATATAGCTAACTTTGGTGAATTAACCAAGTACACGTTCGTTTATATCCAAAAGGAGAGTCAAAGAGGTGTTTACAAGACAAAAATGCTTCCCGGAGGGCAAAACCGGTATTTTCCGAAACCATCACCTAAAGCAAAAAGTCTCGTGGAATCAAGACGGTCATTTTGGCACAATTGCGGAGAAAAATGATTTTCATGAGAATCTACACTCAAACCTATGACTACAGAAGCAAAAAGTGGCCAGGCTACGCTCAAGCTACGCTTAAGGCGTAGTTACAGTATTTTTAGCACAATTTTTAGTCAACTTCGGGCTGTCATATCTTGGTCAAAACAGGTCCAAATGAGACAATTCTTCAGCCTAACATCACTATCTTGAAGTCATCTTTCCAACAAGATATTTCACGCCTCCATCCAATATGTGTAGCTCCAGATATGATCAAAAGAGTGAGAGGTGTCTTGCAGAAAAATCTGAAAATTTCAGAATCGGGCTAAAATCCTAGTTTGACCCGAATTGACCTGGATGACTTTATATTCAACTCCAATAACTATATGCACATTTATATATATATATATATATATATTATACCTTATATTAAAGGGGCTGACTCAGTTTGGAAGGAAATCATACAAAAGGGGAATCCTATTCCCAATAGGAGTCTAACACAAGTTGGGGTTTCCCTCACCTTTGCCTATATACCAAGGTCTGCTACAGATATAGGGGACTTCTCTCCACATAATTTTGGGACTTCTTTATACCCAATTTTTAGAGCTTTCTTTTCAGATTCATATCATCAAGATGGAGAAGCCATTCAAGACCTAGAGATCCGAAGAAGAAGATCATGGAGGCTGTTTCTACATTAAGGATGCACCTTCTATCATGAGCAACTAATTCAGTATCTAGGATTTTCTAGCAAAACCCTAGCCAAGTAATGTAGTTTTTATCTTTGTTTTCAATTGTAATGAGGGGAAACTATGATCATATTGTGATGATTGTAGTAGATAAGAGACCGTTTTTATTCTTGATACAAGTTTATATTTTTTTCTGATTCTTGTCTTAGACTAAATGAATGTATTTATCTTATACAATCATGATTATTCACTATGGGCTTGAACTCGGATGCTTAATTCATAATTTTCTACACAATGGTGGTAATAAAACTCGAAACCCTAGGTTGACACAAGTTATGCCTTGGCGAGTTGATATAGACATGTTTTAGTTTATTTTCATCGAATCAATTCCAATTTGAAGAGTTTAGTCCATATTCGTGTACGGAGCCATTGTCTTTTGTAGAGAAATTCTTAGAAAAATTGAGTGAAATCAGAGCAACAGCAACCCCCATTCCAGAGTCAGTGTCTTCTGAAGAAAAATTTCTAGCATCTTTGAGCAAAATCGAGACCCCTTGAAATTGTGAGGAGATCATATACAACCGAGACAATTCATACTTTCCTAACACTGAAAATCCTCAACCAAGTTTCAATAGAGGTTAACAACCATTCAATACTCAGGATTTTCAGTCCAATAATACCCAATCATTCTAACCCTCCAACCAAAATCCACTCCAGTTCCAAAATCAAAATTTAATGCCTAGATCAACTGGTGATGGAGATAAACTAATGAGCACCTTAAGAGAGATTAAAAACCAATTGAACTCTTATTCTCAAGCTTTGATTAGGTTAGGAATTCAAGGAGAGAAATTATTTCTATTGTTCTTATCTTAATCTATCTTTATTTGTTTTGTTAGTTAAATAGTTAATCAATAACAAATCATATATTTTTATAGCAATTTAGGAGTATTATTTTATGAGAATTCAGAATACGACTTAGTCTCTGTGGGATCGATAACCTTTCACAAGCCGTTTCTATACTACAATTGACACGTGTGCTTGCGATAGGTAAAACCTAAGCCGTCATAAGGGTGCATTCTTAACACATATTTTTAGCACACCCCGACGAACATCAAATTTTTGGCGCCATTGCCGGGGACTAACGGATATTCTGAATTTTAGTAACTTAGTATACTTCAATTGTTTGTATTGTATCTAAAGTTGGATTCTGTGTTTTTACGAGGTACACTGAAAAGCGCGAAGGGAATTGGTGGAGCATTTTGATTGCTTCGTTGGACCACTTGTGAGTTTTAGTGCATCTTAATTTTATGAATAATTTTAGCTTTATTTTTTGTTCATAGTTTTTATTTAAAAAAGAAAGAAAAAAAATCTGCAATTTTTGTGTAAACTATCAGAAAGTACGATTTTCGCAAAAGATGAGAGCTTTTTGAGTGGAAAAGGGCCATTGAACAAAACTCATTGTTAATCAGTGAGCCTAGTTGATTTTAGGCCGAAACACGTTGTTTATGAGCTCAAAACCACAATTTTGTGATTGTTAGAAAAAAAAATGTATAATGGTTATACCAATTCGGTGAATGTTCCATATTATAATTCATACAACCCGGATTAGAGAAATCATTCCAATTTCCAATACCAAAACTTTAATGAGGATCCACGATATTTGGTCACGAATCAGGGTATCGACTGTATAGTCAAAATTATTATCCTCAACCATCGAATCAATTCCAATTTGAAAAGTCTAGTGCATAGTCGTGTCCGGAGCCATTGTCTTTTGCAGAGAAATTCTTAGAAAAATTGAGTGAAATCAGAGCAAGAGCAACCACCTGTCTGGAGTCATTGTCTTCTGAAGAAAAATTCCTAGCATCTTTGAGCAAAATCGAGACTCCTTGAAATTGTGAGGAGATCACATACAACCGAGACAATTCATACTTTCCTAACACTGAAAATCCTCAACCAAGTTTCAATAGAAGTCAACAACCATTCAACAGTCAGGATTTTTAGTCCAATAATACCCAATCATTCCAAACCTCTAACCAAAATCCACTCCAGTTCCAAATCAAAATTTGATGCCTAGATCAACTAATGATGGAGATAAATTGATGAGCACCTTAAGAGAGATTGAAAACCAATTGAACTCTAATTCTCAAGCTTTGATTAGGTTAGGAATTCAAGGAGAGAAATTAGTTGATGTTGTAATGAGAATGGAGGAAGAATTCAAAGATGAGGAAGATGGGTACAATGAAAAAGAGGAAAATTTTGAAACTAAGAGTGACATTGCATATGATGAGAGTGCGCAACTCATTCCTTTACCATAAGAGCCAAAAGAGACACCACTTGAACCTAAAGTAATATTTACCCAATGTCTCGATGAGATGTGTTTTGAAAACTATGTAATTGATGGGATTGATAAGGTGGTGAAGGCCTATTACCTTATTCGGTGATAGAAGAATCATTGGACTTAAGTACTAAAATTGGGATGAATGTTGAGCATGACAAATGTCACGCCCCTAAATTCCTAAGACTCCCGAACCGGGACATCCGAGAAATCTTGAGTGTGATCCATACAATGAGTGACCAACTAAGATATCAATAACCAATAAAACATATGGAATACTGATAAAAATGGTATATTCCATACCCAATTGAATGATAGAACAAAGCAGCGGAATCTAACAAAAATACAACAGAGTTTCGTCTGTAAATGGAACATCCCGGAAATACAAATCAACAGAAAACCTGTCAATAACAAGTTCAGTAATATCAATGGCTCACATCCCAACATTCATCAATCCTACTAGGGCCAAGGTAGTGGAAAGAAACACCGCTACCCCTACATAACCCTCTATAATCAACAGAGCCACAAATGCTTGAATAATAATATAGAAAAGCACATGATGGAGCCGAAGAGATATAATGACATCCTGAAATAATCATACATGAAATAAAAGATACACCAATAGGGATATACCAACAGACTGACTCCCAAGAGAAATACATGACAATCCCATACCAAATGGGTAAAGAAACTAAATGATAAAGAAAACAGTAGATAATTATCGTCCCCAAATCCAGTCGCGCTGCAACCGTAACCGCATCACCCTACGCAACTCCAAAACCTGTAACGAGGAAAATAAAGAAAAGGTGTCATTGCACCGCATGCTGTCTGTAGCTGAAACATTTCTTGCAAACTGGTGTAAATCACCATGGCAAACCACGTCGGGGTGAGCTCATCCTGCCCCGTAGGAGAAAATGCAATCATAACCGTCACATCCTCTAACCGTCCAAGTAGTACTAACCAATACGTGTACATGCATCTACCCTAGGTCAGTTCATCGTCCCACATGGCACTCATGACAATGCAATAACCTAAATAAACCCACATAACTCAGGGAAGCACAATATATTACAAGGCATATAATACAATACTAACGAAAAATCTCTATCATGTGGCAAACGCATACCTATATATATATGTACACGTATATATATATATATATATATAAGAAATAAATACAAGACACGTAGTATGGTTACACAAGAGAACACTATGCCTCGTACCTATCAATCTAAGGCCCGTAGTCTACACTACTCACATAAACGTACACTAAGTACACGACACCCAAGTCCAAACAAACAATCACCAAGCGCTCACAACGCTAACCAGAGAATCCAACCAGAGAGAATCACACTCACCTCTAATATCTAAAGAAAACAAAATCTACAACTAGTACCAAGGAAGATTCATCACCCACTCCCCGAGAACACACGAGGGAAATCACTCACGTCCTTGCATACTAACACAATTATCAGCAATATATAATATATATATATATATTTGCGAACCATTAATTCCATTCATAGAGAAACTATACACCTCAAGGAATGAATCACCTCAATCATATCACCATATGAATCTCATAATACCATCTCCAATACGATCAATAAATCACCAACACTCTCACTATAGGTGAGAAAAGCTAACCAAATAAGAATACGGAGAGTACATGAACACTACCCTCATGAACAACCACATAAGGGGCCAAGAAAAAAAGCAAGGAAAAAGAGTTCCAATGTTATCCAATGGATAACCGAGATAACAATGTCAAGGTTACAACCACCTCAAGTGTTTAGGGAAAACACCTGGACAAGAGAAACCAAAAACAGAGGAAAGGCAACATTACGTGTGTGAACTAAACAACAAGCCTCATACCCGAGACTTAGAACTGTTAGAAATGATTGTAAGTAAAGGTGAAACAAGAAAACACCTTTCAAAACCCTTTAGGTCGAGGTCTTGAGAAAGAAGCCTCGGAATCTCGGAATCTTGAGAATTATAAAAATATAGATTTTCTTTTAAGAATCCACACCATGAAAATGACCGTCTTTCCCCCGGTCTCCGTCCGTCGTCATCACCGACTTTTAAAAGTTAAAAATCTTTTTAAAGAAGATCCTAAGATCACTTTTTAAAGTACGAAAACATGTCATGGCTACAGGGGTAGGCGAAAACGGGTATTTATTTTTAATACGAAAGAGTTTGTTTTCAAAACTTGAAAAATGTTGTTTTCGAAAGATAGCTAGATAAGACTAAATACCACTCCAAGGATTCCTATACTGTCCAAGAGGACAACGAAGGAAGAACAATACATTGGACTCACGAAACACCACCATCTGTTTCCAACTCCACAAAATTAAATGACAGCCCAAGGAAGAGGTTCGGCACCACGCTGTAACCGATGGCTTAAGGAATGACATATAAGTCAAAACATACACTAGTATACCAAGGACAGTGAAAGGAATGCCTAGGAAAAAGAACTAAGCACGAAAAACCACGCTGCAACACTACAATACTCCGAGTACTTAATAAAATCACTTCGACCCCTCAAGATCATGAAAAGGAAAAACTAGTGGTCGATACCACGGAACTAACTAGTTTCAATCGATACCTTTTATGATTCATTCAAATCTCAAATTCACTATTGACACAACTCTTAGATTACTAACAGAATCAAGAGACTATTACCACACAACCAACCACAATCATAAAACCATCACTCGCCTTTTCTAAGGCCTTAACTCAGAAACGACTCTATAGTCTATCACTAACCTCAACTATCCAAAGAGGTCACTACACAAATATACTTAAACCCCAAGGGCATAAAAGTACATAATTGTTGGGCGTCAGGTGTGTGCAAAATATGTGGTTAAAAATGACACCTTAACGACACTTTAGGTTTTACCTTTCTGCAAGCACACAGATCAATTGTAAAAAGTTTTGCTTGAGTAGGGGAATATCGATCCCACATAGACGAGGATTGTTCACTTCAATAGACTAAAAACACTGAATTATATTTTTCCGAAAAGAGTTTGGTTTTGTGAATTATCCAATACTAATAGAAATAAAATAGAATAGAAGTAATGAATAATGGTTGTGATTCAGAGAGAGAAAACTAGGGTTTCCTCACTCCACCACTAACTGCATAATATATTCCAAATTCTATTTCAATTGCATAAGGGCGATCCATTGACTGTGAATCAGGTCGCACCGTGCCAGCAATTTGACCCCAAAAAGGATTACTCTCAACCGGATCGCGACAACCCATCTCAAGACTAAACTGATTAGTGCATGCCAACTAATAACTGAAAGTAAATACAAAAAAGTAAATTAAAGCATGAAAATAAACTAAAGCATGTCTATATCAGTTTGTTAGGGCATGGCCTGTGTCAACCAAGGGTTTCGAGTTTTATGACTACTATTGTGTAGAAAATCACAGATTAAGCATCCGTGTTCCAGCCCATAGTGAATAATTGTGATTGTATAACATAAATATATTCAAAAATTCTAAGATAAGAATCAATTCAAATATATAAACTTGTATCACGAATAAAAACGGTCTCTCATCTAGCACAATCATCACAGTATAGTCACAGTTTTCCCTCTCTACAATTGAATATAAAATTAGAACTACATTACTTGGCTAGGGTTTTACGAGAAAATCCTAGATACCGAATTAGTTGATCATGGCTGAGAGAATTTGCATTGTCGGTGTTGAAACGCTATCCATGGCCTTCTTCTCCGGATCTCTAGGTCTTTAATGGTGGCTCTTTTAAATGGAAGAAAGTATGAACTTTGAACGTGAGAACTCTATGAATGAACGTGCGTGAAAATCAGAACCAGAACTAGCCTCCTCTCTAAACCTAGCCCTTTCATATTTATAGACAAGTGAGGAAAACCCTAATGGTTGCCCTTTTCTGTAATTTCATAGTACATAAATAATATCTCTAAAATATGATGTAAATATATGTATAAGCCTGTATGTAGAGGTTTGGAATCACTGATCATTTAAAATATCAAAGTAGGGATAAAACTGGAAAATTCTGAAACAACTTCAGCACGTAAAGGGATCACGTGGCCACAAGGTGGGACCTACGCCCCTCACCTACGCTTGGGCATAGGTCTAGGGCATAAAGTCCCCCTTTGGCTCATAAACCAAAACGTAGCTCAGGTCTAGTCTGCCTCTTTTTCCTTCTGACGACGTAGGGTATGATGCATCTTTTGCTGTAAAAACTTGTTTTTTCATATTTGAGCTAGACTGGTCGCCTTTAAATCCCGATGCTTTTGGGTGAAGTAATAATGTTTGAAAATGATATTTTTGCCCTTCAGTGAGATAATGATGTCAGAAAATGACCATTTTGCCCTCTAATAGCTCTTCTTTGCTCTGACACACTTCTTGATTCCTTTCTCAAGATAGAAACGAACACGAACTCAGTTAATTCACCGAGATTAGCTTTATTTCTTCATTAAGCTCTTGAAATATGCTTACACACACAAACGAGATAAAAATACCAAGTAACGGAATGTAAATACATAACAAACGCAAGATAGGGGCAAAAAATGACCAATATTGAGCACCTATCACACCCCCAAACTTACATATTGCTAGTCCCTTAGCAATAAACTCAGAGAGAACTGACATTAATGATTCTTATTATATCTAACCTATCTACTCTAATCTAATCATTTTCTTTCGTGAGGGTCAACGATTACACTTAGTACGTATAACAAGCCTTTTAAACTCCTAGGTCACCCATAGTGGACGAGTGAAGTCTCGTGAAGGTTTCCAGTGATGGTACCTACAAACATCTTAATTCTTTTATAATTATGCATTCATGAGTTCACACACACAAGTCAAATAAGTTATGATACAACACACAAGATAATATGAATGCAAATATTCCCACTCACTACCAAACAACAATTATATCAAGCTTTACGTTATGAATGGTCCCCACTTAAGTGAATGATTTTTGCTACTTTCTACTTAAAATCCAGACAACCTTCCATGATTTTGTAAACATTCAACTACAATATTTCAGTTTCTTTTCTCCTACTTCATTGATCAAACTTTGCCATTTTTAGTAAAAACGTACTCTTTCCATCCATTTTTGTCTTTCTAAGTCTCCGGACTTTCCAGCGAGGATTTTTAGTCTCGACCAACTGGGCCCAAGCTTCTTCCATGGGATTTATGCTCATCAGTCTTCTCCCCTTTAAACGCGAACAGTGATATTGGTGATACCAAAGCCCAGTTACTCAGATCAAAGAACTTCTTTTTGCATTTTATTTTCTCAAAAAAAATTCCAATTTTCTCTATTTCAACCATAAGAACTCTCCATCTCCCCTTTTATTGTGGCAAAATTATTTTTCAACTACATAGTAAAAAATCAACCTATTTCTCATAGTGAATGTGTGTTTGTATTTATAGGTCAAAGTCGTTCTTCTTAATTTCAATTTCATAAATCACTCACCCATGTAAACCACATCACTTCACTAACTCGATCTAATCATTACTCTCATGAGCGGGAACATCACATCACATACTATTTATACATTATAAACATACACTCAATCAACTCATAATGCGAAACACTCATGCATGAAAACAAAGAACTCCTCAAAACTTTCAATTTTTTTCAAAATTTTCAAAAATTTTCCTTTCTTGTAACTATATACCCTCACCCCCAAACTTAAATGTGACCATGTCCTCATGGTTAAAAATAAAGAATGAGAACAGATACAATTACCCTTGAAGCGCAGTCCTGGATTCTTCGAAATGCTCAACCTCCTCCCCCAAACTTGATTCAGATCACCTGTAAATATACAACAAACACATACCCAAATATCATAGCAAGGGAAAATAAATTGTAAAAAATACCAAAAATTGACACACAATATTTCTAGGAATTTTTGAAAATTCATTTTTTAGATTTTATTGATTTTTTTTTTAAATGAAATAAAAAAAAATTGATTTAGCCTTAAGGGCCTACAATATCTAAGAATTGAAATTGCAGAAATAACTTACCTATTATTATACAAACCGAGGCTAGACAGCCTAGGACCAATGTTTAACGTCTTTGGCACGACGTTTCACAGAGGGTTATCCAACACCTTTCCTCTCTGCCATACTTTCCTTAATTAAAAAACAAAATGTAGGAGGTGACTCTCTAAGAGCTTTCACCCATAGACAATTAGTATTACTCATGACATCGAGTACATAATAATAATCACCATGTAAACTACCCTCTTTTTCTTTTCTAACTTCAGGCCCTGTATGGTCAGTGCTTCCATCAAATCCTCATTCAACACCTTAGACAACAGTCCTTCCACCATCTCATCACTCTCCAGTAAGCTGACAGACGCCATAAATTCCGGTCCCGGATCAATCTCCTCATAATATCTCAGTCTCTGCCCATATATCCCAAACCTTTTATCGAATACTACTTCTCTGCGGGGGTAAACCGATCTAACCCTGTGTGGTCCTTCCTATCTTTGTCGGAGTTTACCTAGAAACACTTTCAGCTTTGGATTACATTGCCGTTTCCGGTCAAGCTTAAAGAACTTAAGACGAACATGCTTAGCATGATGTACTTTTGTTCGAGCTATGTAACTCTGAGCATCCTTATACGCACAACTCCGTATCCCCTCACACTTGTCTCTCAATCGCGGATCTTCCAAGGCATATAGCTCTTCTACCATGTGTATTCGTAACACTTGTTCATCTAGAAAGGTGTCCTTAAGAGGGGGGTCATCCTTAATAGGTTCTCTAAAAGTTCATGACCATTAGTCATCTCTAGCATTCTTTATACCTATTTTATCTTTTAATTCATCATCTTTCACATGCAATACCATCTCAGGAAGCTTACTTTCAGGCACCAACTTATGTGGAGGAATAAGTTGAGGTCCAAACGACTCTCTTGATGCTCTCTCTAACGGTGAATACAACGCAGCTTCCAACGCATCAATATCTTTCCAACTAGATCGTTATTGGTCCTCTCCATTTTCAAAATTCACCTCCGACCTTTTCATCATAATCTCCAAATCATCTCTTACACTACTCTGAGGTATAACTTATTCAACCATCCCCTCTATGTTAAAACACTCAGCTGGTTCAGGTAGTTGATGGTTGGTATCAAAGACATTCATCCTCATGTTTAAATTCCTAAAGATATGTCCATAACCCCTGTTCTGCAATCAACGCATGCATTTGCTGTAGCCAAAAATGGTTTTTCTAAGATAACAGGGATATGTCTCCTCAATCTATGGTCAGGTTCCATGTCTAATACTATAAAGTCTACAGGATAGTAGAACTTACCCACTTGCATTGTGACATTCTCCAAAATTCCGCTCGGTTAGTTAGTTGATCTGTCTGCAAATTAAAGCACCACCGAGGTAGTATTGAGATCTCCCAACCCTAACTGCTAATAGACTGAGTCAGGTAATAAATTAACACTCGCACCCAGATAAAAAGAGCTCTACCAATATTTTGGTCACCAATGACACAAGAAATAATGGGAGCACCGGGATCTTTTCTCTTAGGTGGATTATCACTCAGTAAGATCAAACTCACTTGTTCAGTCAACAAAATATTTTTTGGGGCCTTAGTTATGTTTTTATGCTTTTGAGTACAGAGATCCTTTAAAAATTTAGCATAGGGTGAAATTTGGTCAACAATGTCTAGAAGGGGTTTATTGATTTCGACTTGCCGACATGGATCCAACATGTCCTTCTCCTTATGCTCTTTATACGGAATCGATTCTCGGAGACATTGAGGGTAAGGTGCTACTTCATCATATAGTGCCCTTTCTGGTTCTTTATCTTCCTTCACTTGAGGTTGATCTTTTTAAGCTTTCTCAGTCTCTTTCTTCTGAGCTTCTTCTTCTACCTTTCTTTGAACTTCTTCGACCTTTTGCTTCTTCAGCCTTTCCTCATGTTGCTCCTCAACCTTACTATCCACTTCTCTTCCGTTTCTCAAAATTTTGTCTGCTTGGACTGTCTCATGACGAGTCTCAACAAAGGATCCAGGCTCCAGTCCTTGTTGTGGTTTTAGGTTCACCACTAATCGACTAGGAAATATTCTCACTATCATATCCATAGCATCTGCTAATTGTACCATTCGGGCTTCCTTTTGAACAAGGGATTGGGAATAAGAGTTTAGTGTTTGGATGGTCGCCTGAGAATTATTAGATTGATTTTTAAGCTCCCTTAGGGTACTCATCATCTCTTCAAAGTCAGGTAGTCTTGATAGTGAATTTTGAGTTGGATGTAGATGTTGGAAATGGTTTTGAGGATATGGAGGGTAAACTTGATTTAGATTGAATCATTGGTCTTGGTTTCCTTGAGGCTGGGTCTGGTAGTTATATGGCTGGACAACTTGATTATTATTGAATGCTTGGAGAGCCTGAGAATTATTGGATGATTCTCTGGGTTGGTAATTTGATTAAGAATTTTGAGTCATTATTCTTAGCTGAGATTCGAATGATTGTTGACTTTGTTGGAACCTTGGTTGTGGATATTATTGTTGTTCCTGAATGAACCTTGGTTGACTGTTGGATGATTGTCCTTGTGGGAGCCTTTCTAGTTAGTTTTCCATATTTGTGGATGCATACGATAAGAATGGATCATTTCTAGCATTGGAAGTGTATGAATTTATGAAAAGAACATTATTTGAATAGTTCCACGATGCGTTGGCATCAACGGCCATTATGTCCTGACACTCATTTTGGGAATACTTGGCTTCTACCTCTGAGACTTCTCTCCCAGGCGAATGATTTTGCTTGAGAAGCTTGTCTACTTTCTTTCTTAACAACGCCATTGAATCTCTTACATCATCATGATTCACCTCATACGTTTTTTCAGATCTCTTGTCAAGACCACCCCTAGACCTCAAATCAGATTCATATTGGATTCCATTCTCATTGATATTGTCAAACAAGTCTAAAAGTTCTTTTGCCGACTTCCGGGTATATTGACCTTGTGTTTACGCATCTATCAAAGTCTTATGTGCCTCTCGAAGTCCCATGTAAAAATTCTTAGCCACATTTTGTTTAGTGAACCTAT
Organism: Cornus suecica; assembly: GCA_963922005.1. NCBI lineage: Eukaryota > Viridiplantae > Streptophyta > Magnoliopsida > Cornales > Cornaceae > Cornus > Cornus suecica. Next base: position 37,814,485 of record OY998238.1, on the reverse strand, counting down.
GGTGGGGACACTTATACAAGATTTCACTATATCTCTCCCAAGCATCATGAAACTGCTCACCAGGCAATTCTCTAAAACTTTTGATTGCATCTTGTGCTTCTAAGGTCTTTCCTATGGTATAGTTTTTTTTCTATAAATTCTCTCTGAAGGGCTTCCCAATCAATTTTAATCGCCTTAGCTAATTTGATGTACCATTTTTTAGCTTTGTCTCTCAACGACCAAGGAAATATACGCACTCGCAAATCATTTTTAGTCAAACCCTCAAACTTAACTGTAGATGCAACCTCTAAGAAATCATTTATATGCTGCTATGGGTCCTCTATCCTAAGGCTAGAAAATTTTAGAAGCATATTGATCATGCTTTACTTGATCTCGAAATGCTTCGCGCCTTCTTCTTCTGGGAAATCTGCATAGGCATCATATGCCTTCGGCGCATAGTAATCTTTCAGCGACATCTCTGGTGCCCTCTGTTGATTCACTCTTTAGTCACCCATCGCACTTTCTTTTGTTCGACGACGACACTCTTCAATATCTCGACGTAAATGACTTAGAGTTCTTTTGATCTCAGGGTCGTAAACAACTAATGATGTACTTGGATTAGAACGGTCAATCTATCGGTCATACATTGAGCTCACAAAAAGTTTTTTTTTTCGAATTGTTTTTTTTAATAATCACAAAATTGCAGTTTTGAGGTTCTAAATGACGTTTTTTGGCCAAAAATTGACTGAGCTTATTGCAACGCATTAAGTCTTGTTTAATGGCCCTTTTACACTCAAACACCTCACCTCATTTTCAAAAATCAAAATATATTTTTTCCAGAAAATAACATTAACTACTTCTAAACTCTTTTAACTATTAACAATAATAAAACTAAAAATTATGTTGATAATTAAGATAAATTAAAACTCAGAAGAGGTCTAACGAAGCAACTTTCACTGCTCCGCCAAATCCCCTTATGCTTTTCAGAACACCTCGCAAAACACATGAATTCCAACTTTAGATACAATCTACAATAACACAATGCAAATAAACTATTAAAGCTATTAAACAATGCCAAGTCCCCGACAATGGTGCCAAAAACTTGTTGGGCGTCAGATGTGTGCAAAATATGTGGTTAAAAATGATACTTTAGGGTTTACCCTTCTGCAAGTGCACAAATCAATTGTAGACAGTTTTGTTTGAGTAGGGGAATATCGATCCCAAAGAGACGAGGATTGTTCACTTCAATAGTCTAAAAATACTGAATTATATTTTTTTGAAAAGAGTTTGGTTTTGTGAATTATCTAATACTAATAGAAATAAAACAGAAAATAATAATGAATAATGGTTGTGATTCAGAGAAACAAAAAACTAGGGTTTCCTCACTCCACCACTAACCGCATAATATAGTCCAAATTCTATTTCAATTGCATGAGGGCGATCCATTGACTGTGAATCAGGTCGCACCATGCTAGCAGTTTGACCCCAAAAAGGATTACTCTCAACCGGATCGCTATAACCCATCTCAAGACTAAACTGATTAGTGCATGCCAATTACTAACTGAAAGTAAATGCAGAAAAGTAAATTAAAGCAATAAATTAAAGCATGAAAATAAACTAAAGCATGTCTATATCAGTTTGTTAGGGCATAACCTGTGTCAACCTAGGGTTTCGAGTTTTATGACCACCATTGTGTAGAAAATCACAGATTAAGCATCCAAGTTCCAACCCATAGTGAATAATTGTGATTGTGTAAGATAAATATATTCAAAAAGTCTAAGACAAGAATCAATTCAAATATATAAACTTGTATCACGAATAAAAACGGTCTCTCATGTAAGACAATCATCACAGTATAGTCACAGTTTCCCCTCTCTACAATTGAATATAAAATTAGAACTACATTACTTGGCTAAGGTTTTGCGAGAAAACCCTAGATACCGAATTAGTTGATCATGGCTAAGAGAATCTACATTGTCGATGTTGAAACGCTCTCCATGGCTTTCTTCTCCGGATCTCTAGGTCTTTAATGGTGGATGTATTCAATGGAAGCAAGTCTGAACTTTGAATATGAGAATTCTATGAATGAACGTGCATGAAAATCAGAATCAGAACTAGCCTCTTCTCTAAACCTAATCCTTTCATATTTATAGACAAGTGAGGAAAACCCTAATGGTTGCCCTTTTCCGTAATTTCATAATACATAAATAATATCTCTAAAATCTGATGTAAATATATGTATAAACCTGTATGTAGAGGTCTGAAATCACCGATCACTTAAAATATCGAAGTAGGGACAAAACTGGAAAATTCTGAAACAACTCCGAAACAACTTCAACACATAAAGGGATCACGTGGCCACAAGGTGGGACCTACGCTCCTGACCTATGCTTGGGTGCATGTCTAGAGCGTAGGGTCCCCCTTTAGCTTACAAACCAAAGCATAGCTCAGGTCTAGTCTGCCTCTTTTTCCCTCTGACGACGTAGGGTATGATGCATCTTTTGCTGTAAAAACTTGTTTTTTCATATTTGAGCTAGACTGGTTGCCTTTGACTCCCGATGCTTTTAGGTGAAGTAATAATGTCTAAAAATGATATTTTTGCCCTTCGGTGAGATAACGATGTCTAGAAATGACCATTTTGCCCTCCGGTAGCTCTTCTTTGCTCTAGCACACCTCTTGATTCCTTTCTCGAGATATAAACGAACATGAACTCAGTTAATTCACCGAGATTAGCTATATTTCTTCATTAAGCTCCTGAAACATGCTTACACACACAAACGAGATAAAAATACCAAGTAACGAAATATAAAGACATAACAAACGCAAGATAGGGGGCGAAAAATGACCAAAATTGAGCATCTAACAATAATCACAATTATAAGAATTTAATTCCATTATACTTTTACAATTACTGTATTTAAATCATGTTTTCATATTATTCACTTTTAGTTGAGAATTTAAGAATTTTATAAAAATATGAATTTATTTCGTAATATTCATAATCCACATGCTCCACAATCCACAGGTAATAATATCACATAATAAACCTGCTCTAAAATCCACATGTCATACTATCATGATCTACATGTAAAATAGAATCATATAAATGCAACATGAATGTAATGTGACTCACATGCCTCATGGTACACACACGATCACACACCCTACACGGAGGGTCAACAGGATCATGCCCTAACCATTCCCTTGAGGATACTTGCTCATAAAGGAAGGTAGAATGCCGTATCAATCATTCACTCGAGAGATATGCAGACTCAACAAGGAATATCGTAAACACGAACACGGTCGTGAACACCGAGTTTGGAACAAGTTCTCCCCCGTCGTCTCTATTTCTCGAAAGATTAGTTCCGTGGAACGAGAAGCACCCCTAGCCAATTGTTACGATGATCTGACACAAGTCAACTCACACATGGTTACACAACCCGCATAGACCAACACCAATGTACTCAACACGACATGGTGTACTCAATATGCATACAGACCCTCAATAAAAATCATGCCTCAACATAAATATGTAATGCATCATATTTATGAACAATATTCTACAACATGCTTTTAAATCACCGAAGCAATAATCCATGAGAATATCAATTTTATTTCTTTTAACATGCTTTTAATTCAATTAAAGCCATGATTCACAATTATATCAATTTCATCCCCTTTAACATGCTTTTAATTTCATTAAAGCAATAATCTACAAATCATAAGGGGAACTAGAGTAACGTTCTAAGTTCACGGATTTTTACATCCCACAAATCACATAATCACATATACGGTCTCACTAATCAAATAAAATGAAACCATACACAACCGTGCCTATACGTATACACTAAACTACGTCTAACGCTACTAACTTCAATCCCCTAGATGGAACTAACATAATCCCCTATCTAAGATTGTAACACAACTCCTATATATATATATATTTTACTCGTATATATATATATATATATAAACATACAAGCATGGTAATTAATCCTAAACAGGATTTCTAATTCATTTTATACAATTAGCATGCTCAATTCACAATATCACATATTAGTCTAGAGTCATCTGTACCGATAGTGAATTCTCCTACATCTCGACGCATGTCCACTGACTAACCGAAATGCCCACGACTGAGTTAGCTACATCGACACGTCATTCAAGACACACGTTCAAATCTGGCCCAACATGTTCTTGCCCTAAGTGAGGCCCAAGTGAATAGTACTGGTGCCCGAAAGTGGGACCCGTCGACCAAAATAACCCGAATACTATTTCGAATATACTGAAACATCCGCCTCGATGACCTAATCAATATATATGAAGCCCATTAGTAATAGGTTAATAAAATGGGACAAATCTAAAATAATCCAAATGAAAATTGGATACTTTAAATCAAATTTCCCGACAAACCGCTGAACAAAAAATACGAAACTTTTACACGTTGTACCTGACATCGAGATGAAGCTACCCTCAGAAAATCGAGGCCATCCGAGCTTGGGAAGGTAGCCAAATAATTGGCCGATGTTGACTCTGCGCGACATGCGCGAACTGTTGTAGTCGTCACCCCCTCGCCGTTGTGCGACCGCCGTCGCCAGCCTTCTCTAGCGATCACCAGTTTGCCGATGTGAAGCATCAAGTCGCGCCCTTATTTGACTTAGCTATTATACACATGATAGTGAAAAAAATTCACACACATACCTTGTAGATATAAGCAGTCACAAGGCAAGTTTTACATAACATTTGCATATATGAAAAATATTCAGATGCAAGTAAACACCTAAGATAAAAGCAATACTTACTAATTCTGATAATCTTCTTCACTAATCGTGATGATACTTCAGTCCAAAACCTAAACTAGAAATCAAATCATTCATTTAGACCTTATTGCTTATTTAAAAAAAATAATACCCTATTGTCACACAATTTATTCTTTGCACCTTTTCAACTTTTTCACCAAATCCCCTTTTGTCTTTCTAAGCTCCGAACTTTCCAACGAAGATTTTTAGTCCCAACCAACTGGGTCTGAGCTTCTTCCATAGGATTTATGTTCATTAGTCTTCTCCCCTTTTTACGCGAACACTCAATGCTTACTGAGGCAAGAGACCCAGTTACTCAGATCGAAGAACTACTTTTTGCATTTCTATATTTTAAACATCTCATTCTTTCCTCTTTTCAACTTCACCACAATATTCATAAGCATGAAAAAAGTATTTCAATCCATAGATCAATCTAGCATAACTCATGAACCTACATATCACTTCGAATTAGATGAAAAAGACTAAACGTTTCAACAAGTATTACAGTCATTTTCGAAGTAAAACAAGCACCCAAAGTTGATGAATTACAAAAATAATACTTAAACATGTCAAGTGAATAACTCATAACCTCAAGTCAGACTAACAACTCCAACTCTCATAAGCATATTAAGAAAAGTAAATATGAGAATAAAGTGAAATATGACAATCATTTTACCCTTAGCCAAGCTCAACATGCTAAGAATTTCTTCTTCTTTTTTTTTTATGGAATTTTCATCATAAGGATGCATGCATGAATAATCCTAATAGTAGAAAAACATGATTCATGCATAATAATAAAATAACAAAACAAAAAAATTAACATGCAAATAAAACAACATACATGATAATGTATCAATTCTAGGATAAAAATATAATACAAATATTCCTAGAATGATACATAGGAATACATCTATCCTAATGATAATATGCCACCAGAGTTTCTAAAATGCATATGCTTTTAAAAATCTAATGGTTTCATAGAGATGTCTGTTAACTGAGAATCTGTGGATATATACTCGAGACCTTTCTCAGAATTAGAGTCACGTGCTAGACATGCAGTATGAGCAACTAAACAATGCAATTCATCTTTTCTAACCTACATTTATTTAATTTTTGGTGCTCTATTTGCTAGCCTAATCAACCTTTTCACCTCTTCACTCAACACCCGAATTTGACTTTCAACATTGGGTCTTTTCTGAATTTAATGCTTCCGCTCAGATTTCAATGTTTCTCCTATTAACTTTGAACATACTGGTCGAATGTGACCTTTCACTCCATAATGATGACAGATTGGAATAAACTTTTGAAAAACATTATTTGAACCCTTATTGACTCTAGAGGTAAAGAGAGGCTTACTCTCAACAGGTTTTATGACATAAGATCGACCATTAAGATTCCTATCAGACTTACCTTGAGAAGAACTAGATGCTACTTGGGAAGCCTTAACAAAGGTTGTTTTGGAAACAATGTCAAGATCACTCATTCCTTTGAACCAACCCCTTAGTATTTCCTACTGACTTTCCTAGACTCAACATGTGATCAATCTTGTTAGTTCCACTAGACCATCTATGAATAGTTGAGTTAACATCCTTCAATTGTTTTTCCAAACTCTTAATCCTTGTAGATTTTTCACTCAATTTCAATATTAGAGTTTCCAATTCCTCATTGAGACCATTTACCCTCTTTAAAGCCTGAGTCATTTCTTGTTCAGACTTGGTCAATTCTTCTCTTAAAGACTGTCTCTCCTATCAACATTGTTGTATTGAACCAAAAATTTTGAGTACACTTTGCTAACCTGCACGGACTTTTCATACAATTTATTGTATGCAGCTTCATATGAATCCCCACGATCTTTATTTTCCTCAGAATCATCATCCTCAGACATTTCCCAACTTACAACAACTTCACCGACCTCCTTACTTTGTGCAGCAAATACGGTGAAATTCTAAATCTCATCTCCTACCTCTGAATCCATCAAATCACTAGCTGATCTATCACTCCAAGTAACAGCCAAACCTTTTTTATTTTTCAACTTATTAGCACACTCAGCAACTATGTGACCGAACCCTTGACACTCAAAACATTAAGGTTTCTTCTTTCTATGAACAAACTTATCATTCCTATTTTGGAATTTTCTATTTTTAGAAACATGTGATTTATCTCCAAAATTTTGTTCTTTAATCAATTCTTGACCACAAGAAGATTTTAAAAACTTATGAAACTGCTTCATGATCATGTCAAAGTGACTTGGTTTACTCTCATCCTCTTCATTCGACTCACTAGGACCCTCCTTAGTGATTTTCAAAGCTATGTCCTTTGCTTTTGTGCTGCTTGACTTTTTAGAGGAATGAGCACACATCTCCATCTCATACAATTTCAAATTATAAGCCAACTCTTCAAGTTTAATTTCCTTGAAACTCATGATTTCAGATATGACGGTAACCTTAGACCGAAAACGTTCAGACAAAGGCCTAAGGATTTTTTTTACAATGGTCGCCTCAGAAATAGGCTCTCCTAGATTGTGACAACTAGTTACTATGTCAGTTAACCTAGCCACAAAATCACCAAAAACTTCATCCTCATCCATCCTAAGCTTCTCAAATTTAGAATTTAGAATTTAGAGTTTTGACTGTTTAACTTTTGAAGTTCCCTCATCGATTACTTGGAGAATGTACCAAGCTTCTTTTGTAATTTCACATGTGGCTATTCTCTTAAACTCACTCTCAGTCACCGCATTATACAACACATTCAACGCTTTTGAATTCCAACTAGTACTATTTGTTTCAGCAGTATTCCACTCACTCAATAGTTTTACCCTAGATTCATTAGTAATACCATATTTTACAGTGGGCGGTGAATATACTACCTCTACGGCCAGCCAAGCTCTCTCATCTAGTGATTTAAAAAATGCTCTCATTCTCGCTGTCCAATACGTGTAATTTGAGCCATTAAACCAAGGGGACCTGGATATGGAACCTCCTTCACGAGGTACATCCATCGTCTAAGTTCAAGATATAACCCTAGATAGTTAACCTAAATCGGGGCAAACATGCTCTGATACTAATTGAGATTACCTAGACGATGGTGAAAATAGCCTAGAGGGGGGGGGGGGTGAATAGGCTTTTTGTGGATTTATTGACAAATTAATATTTAATTGCGTAAAATTCAATTTTAATCCAATCACAAAACCGTAATTCTCAAACCACATCATTCAAGCAATATCAAGCAAACATCAATGTAGTGCAGAAAATAAAGCAAGAGACGACAGAGTGAACTATATGTGGAAAAACCAAGGAAATGTTCCAAGAAAAAAATCACGGGTACACTCAGGTACCGATGCACTATGAATCAATAAGTACAGAATCTATGAGAGTTTTAGACTTATAATCACTCCTGATATGCCTTCCTCTACTCGCGGTCTGAAACTCTTGAATCACTCATACTTCATGAAGCACGCTTACTCCGCCAGACACTATGAGAGACTCATAAATCACACTTGATTTTCCTTTCTCTACTCGCGGTCTAAAATCCTCGAATCGCTCCGTACTCGGACGGCTCTGCTTCTCAACGAATCAATGCAACCTCATTGCAATGGACGATGTGTTGATTTTTCAGCAACCACTCATCCAATAGTGCATATAGAACTTCGATGTAAAAAGACGATTGGAGAAACTCAACACAAGAGATAACACCAATATGTATGATCACTCCATAATCACCTATCTGTGTGTATCACTCTATTCAAGAATAAGAATGATAGAATATTGCAGAGCTCTTACCAAAAATCGTCGTAAAAATCCGTAGCCTCTTCTCTTGTAGAACCTTGCCCTCTTACGTAATTTCAAAATACCTTGATAAATCTTCTAAAATATGATGTAAATATGTGTATACGCAAATACATAGAGGTCTGAAGTCGTCGATCACTTAAAAACTCGAAGTATGGACCAAATTGGAAAAATCTGAAAGCACCCTGAAACAAATCCTGCATAACAAGTGATCACATGACCAAACATTGGTACCTACGCCTAAGCGTAAGTCTAAGGCGTAGGGTCCCCTCACAGCTCCAAAAACCACAACGTAGGGCAGAGCTAATTTGTCCTATTTCAGCCTTTGCCAATGTAGGTATGTTGCATCTTTTTGCAATTTTTTCATATTTGAGCTAGATTGGTCATCTTTAACTCCCAATGTTTTTGGTTGAAGTCATAATGTCTGAAAATGATATTTTTGCCCTCCGGTGAAGTGACGATGTCTAGAAATGATGATTTTGCCCTCCGGTAACTTTCTTTGCTCTGACACACTTTTTAACTTCTTTCTCAAGATAGAAACGAACATATTAACAACTCAATTTCAAATATAAAAAACTTCTCGACATGACACTTCACTCAACATGATTTTTGTCTAGAACATGTCAAACATTATTAATACTATAAATATTCTTACAGTTGGTCATTTAATTTACACAATTTTTAATTTTTTAGAGATTGTAGGCCCTTAAGGCCAAATCTTTACTTATTTTATTTCAATTTTGTAGGATTGTAGGTCCTTTAGGCCAAATCATGTTTGTTTATTAAATAAATAAAAAAATAAAAAAAATTGAAAAAAAAAAATCATTACTTGTGCTATATTGAGTAATGATTTCCGGAAAGCGATGATTATATTTCTTCTTCCCTTGCTATGATATTGAGTATTCGTGCTTTGTTGAATAGTTCTACTAGTAGCTCAATTCAAGTTTGGGGGGGGAGAACGGACATGAAGAGAGAAAATTCCGGAAATGTGCTTCATGGGTAACTATATTCTTTCTCATGAGTATGATTGTGAACCATGGGGACATGGTTTAATTTAATTTTGGGGGAAAGGTATAGTTGGTATAAGGAATGATTGAAAAAAAATTTGAAAAAAATTTGAAAAGAAATTCTTTGTTTTCACGCATGATTGCTTTGCATTACAAGTTAATTGAGTTTGTGTTTCTGATGCATGAGTAATATGTGTTGTGATATTCCCATTCATGAGAGTGATGATAAAATTGAGCTGAGTGAAAGTGATGTGATTTTACATAGGTGAGTGATTTAGTGAAATTGAAATCGAGAAAGACGACACTGACCTACAAGCACAAGCACAAATTCACTATGGGAAAAAAAGTCAATCTTTGACTATGTAGTTAAAAAATTATTTTGCCATAATAAAAGGGGAGAAGGGGAGATGATATGGAGAAAGTTGAAAATTATTTTAAGAAATAAAATGTAAAAAGTAGTTCTTTGATCTGAGTAACCGGAACTTGGTATCACCAATATCATTGTTCCCATAAAAAGGGGAGAAACCTAATGAGCATGAATCTCAATAAAGAAGTTAGGGCCCAGTTGGTTAGGACTAAAAATCCTCGTTGGAAAGTCCGGAGCTTAGAAAGACAAAAATGGATGAAAAGTGGAATGATGGAAATAATGATTTTTAAAGAAAAATGACAAAGTTTGATCAATGAAGTAGGAGAAGAAAAATTGAAATATCATGGTAGAATGTTCACAAAAACACGGAGGGTTGTCTGGATTGGAAGTAGAGAGTAACAATGTCATTCACTTTAGTGAGAACCATTCATGATACAAAGCTCGAGATAATTATTGTTCGGTAGTGAGTGGAAGTATTTGCATCCATATTATCTTATGCATTGTATCATGACTTGGTTAATGTGTGATTACAGAGAATGAAAAAGTTGTGGGTAATATAGCTAACCCTCACGAGACTTCACTCGTCCATTCGGTGTTTCCGAGGGTTTTAAAAGGCTTGTTACACCTGCTAAGTGTAATCGTCGACCCTCACGAAAGCAATGGATTAGGTTAGATTGGTTAGATTAAAAATCATCACAAGGAAGCTTTTCTGAGTTCATTGCTAAGGGACTAGCAATATGTAAGTTTGGGGGTGTGATAGGTGTCACATATTAGATATTTTGATCCCTTAACTCATTATAGTTACGTCATTTCATTCCATTATTTGGTATTTTTATGTCGTTTGTGTGTTTAAGCATGTTTCAAGAGCTTAATAAAGAAATAAAGCTAATTTTGGTAAATTAACCACGTACAGGTTCGTTTATATCCAGGAGGAGAGTCAAAGAATTGTTTTCAAGACACAAATGCTTCCTAGAGGGCAAAAATGATATTTTCCAAAGCCGTCACCTAAAGCAAAAAGTCTCGTGGAATCAAGACGATCATTTTGGCACAATTGCGGAGAAAAGTGGTTTTCTTGAAGAATCTACGCTCGAGCCTACGCCTACAGAAGCAAAAAGTGGCCAGAAAGTGAGTTTCTACGCTCAGGCTAACGCCTAAGGCGTAGCTATAGTATTTTCAACACAATTTTTAGTCAACTTCGAGCTATCATATCTCGGTCAAAACAGGTCCAAATGAGGCAATTCTTTATCCAAACATCAATATCTTGAAGTCATCTTTCCAACAAGATATTACACGCCTCCATCCAATATGTGTAGCTCTAGATATGATCAAACGAGTGAGAGGTGTCCTGCAGAAAAAGCTGGAAATTTCAGAATCGGGCCAAAATCCTAGTTTGACCCGAATTGACCCGGATGACTTTATATTCAACTCCAACACCTATATGCACGGGTTTTTTTTTTATATATTATACATTATATTAAAGGGTTTGACTCAGTTTGGAAGGAAATCATACCATTGGGGAATCATATTCTCAATATGAGTCTAACACAAGTTAGGGTTTCCCTCACCTTTTCCTATATATACCAAGGTCTGCTACAGATATAGGGGACTTATCTCCACATAATATTGGGACTTCTTTATACCCAATTTTCAGAGCTTTCTTTTCAGTTCATATCATCAAAACGGAGAAGCCATTCAAGACCTAGAAATCCGGTAAAGAAGATCATCGAGGTTGTTTCTACATCAAGGATGCAGTCACCTTATACCATGAGCAACTAATTCGGTATCTAGGGTTTTCGAGCAAAACCGTAGCCAAGTAATGTAGTTTTTATCTTTATTTTCAATTGTAACAAGGGGAAGCTGTGACCATACTGTGATGATTGTAGTAGATAAGAGATTGTTTTTATTCTTGATACAAGTTTATATATTTGTTCTGATTCTTGTCTTAGACTGAATGAATGTATTTATCTTTTACAATCATAATTATTCACTATGGGCTTGAACTCGGATGCTTAATTCATGATTTTCTACCCAATGGTGGTAATAAAACTCAAAACCCTAGGTTGACACATGTACTAGTCAGTTCAGTCATGAGATGGGTTATCGCAATCCGGTTGACGGTATTCCTTTTTGGGGTCGTATTTAGCTATTTGCAGTACGACCTGATTCACAGTTTATGGATTGCCCTCTTGCAATGGAGCAAAGAGAAAACTATATTATGCGGTTAGTGGTGGAGTATGGAAACCTTAGATTTTGTTTCTATTGTTCTTGTCTTAATCTATCTTTATTTGTTTTTTTTTGTTAAATAGTTAATCAATAACAAATCATATATTTTTATAGCAATTTAAGAGTATTATTTTACGAGAATTCAGAATATGACTTAGTCTCCGTGGGATCGATAACCTTTCACAAGCCGTTTCTATACTACAATTGACTCGTGCGCTTGCGATAGGTAAAACCTAAGTTGTTATAAGGATGCATTTTTAACACATATTTTTAGCACACCCCGACGGACATCAAGAACCATTGTGTAGAAAATCATGGATTAAGCATCTGAGTTCAAACCCATAGTGAATAATCATGATTGAGTAAGATAATATATTTAGTCAATCTAAGACAAGAATTTTGAATAAATATATAATCTTGTATCAAGAATAGAAATGATCATTCATCTACAACAATCATCACAATATGGTCACAACTTTTCCTCATTACAATTGAAAACAAATAAGAACTACATTACTTGGCTAGGGTTTTGCTTGAAAACCCTAAATACCGAATTAGTTGATCATGGTAGAAGGAGACTGCATCGTTGATGTAGAAACGCTCTTCATTCTCTTCTTCTCCGGATCTCTAGGTCTTAAATGGATCATCCTTGGGATGAATCTCCAGAGATTTCTCTGAAAATTATATGAATTGAAGCCCCCGCAATCTATAACAAAGCTTGGTATTGATAGACAAAGCCGAGGGAAACCCTAATGGTTACCCTTTTTTATAATTTCATACTAAAATGAGCCAAACCCTCCAATATAATGTATAATATGTCATATACACATGCTTATAGGTGGTGGAGTTGAACACAAAGTTATCCGGGTCAAAATAGGATTTTGCCCGAATCTGAAATTTATAGCTTTTCCTGCAGGGAACCTCTCACTCTTTTGATCATATCTACTGATATACACATTGGATGGAGGCATGTAATTGCTTTTTGGAAATATGACTTCAAGCTCTTCATGTTAGGTTCAAGAATCACCTCATTTGGACTTGTTTTGACCAAGATATGGCTATCCGAAGTTGACAAAAAAATTGTGTTGAAGACACTGTAGCTACGCAAGTTGCTTGGGGAGCTACGCATGTTGCGTAGGTAATGCGTAGAAATGGCACTTTCTAGCCACTTTTAGTTGCTGGATGCGTAGGTCCAGCGTAACAAAACCCTCGGAACCAACCTTTCTTGAAGTTGCGGCTCGAAAAAATGACGTTTCTGCCCTCCGGGAAACACTTTTTTCTTGAAAACACCTTTTTTGCTCTCTCTTTGAATAGACACAAGCACTTCTCTAGTTAATTCACCAAAGTTAGCTCGTTAACTTCGTTAAGCTCCTGAAACACGCTTAAACGCACAAACGGTATAAAAATACCAAATAATGGAATGTAAGGACGTAACATAGCAAGATAGGGGTCTAAAATGGACAATAATCGGCACCTATCATACCCCCCCCCCCCCCCCCCCCCGAACTTACATATTGTTAGTCCCTTAGCAATGAACTCAGGAAAACCTACCTTGTGATGATTTTTATTATAACTAACCTATACTAATCTACACTACTCCCTTGCTTTCGTGATGGTCGACGATTGAAATTAACACGTGTAACAAGCCTTTTAAACCCATCAACAACACCGAGTGGATGAGTGAAGTGTCGTGAAGGTTAGTTATACTACCCAAAACTTTTCCATTCTTCATTCTCACGCAGTCAAGCATTCACATACTCATCAATGGAGCCATGATACATTGTATAAGATAGTATGGATGCAAATACTCCCACTTACTACTGAACGATAACTATCTTGAGCTTTGTGTCATGAATGGTTCCCACTAATCCGAAAAACCTTCCATGTTTTTGTAAACATTCTACTATGATATGTCAATCTCTCTTGTTCTACTTCATTGATCAAATTTTGCCATTTTTTGTTAAAACATCATTATTTTCACCATTCCACTTTTATCCCTTTTTAAAACATAATTATTTTTTGTTAAAACATCATTAGTTGGAAAGCTCCGAACTTTCCAATGAAGATTTTTAGTCCCAACCAACTGATCCCGAGCTTCTTCCATGGGATTTTTGTTCATTAGTTTTCTCCCATTTTGTGATAGGTGCTCAAAAGCATCAATTTTAAGCTCCTATCTTACTGTTGTTACATCTTTACAATCCATTATTTGGTATTTTTATGTCATTTGTGTGTTTCAGGAGCTTAATGAAGATTTTGAGCTAACTTTGGTGAATTAAATAGAGAGCAAAAGAGGTGTTTTCAATAGAAAAGTGTCTCCCAGAGAACGAAAACATTATTTTTTGGAGTCGCAACTTCAAGAATCATACCAAAGGAGTCGAGGGGGTTCAAACGGAGCAATTATTAAGAAAAGTGGTTTCCACGGGTTTTGCTACGCTTGACCTACGCTTTCAATTGCAAAAAGTGGCCAGAAAGAGAATTTTTACGCTTGTCCCTACGCTTGAAGCATAGGAAGCTACGCTTGAAGCGTAGGTGCGGAATGCTACAGTGTTTTCAGCACAAAATTTTAGTCAACTTCGGGAGCTCATATCTTGGTGAAAAGAGGTCCAAATTGGGTGATTCGTGGGCCTATCATCAAGATCTTGAAGTCATATTTCCAACAGTATATTACATGCATCCATCCAATGTGTGAAGCTCCAGATATGTTCAAAATAGTAAGAGGTGTCCTGCAGGAAAAACTAGAAATTTCAAATCCGGACTGAAATCCAATTTTGACCCGAATTGATCCGTTTTGACTCGGATGCTTGAAGTTCAACCCCAACACCTCTATACATGTAATATACACATATTATACATCAGATATTAGGGTTTTTCTTGGTTGGGTGTGAAATTACCAAAAATGGTAATCATATTCTCCAAGTTAGGGTTTCTCTCACCTTTGCCTATAAATACCAAGCTTTGCTACAGATCTAAGGGAATCCTCTTCACCCAATTTTGGGACTTCTCTACCCATAAATTTTCAGAATATTTTCTGGAGATTCATCTAGCATTCCAAGGAGGAGCCATTCAAGACCTAGAGATCCGGAGAAAACAACCATGAAGGGCGATTCTACATCAACGATGCAGTCTTCTTCTACCATGAGCAACTAATTCAGTATCTAGGGTTTTCTAGCAAAACCCTAACAAAGTAATGTAGTTCTTTCATTGTTTTCAATTGTAACGAGGGAAAACTGTTGCCATACTATGATGATTGTAGTAATTAAGAGACCATACTGATTTGCAATATAAAATTATATATTTGTTCTAAATTCTTGTCTTAGATGAAATGAATGTATTATTTTTCACAACTATGATTATTCACTATGGGCTGGGACTCGGATGCTTAATTATGGTTTTATACACAATGGTGGTAATGAAACTTGAAACCCTAGGTTGACACAAATCGTGTCTTAGCGATTTAATATAAAATGTTTTAGTTTATTTTCATGCATTAGGAGTAGATTAGAGTAGCATAATAGGCATTTACTAGTTAGATTAGTCATGAGACGAGTTATCGCGATCCGATTGATGATACTACTTTTTGGGGTCGTATTTAGTTATTTGCGGTACGACCTGATTCACAATTATGGATCGCCCTCGTACAATTGATACAGTGATGAACTGTATTATGCGATTAGTGGTGAAGTGATGAAAACCCTAGTTTTCTCTCTCTCTTGAATCACAAACCAATTTACCTTGCTTTCTAGAATAATTTAGTTAATTTGGTATCCGACCACCAAAATAAACAGTTTTTCAAAAATATAACTCATTGTTTTTAAATTATTAAAGTGAACAATCTTAGTCTCTGTGGGATCGATATCCCTTACTCAAGTTGTTGCTATACTACAAGTGATACCTGCGCTTACGTAGGGTAAAACCTAGAATCGTTAAGGTGTTATTTTTAACCATATATTTTTGCACATCTGACACCACATCAAGTTTTTGGCGCCGTTGCCTGGGACTAAGCATTGTTCATTAGCTTTAGTATTTTATTTATATTGCGTTATTATATTGTATCTAAAGTTGGAATTTGTGTGTTTTTCCAAGTACTCTGAGAATCATAAAAGGATTTGGCGGAGTAGTGAAAGTTGCATCGTTGGACCTCTTGTGAGTTTTAGTTTATCTTAATTTTGCACATAATTTTAGCTTTATTTCTGTTAATAGTTAGAAGAGTTTAGAAGTAGTTAGTTTTGTTTTCTGAATAAAAAAAAAACTGCAGTTTTTGTATAAACTATCAGAAACTCTGATTTAGACCGAAATACGTCGTTTAAGACCTCAAAACTGCGACTTTGTGATTATCAAAAAAAAATTAAATTTCAAAAAGATGGGTGACCAAAGAGCCAATATACCAAGGACACCAGCCACATATTTGAAAGGATACTACAACCGGATGCGTATGATTCCTATGTTGATTTCCCAGAGGAATAAGGTGTGAAACACTTCAGGATCAAAACGAGCATTATCAATATGCTTCCAAATTTGTATGGCCTTAGGATAGAGGACCCATACCAGCATATTAATGATTTCTTAGAGGTTTCCTCGACTGTTAGGTATGATAATCTATCTAAGAATGATTTGCGAGTGCGTCTATTTCCTTGGTCATTGAGAGAAAGAGCTAAAAGATGGTACGTCAAATTGGATAAGGCAATTAAAATTGATTGGGAAGCCCTTCAAAGAGAATTCATATAAAAGCATTATCCCATAGGAAAGACCTCGGAAGCCCAGGATGCGATCAAAATTTTTAGAGAGTTACCTGGTGAGAAGTTTCATGATGCTTGGGAGAGATATAATGAACTTTTGTATAAATGTCCCCACCATAGGTTCTTTGAACATAATATAGCGAAGAATTTTTACATGGGAATTGGAGATGCACATAAAAATTTGATAGATGCGTCAACACAAGGTCAATTTATCCTGAAGCCGGCAAAAGAACTCTTAGATTTGTTTGATAATATTAGTGAGAATGCGATTCAATATGAATCTTAGTTAAGGGCTAGAGGTGGACAGGATAGAAGATCTGATAAAGCTTATGGCGTGAATAATGATGATGTGAGAGATTTAGTAGCGTTGTTAGGAGAAAAGTTAGAGAGAATTGACAAGTTTCTTCAGAAAAGTCATTCCCCTCCTAGAGAGATGTTAGAAGTTGAAGTTGAGTATTCTCAAAATGAGTGTCAGGAGATAATGGTTGTTGATGCCAATGCATCGCGGAACTATTCCAATAATGCTCTTTTCACCAATTCATACACCTCTAATGCCAGAAATCATCCACTCCTGTCCTAGGAATCTAACAATGTTGAAAATCCACCATCAAATTTCCAACAAGGGCAATCATTCAATCAACAACCAAGTTTCACAGATAGACAACAATCATCCAACCAACAACCAAGGTTCATTAAGAGACAACAATCATACAACCCACAGCCAATAATCACGGCTAGAAATCCTCAGTCAAATTACCAACCTAGACAACCATCCAATAATTCTCAAGTTCTCCAGCCATCCAATAATTCTCAGGCTCCCCAACCATTCAATACTAATCAGGTTGTCCAACCATATAATTACCAAACTCAGCCTCAAGGAAACCAAAATCAAGGATTCAATCCAAATCCAGCTTACCCTCAATATCTTCAAAATCACCTCCAACATCAAAATCCAACTCAAAATCCACCACCAAGACCAATGGCTTTGAAGAAGAGGTGAAGAGCTTCTTGAAGGAGTTAAAAAATCAAGTTTTTGGGGAGTTAAAAAATCAATCTAATCATTTTCAGGTAGTTATCCAATCAATGAACTCTAAATCCCAATCCATTGCTCAGATAGAAACCCAAATGGGGTAACTAGCTAATGTGGTGAATAGGTTTGAAGATGAAATATTGCTTAGGCAACCAGTGGTTAATACAAATAGTCAACAAGTAGTGGATCGTGGTTCATTTGCTGAGTATAATTATGAAACAGTCCAATCCAATACGAATCTGAGAAGTATAAGGGAAGTGGAGAGTAGAGTTGAGGAGGAACATGAAGAGAGGTTGGAGAGAAGAAAGGAGGCGGAACGAGCGCAAAGAAAGGAAGCTGAAGAAGAGCAAAGAAATGAGGTTGATAGAGTCCATAAAGATAAATCTCAAGTGAATGAAGATGAAGAGCCAGAAAGGGCATCATATAAGAAAGAAGCACCATTTCCTCAACGTCTTAGAGAGCCAGGCAAAAATGGTAAGGATATAGAGTCAGACATGTTGAAACATTTCGACAAGTCAAGATTAATCTGCCTCTCTTAGACATTATATCAAATACCACCCTATGTTAATTTTTTGAAGGACCTTGTACCCAAAAGCGTAAAAGCAGAAGTAAGGTCCCGAAGAAAATTTTGTTGACTGAACAAGTAAGTTCAATCTTATTGAGTGATACTTCACCTAAGAGGAAAGATCTTGGTGCTCCCATTATTTCTTGTGTCATTGGTGACCAAAAGATTGGTAGAGCTCTTCTTGACCTCGGTGTGAGTGTTAATATATTACCTTACTCGGTCTATCAACAACTAGGGTTGGGAGAGCTGAATCCTACATCGGTGGTGCTTCAATTAGCAGACAGATCAACTAAACAACCGAGAGAAATTCTAGAGGATGTCATTGCTCAAGTGGGTAAATTATACTATCTTGTGGACTTTGTGGTATTAGACATGGAACTTGACCAGAGATTAAGGAAACATATCCTTGTTATCTTAGGAAGGCCGATTTTGGCTACGACAAATGCATGTGTTGATTGCAAGACATGGGTTATGGATATATCTTTTGGGAATCTAGAGATTAGGATGAATGTATTTGATATCAACCATCAATTACCAGAATTAGCCGAGTGTTTTAATATTGATAAGGTGGTTGATGAAGTGGTACATCAGATGAGTCGAGCAAGGAATGACTTGGATACTGTGATTGGAAGGTCAAATGCAAAGTTTGACACATGGGAGGAGTTAAGAGATTTGCCTAAATCTCCATTTGTGTCACCAACAACATTGGTGCCCGATAACTCACTTTATAAGATTGGATTATATGACGGCACTGAAGGTCGAGAGAAGACCTTAGTGATGAAAAGATCGGAGGTGAATTTAGAAAACTGGGAGGATCAACAGCAATCAAATTTGGAATTTATTGCTGCATTGGGAGCTGCGTTGTACTCGTCGTTAGAAAGATCATCAAGAGAGTCACTTGAACCTCAACTGATTCCTCCACAAAAGTTGGTGTCTAAAAGTATGCTTCCTGAGATGGTGTTGCATAGGAAAGATGATGTATTTAAAGATAAAAAGGGTGTGAAGAATGTTAGAGCTGAGCATTTGCCACGAACTGTCATAGAGCCTACGAAGGATGACACCCCTCTTAAGGACCCCTTTCCAGATGAGCGACTGTTGAGTATAAACATGGTAGACAAGCTGTATTCCTGAGAAGATTCGTGATTAAAAAATGAGTATGAGGGGATACGGAATTATGCGTATGAGGATGTTCAAATTTACATAGCTCGGACAAGAGTACATCATGCTAAGCATGTTTGACTTAAGTTCTTTGAGACTGGCCGAAAAAAATAGCAGTGTAATTCAAAACTGAAATTGTTTCCAGGTAAGATCCGGTTAAAAAGAGACGGACCATTTAGAGTTAAATCGGTTTACCCCCACAAAGAGGTAGGTTTGGAAAGTGAGAGGTTAAAGAGGCGTGGTCATCGGCTAAAGATTTATAAGGAGATTGATCCGGGACCGGAATTTATGGCATCTATTAGTTTAATGGAGAATGATGAATTGGTGAAGGGAATATTACATGAAGTATGGAAGGAGGATCCGTTGGACACATTGCATGTACATGGGGTAAAGTTAGAACGTGACAGAGGAGGTACTTTATATGGTGATTATTGTTTTATATTTGATGTCATGGATAGTACTAATTGTCTACAGGTGAGAGCACTGAGGGAGTTACTTCCTACATTTTGTCCTATGAGTAGGAGAAGTGTTGCAGAGAGGAAGGGTGTTAGATAACTCTTTGAGTGGTCCTGTCGTGCCGACGACCTTAAACATTGGTCCTAGGCTGTGAAAGTTAGTTTTTAGCCCTGGTTTGTAGAATAGGATATCATTTAATTTCTGTAATTTAAATTCTTAGAGACAGTAGACCTTAAGGCCATGTCTTTATCTTTGCTCTTATTTTTATTTTTATTTTATTCGTAGGATTGTTGGCCCTTAAGGCCAGATCATTTGAAGAAAAAAAAAAATTTAATTCCTTAAAAACATGTGTTGATTTTTGGATATTTATGATGAAACTTATTTTCCCTTGCTATGATTGGGTATTTGTGCTTTATTGATGTTATATACAGGTGATCCAAATCAAGTTTAGGGGAGGGGATTCGTGTTTTGCTTTGGAATTCAGAATTAAGCTTCAAGGGTAACTGTATTTGTTCTCCTATATTATTTTTTACCATAAGGACATAGTCTCATTTAAGTTTTGGGGTGAGGGTATATAATTACAAGGAATGAAAATTTTCGAAAAAAATTGGAATTTTAAATTTTTTGAAGAAGTTATTTGTTATCACACATGAATGTTTTGCATTACAGATTGATTGAGTTCATGTTTATGTGATGTTAGTTAAGTGATGTGGTTTTACATGGGTGAGTGAATGAGTGAAATTGAAATTAAAAAATACAACCTTGACCTATAAGCACAAGCACACATTCACTATGAGAAATAGGTTGATCTTTGACTATGTAGTTGAAAAAATAATTTTTCCACAATAAAAGGGGAGAAGGGGAGATGTTATGGTTGAAATGGAGAAAATTGAAAATTATTTTGAGAAAATAAAATACGAAAAGTAGTTCCTCGATCTGAGTAATCGGGCCTTCGTATCACCAATATCATTGTTCGCGTAAAAAATGGGAGAAAACTAATGAGCATAAATCCCATGGAAGAAGCTCGAGCCCAGTTGGTCAGGACTAAAAATCCTCGCTGAAAAGTCCGGATACTTAGAAAGACAAAAATGTATGAAAAGTGGAAAGATGGAAAAATGTGTTTTTATTAAAAATGGCAAAGTTTGATCAATGAAATAGGAGAAGAGAAACTAAAATATTATAGTCGAGTGTTCACAAGATCACGGAAGGTTATCTAAATTTAGAGTAGAAAGTAGCAAAATTATTCACTTAAGTGGGAACCATTCATGACACGAAGTTCGATATAATTATTGTTCGGTAGTGAGTGGGAGTATTTGCATCCATGTTGTCTTTTGCATTATATCATGACTTAATTGAACTTGTGTGTGAACTCATGACTACGTGCATGATTAATAGAGAAGTGAGATGTTTGTAGGTACCATCACTGGAAACCTTCACGAGACTTCACTCGTCCACTCGGTGTTGCCGAGGGGTTTAAAAGGCTTGTTACACACGCGAAGTGTATTCGTCGACCCTCACGAAAATAAGGGAGTAGTGTAGATTAGTATAGGTTACTTAGGATAAAAATTATTACAAGGTAGTTTTCCTGAGTTAATTGGTAAGGGACTAGCAATATGTAAGTTTGGGGGTGTGATAGGTGCTCAAAAGTATCAATTTTAAACTCTTATCTTACTGTTGTTACGCCTTTACAATCCATTATTTGGTATTTTTAGGTCGTTTGTGTGTTTAAGTGTGTTTCAGGAGCTTAATGAAGATTACGAGCTAACTTTGGTGAATTAACTAGAGAAGTGCTTGTGTCTATCCAAAACAGAGAGCAAAAGAGGTGTTTTCAAGAGAAAAATGTCTCCCGGAGGGCGAAAATGTCATTTTTCGGAGCCTTAACTTCAAGAATCAAACCGAGGGAGTCGAGGGCAGTTCAAATGGAGCAATTATCAAGAAAAATGGTTTTTGGGGGTTTTGTTACGCTTGACCTACGCTTTCAGTTGCAAAAAGTGGTCAGAAAGTGAGTTTCTACGCTTGTCCCTATGCTTGAAGCATAGGAAGCTACGCTTGAGGCATAGGTGCAGAATGCTACAGTATTTTCAGCATAAAAAATTAGTCAACTTTGGGAGCTCATATCATGATTACAAAAGGTCAAAATTGGGTGATTTTTAGGCCTTTCATCAATATCTTGAATTCAGTTTTCCAACGATATATTACACGCCTCCATCCAATATGTGTAGATCCAGATATGATCAAAACAGTGAGAGGTGTCCTGCTGGAAATTTCAGATTCGGGCTGAAATCCTATTTTGACCCGGATTGATCAGTTTTGACCCAGATGACTTTAAGTTCGACCCCAACACCTCTATACATGTAATATACAAATATTATACATCAGATATTAGGGTTTTGTTTGGTTATGTGTAAAATTACCAAAAAGGGTAATCATATTCTCCAAGTTAGGGTTTCTCTCACCTTTGCCTATAAATACCAAGCTTTGCTACAGATCGAAGGGACTCCTCTTCACCCAATTTTGGGACTTCTCTACCCATAAATTTTTAGAATATTTTCTGGAGATTCATCTATCATTCCAAGGAGAAGCCATTCAAGACCTAGAGATCCGAAGAAGACGACCATGGAGGGCAATTCTACATCAACGATGCAGTCTCCTTCTACTATGAGCAACTAATTCGGTATCTAGGGTTTTATAGCAAAACCCTAATAAAGTAATGTAATTCTTTCATTGTTTTCAATTGTAACGAGGGGAAACTGTTGCCATACTATGATGATTGTAGTAGTTAGGAGACCGTACTAATTTGTAATATAAAATTATATATTTGTTCTAAATTCTTGTCTTAGATGGAATGAATGTATTATTTTTCACAATTATGATTATTCACTATGGGCTGGAACTCGGATGCTTAATTATGGTTTTATACACAATAGTGGTAATGAAACTTAAAACCCTAGGTTGACACATATCGTGTCTTCGCGATTTAATATAGACATGTTTTAGTTTATTTTCCTGCATTAGGAGTAGATTAGAATAGCATAATAGGCATGTATTAGTTAGGTCAGTCATGAGACAGGTTGTCGTGATCCGGTTGATGGTACTCCTTTTTGGGGTCGTATTTAGCTATTTGCGATACGACCTGATTCACAGTTATGGATCGCTCTCGTATAATTGATACAGTGAGGAATTATATTATGTTGTTAGTGGTGGAGTGATGAAACCCTAGTTTTCTTTCTCTCTTGAATCACAAACCAATTTACTTTGCTTTCTAGAATAATTTAGATAATTTGGTCTCCGACCACAAAAATAAACTACTTTTCAAAAATATAACTCATTGTTTTACAATAATTAAAGTGAACAATCTTGGTCTCTGTGGGATCAATATCCCCTACTCAAGTTGTTGCTATTCTACAAGTGATACGTGCGCTTACGTATGGTAAAATCTAGAGTCGTTAAGGTGTTATTTTTAACCACATATTTTTGCACACTTGACACCACATCAAGTGTCAGGTGTGATAAGTACTCCAAAAACTTGATGTGGTGTCAGGTGTACAAAAATATGTGGTTAAAAATAACACCTTAATGACTCTAGGTTTTACCTTATGCAAGCGCACGTATCACTTGTAGAATAGCAATAGCTTGAGTTAGGGATATCGATCCCACATATAATAAGATTTTTCACTTTAATGATTTAAAAACAATGAGTTATATTTTTGAAAAGCTGTTTGTTTTGGTAGTCGGAGACCAAATTAACTAAATTATTCTAGAAAGCAAAGTAAATTGGTTTGTGATTCAAGAGAGAGAGAAAACTAGGGTTTCATCACTTCACCACTAACAGCATAATATAGTTCCTCACTATATCAATTGTACAAGGGTGATCCATAATTGTGAATTAGGTCATATCGCATATAGCTAAATACAATCCCAAAAAGGAGTAGCATCAACCGAATCGCGACAACCCGTCTCACGACTGACCTAAGTAGTACATTCCAATTATACTACTCTAATCTACTCCTAATGCATGAAAATAAACTAAAGCATGTCTATATTAAATCGCCAAGGCACGACCTGTGTTAACCTAGGGTTTCAAGTTTCATTACCACCATTGTGTAGAAAACCATAATTAAGCATCCGAGTTCCAGCCCATAGTGAATAACCATAGTTTTGAAAAATAATACATTCATTCCATCTAAGACAAGAATTTAGAACAAATATATAATTTTATATTGCAAATCAGTACGGTCTCTTAACTACTACAATCATCACAGTATGGTAACAGTTTTCCCTCGTTACAATTGAAAACAATGAAAGAACTGCATTACTTGGCTAGGGTTTTTCTAGAAGACCCTAGATACCAAGTTAGTTGCTAATAGTAAAAGGAGACTGCATCGTTGATGTAGAATCGCCCTCCATGGTCGTCTTCTCTGGATCTCTAGGTTTGAATGGCTCCTCCTTGGAATGATAGATGAATCTCCGGAAAATATGCTAAAAATTTATGTGTAGAAAAGTCCCAAAATTGGGTGAAAAGGAGTCTTTTAGATCTATAGAAAAACTTGGTATTTATAGACAAAGCCAAGGGAAACTCCAACTTGTGGAATAGGATTACAACTTTTCGTAATTTCACACCCAACCAGGAAAAACCCCAATATCTGATGTATAATATGTGTATATTACATGTATAGAGGTGTTAGGGTCGAACTTAAAGTTATCCGAGTAAAAACGGATCAATCAGGGTCAAAATAGGATTTCAACCCGAATTTGAAATTTCCAGCTTTTCCTGCAGGACTCCTCTCACTCTTTTGATCATATCTGAATATACACACATTTTATGGAGGTGTATAATATATCGTTGGAAAGCTGACATCACGTTCTTGATGGTAGGCTCAAGAATCACCCCATTTGGACCTGTTTTGATCGAGATATGAACTCCCAAAGTTGACTTAAATTTTGTGTTGAAAACACTATAGCATTCCACACCTACGCTTCAAGCGTAGGTCCCAAGCGTACCTCCAAGCGTAGAAATGTGATTTCTAGCCACTTTTTGAAACTGAAAGCGTAGGTATTTTGTGAAAAATCACTTTTCTCCGTGAATGCACCAATACGACCGTTTTGAACCCACGATACTTTTTGCTAAAGATGACGGCTTCTGGAAATGTCATTTTTGCCTTCCGGGAGCCATTTTTGTCTCGGACTGCCTCTTTAACTCTCCTCTTGAATAGAAAAAACATACTCTTCAGTTAATTTACCGAAGTTAGCTTCATTTCTTCATTAAGCTCCTGAAACATGCCTTAACACACAAACATAATAAAAATACCAAATAATGGAACAAAAAGACATAACAACAGTAAGATAGGGGTTAAAATAGATACTTTTGAGCACCTATCACACCCCCAAACTTACATATTGCTAGTCCCATAGCAATTAACTCAAGAAAACTACCTTACGATGATTTTTATCCTAACTAACCTATACTAATCTACACTACTCCCTTGTTTTCGTGAGGGTCAACGATTACACTTTGCACGTGTAACAAGCCTTTTAAACCGCTAGGTTACCCCTAGTGGACGAGTGAAGTCTCGTGAAGGTTTCCAGTGATGGTACCTACAAATATCTCAGTTCTCTATTAATCACGCAGTCATGAGTTCACACACAAGTTCAATTTAATCATGATATAATGCAAAAGACAGCATGGATGCAAATACTCCCACTCACTACCGAACAAGAATTATATCGAGCTTCATGTCATGAATGGTCCCCACTAAAGTGAACAATTTTGCTACTTTCTACTCTCAATCCGGACAACCTTCCGTATTTTTGTGAACATTCGACTATGATATTTCAGTTTCTCTTCTTCTACTGCATTGATCAAACTTTGCCATTTTTAATAAAAACATATATTTCCATCTTTCCACTTTTCATACCTTTTTATCTTTCTAAGTCTCTAAACTTTCCAACAGGGATTTTTAGTCCCGACCAACTAAGTTAGAGCTTCTTTCATGGGATTTATACTCATTGATAAGGAAAAGGAATGAAAATACAAGTTAGAGTTGGATTGGTTATTGCTTCCCCTTTCCTAGTCAGCTAAGGGTTTTAAATCCTTTTTTTCTTCTGGTTCTACTACATCCATCTATAAATACATCCATAGAGTAAACACAATTCACAATTCTCAAGGAGTGAACATTAGAGTAGATATTCTTCTTCTGTTGTTCGTCTATTCTGTCTATCTCAAGGGGGGTTAGTATGAATAATGCTAATGAAGATTATTCTGACCCGGAGGAATTAATAGAAGGTACAGAACCATATGTGGATATAAAGAGCATGAATGAAGAAGCTATGAGTCAGAATGGAAGCCGAACTACACCGAAATCATTTTTGCAGTTTAGGTTGCAATTTGAAGAGATATTTCATCCGCAAAGGATGAACCAAGTATTAATTGCGCTCGGAAGGAAAATCCTTAAAGAATGAGGATTGAAAAGTTTAGAAAAGACAGCGGGTGAAAAGGTGTATCCGGGTTTGGTCTGAAAATTCTATGAAAATATGATGATTTCGGGACCGACAGGATTTGAGGTGATGAAGGCTAAAGTGACTCAGTGGAGTGCTTCTATTATGATTGGAAGAAGAAGTATTACTAATGCATGGAATATACCAATCGGTACTCCGGCAAACTTACAAGGAATATTGAAGGAACATCCTTAAGTATGGCCCCATACGGATGATGAGATGGTTCGGGAATTATGTGTAGTATCAGATCCAAAAGATAGGACATGTGATAATTAGTGGTTGAAGTCGGATCTTCTTTATTTGGATTGTGTCATTTCGGCTCAACTTCGGCCCAATAATCGGACTAGTACAAGAGATCACACTATGCTTAGAAATTTGTATGCCCTAACTCATGGGTATGAAGTGTGTGTTCCAACATTGATTATGGCTGAGATGTCGATTGCCCAAGCAATTGTAGTAGACAGTGGACGGGTGCTGATAAATTTGAACATTATCTTCCATACCCGTTTCTGTTATCAAAGATCATTGTCGAGCAGTTGGGTGATAGGATGAAGGAGCTGGGTGAGATGCGGTGGATGATTATGAAAATATATCTGGAGGAAGATTAGGGTTTTGATTTAGGGTTAGGATTTTTGTTTATGTTTTATTTTGTTTTTAGAGGCGGTAGACCTTTAAGGCCACGTCTTTGTTTTTTTTTATTTTAGGATTGTAGGCCCTTAAGGCCAAATCATTTTTTTTATTATTCTAAAAAAAAAGTGAATCTTTGATTCCTTGAAAAAAAACATGTGCTGATTTCTAGATATTTATGATGACATTTATTTTCCCTTGCTATGATTGGGTATTTTTGTTTTGTTGATGTTATCTACAAGTAATCCAAATCAAGTTTGGGGGAGAGGATTTGTGTTTTGCTTTGGAATCCAGAATTAAGCTTCAAGGGTAACTGTATTTGTTCTCCTATATTATTTTTGACCTTGGAAACATGGTCTGATTTAAGTTTGGGGGTAAGGGTATAAGTTTACAAGGAATAAAATTTTTGAAAAAAATTGAAATTTTAAAATTTTGGAGCAGTTCTTTGTTTTCACGCATGAATGTTTTTCATTACAATTCGATTGAGTTTTTTTATATGATGCATGAGTAGTATGTAATATGATATTCCTATTCATGAGAGTAATGATTAGATCGAGTTAGTGAAGTGATGTGGTTTTACATGGGTGAGTGAATGAGTGAAATTGAAATTAAGAAAGATGACTTTGACCTATAAGCACAAGCACACATTCACTATGAGAAATAGGTTCATTTTTTACTATGTAGTTGAAAAATAATTTTGCCACAATAAAAGGGGAGAATGGGAGATGTTATGGTTGAAATGGAGTAAATTGAAAAAATAATTTAGAAAAAAAATGCAAAAAGCAGTTCTTCGATCTAAGTAACCGGGTCTTGGTATCACCAATATCACTGTTCGCGTTTAAAGGGGAGAAAACTGATGAGCATAAATCCCATGGAATAATCTCGGGCATAGTTGGTCAGGATTAAAAATCTCCGCTGGAAAGTCTGGAGCTTAGAAAGACAAAATGGGATGAAAAGTGGAAAGATGGAAAGATATGTTTTTATTAAAAATGGAAAAGTTTGATCAATAAAGTAAGAGAAGAGAAACTGAAATATCATAGTCGAGTGTTCACAAAATCACGAAAGGTTGTCCAGATTGAGTGTAGAAAGTAGCGAAATCATTCACTTTAATGGGAATCATTCTTGACACGAAACTTGATATAATTGTTGTTCGGTAATAAGTGGGAGTATTTGCATCCATGCTGTCTTTTGTATTATATCATGATTTAATTGAACTTGTGTGTGAACTCATAATTGTGTGATTAATAGAGAACTGAGATGTTTGTAGGTACCATCACTGTAAACCTTCACGAGACTTCACTCGTCCGCTAGGGGTAACCTAGGGGTTTAAAAGGCTTGTTACACATGCTAAGTATAATCGTTGACCCTCATGAAACCAAGGGATTAAGTTAGATTAGTTAGAATAGTTTAAGTAGTTAGATTAAGAAGATCATCACAAAAAACGTTCCCTGAGTTAATTGTTAAGGGACTAGCAATATGTAAGTTTGGGGATCTGATAGGTGTCAAATATTAGTCATTTTGATCCCTTAACTCACTATTGTTATGTTTTTTCATTCCATTATTTAGTATTTTTATTGTGTTTGCGTGTTAAGGCATGTTTTAGGAGATTAATGAAGAAATGAAGCTAACTTCGATGAAT
Source organism: Cornus suecica (assembly GCA_963922005.1). Classification (NCBI taxonomy): domain Eukaryota; kingdom Viridiplantae; phylum Streptophyta; class Magnoliopsida; order Cornales; family Cornaceae; genus Cornus; species Cornus suecica. The sequence continues at coordinate 37,785,619 of OY998238.1, read as the reverse complement.
TAACTGAATAATATGTTCTTTCTATCCAAAAGGAGAGTTAAAGAGGCAGTCCGAGACAAAAATGGCTCCCGGAGGGCAAAATGGCATTTTTAGAAGCTGTCATCTTCAGCAAAAAGTACCATGGGTTCAAGACAGTCGTTTTGGTGCATTCACGAAGAAAACTGATTTTTCACAAAATACCTACACTTTTGTCTACGCTTCCAATTTCAAAAACTGATTGGAAATCACATTTCTACGCTTGAACCTGTGCTTGGAGGTACGCTTGGGACCTACGCTTGAAGCGTAAGCCCTGTACGCTTGAAGCGTAAGTGCGGCAACGTTTTGGAAGTTTTTCGTGGATTTTTCCTGTTTCACCCCCGACTTAATTAGAAGACGTGTTTGCGACTCCAGACCTCTATATACATGTATATACACTTATATATATGAGAAGTTAGGGTTTACATGAGTTTTAGAGTGAAAAGACTGAAAATGTCCTCTCTATACCATTGCCAATATATACAAAGAGAAGAGTTCTGATTTAGATATATTCGGGTTGGTTTTGGTGAGACGTTCATTCAAGGAGGTTCATTCATTCAGACTTGCTGCTGTTGAGAGCCATATTCAAACCTAGAGATCCGAAAAAGAAGACTAAGGAAAGTGTTTCTACATCAACGATACAGTTACCATCTTCCATGGCCAACTAACTCGGTATCTAGGATTTTCTAGCAAAACCCTAGCCAAGTAATGTAGTTCTTTCATTATTTTTAATTGTAAAGAGGGGAAACTATTGATCATACTGTGACGATTGTAGTAGTTAAGAGACCGTACTAATTTGCAATATAAAATTCTATGTTTGTTCTAAATTCTTGTCTTAGATGGAATGAATATATTATTTTGCACAACTATGATTATTCAATATGAGCAGGAACTCGGATGCTTAATTATGGTTTTTTATACAATGGTGGTAATGAAACTTGAAACCCTAGGTTGACACAGGTCATGTCTTGGCTATTTAATATAGACATACTTTAGTTTATTTTCATGCATTAGGAGTATATTAGAGTAACATAATTGGCATGTACTAGTTAGGTCAGTCATGAGATGGGTTATCACGATCCGGTTGATGGTACTCCTTTTTGGGATCGTATTTAGCTATTTGCGGTACGACCTAATTCACAGTTATGGATCGCCCTCTTTTAATTGATACATTGTTGAACTATATTATGCGGTTAGTGGTGGAGTGATGAAAATCCTAGTTTTCTCTCTCATTTAAATCACAAACCAATTTACTTTGTTTTTTAGTTAATTTAGTTAAAATAGATAATTTGGTCTTTGACCACCCAAACAAACAATTTACAGAAAATATAATTCAGTGTTTTTAAATTATTAAAGTGAACAATCTTAGTCTCTGTGGGATCGATATCCCTTACTCAAGCCGTTTGTTATTCTATAATTGATATGTGCGCTTGCATAGGGTAAAACTTAGAGTCGTTAAGATGTTATTTTTAACCACATATTTTTACACACCTAACGTACCATTAAGTTTTTGGCACATGTCAGTTTAATGGAGAATGATGAATTGGTGGAGGGAACATTACATAAGGTATTGAAGGAGGATCTGTTGGACACATTACTTATATATGGGGTGAAGTTAGAACGTGATAGAAGAAGTACTTTATATGGTGATTAATGTTCTATATTTGATGTCATGGATAATACTAATTGTTCACAGGTGAGAGCACTGAGAGAGTCGTCTCCTATATTTTATCCTATGAGTAGGGGAAGTGTTGCAGAGTATGTTCAAAAGTATCCATTTTTAAGCCCTTATCTTACTGTTGTTATGTCTTTTCATTCCATTATTTGGTATTTTTATTGTGTTTGCATGTTAAGATATATTTCAGGAGCTTAATGAACAAATGAAGATAACTTCGGTGAATTAACTGAAGAGTATGTTCTTTATATCCAAAAGGAGAGTCAAAGAGGCAGTCCGAGACAAAAATGGCTCCCGGAGGGCAAAAACGGCATTTTCAGAAGCCATCATCTTCAGCAAAAAATATCGTGGGTTCAAGAGGGTCGTATTGGTGCATTCACGGAGAAAAGTGATTTTCCACAAAATACCTACACTTTTGCCTATGCTTTTAGTTTCAAAAAGTGGCTAGAAATCAAATTTCTACACTTGGACCTACGCTTCGAAGTATGCTTGGGACCTACGCTTGAAGCGTAGGTGCGGAATGCTATAGTATTTTCAGCACAAAATTTCAGTCAACTTCGGGAGCTCATATCTCGGTCAACAAAGGTTCAAATTGGGTGATTCTTGAGCCTATCATAAAGAGCTTGAATTCATATTTCCAAAGATATATTATTATCCTCCATCCAATGTGTGAACCTCCAGATATGATCCAAAGAGTGAGAGGTGTCTTGCAGGAAAAGCTGGAAATTTCAGATTCGGGCTGAAATCACATTTTGACCCGGATTGATCCGTTTTGACCCAAATGACTTTAAGTTCGACCCCAACACCTCTATACATGTAATATAAACATATTATACATCAGATATTGGGGTTTTGCTTGGTTGGGTGTGAAATTACCCAAAAAGGGTAATCTTATTCTCCAAGTTAGGGTTTCCCTCACTTTTGCCTATAAATACCAAGTTTTGCTACAGATCTAAGTAACTTCTCTACACATAAGTTTTTAGAATATTTTCTGGATATTCATCTATCATTCCAAGGAGGTGCCATTCAAGACCTAGAGATGCGGAGAAGACGACCATGAAGGGCGATTCTACATCAACAATGCAGTCTTTTTCTACCATGAGCAACTAATTCGGTATCTAGGGTTTTCTAGCAAAACCCTAGCCAAGTAATGTAGTTCTTTCATTGTTTTCAATTGTAATGAGGGGAAACTGTTGACCATACTGTGATGATTGTAGTAGTTAAGAGACCGTACCGATTTGCAATATAAAATTATATGTTTGTTCTAAATTCCTATCTTAGATGGAATGAATATATTATTTTGCACAACTATGATTATTCATTATGGGCTGGAACTCGGATGCTTAATTATGGTTTTCTACACAATGGTGGTAATGAAACTTGAAACCCTAGGTTGACACAGGTCGTGTCTTGGCGATTTAATATAGACATGCTTTAGTTTATTTTCATGCAGTAGGAGTAGATTAGAGTAATATAATTGACATATACTAGTTAGGTTAGTCATGAGACGGGTTATCGCAATCCGGTTGATGGTACTCCTTTTTGGGGTTGTATTTAGCTATTTGCGATACGACCTGATTCACAGTCTATGGATCGACCTCTTACAATTGTTACACTGACAGAACTATGTTATGAGGTTAGTGGTGTAGTTATGAAAACCCTAGTTTTCTCTTTCTTTAATCACAACCTAATTTTCTTTATTTTTTAGTTAATTTAGTTAAGATTAGATAATTTGGTCTTTCGACCACCAAAACAAATAATTTTCAGAAATATAATTCAGTGTTTTAGAACTATTAAAGTGAACAATCTTAGTTTCTGTGGGATCGATATCCCTTACTCAAGTTTTACTATTCTACAATTGATACGTGACTTGTGTAGGGTAAAACCTAGGGCGTCTTCAAGGTGTTGTTTTTAACCACATATTTTGTACACTCTACTTTTATCTCTTTTTATCTTTCTAAGCTCCGGACTTTCCAGCAAGGATTTTTAGTCCCAACCAACTTATCCCGAGCTTCTTCCATGGGATTTATGCTCATTAGTTTTCTCCCCTTTTGACGCGAACACTCTACTACTTTGTGTTAGGAGGCCCGATTACTAAGATCGAAGAACTACTTGTTGTATTTTTTTTTCAAAATAAATTTTCAATTTTCTCCATTCCATCTCCCATTTTATTGTGGCAAAACTAATTTTTCAACTACACAGTCAAGGATCAACTGTTTTTCCCATAGTGAATGTGTGCATATGCTTATAGGTCAAGGTCGTCCTTTTCGGTTTTAATTTTACCAATCTATTCACCCATGTAAAACCACATCACTTCACTCAACTCAATCTAATCATTACTCTCATGAATAGGAATGTCGCATCACATATTATTCATATATTATAAGCACAAACTTAATCAACTTGTAATGTAAAACACTCATGCGTGACAACAAAGAATTTTTTTCAAAATTTTCAATTTTTTTTTCAATTTTGTTTTTCAAAATTATCATTCCTAAACTATACATTTCCCCCCAAACTTGAAATAAACCATGTCCTCATGGTTCAGAATTATGCACATGAGAAAGAATAAAATTACCCTTGAAGTGCAGTTCCAGAATTTTATCTTTTCATGCTCATCCTTCCCCCCAAACTTGAATCGAGCTACCTGTATAAATATTCAACAAAGCACAAATACCCAATATCATAGCATGGGAAGAAGAAATACATTATCACTTTCCGGAAATCATTACTCAGTATAACACAAGGAATGGTTTTTTTTTCTTTTGAGTTAAATAAAATAAATAATGATTTGGCCTTAAGGGCCTACAATCTTACGAAATTGAAAATTGTAGAATTTAAATGACATTCTATTTGACAAACATAGGCTATAAACTAACTTTCACAGCCTAGGTCCAATGTTTATCATCGTCGGCGCGAGGTGGCCACTTGTTCGTACCTTGTATCATACACCTGACCCACTAAACTGACAAAATGCCATAAATTCTGGTCCTGGATCAATCTCCTCATAAATCTTCAGCCGCTAACCATGCCTCTTTAACCTCTCATTTTCGAAACATACCTCTCCGTGGGGGTAAACTGATTTAACTCTAAACGGTCCATCCCATCTTAATCAGATTTTACTTGGAAACAATTTCAGTCTCGAATTACACCGTCATCCTTTCCGACCAAGCTCAAAGAACTTAAGACGAACATGCATAGCATAATGCACTTTTATCCAAGCTGTGTAAATTCGAACATCCTCACACACACAATTTTGTATCCCCTCACACTCATTTCTTAATCGTGGATCTTCCCAGGCATATAACTTATATACCATGTTTATACTCAACACACGCTCCTCTGGAAGGGATCCTTAAGAGGGGTGTCATCCTTGGTAGGCTCTATGATCTTTCGTGGTAAATGATCAACCCTAACAGTCTTCACACCCTTTTTATCATTCATCATATTCTCCTCTTGATCCTCCGTTAAACCATACAACGCAATCTCAGGAAGCGTATTTTCAAGCACCAATTCCCGTGGAGGAATAAGTGGAAGTCCAGGCTACTCTCTTGATACTTTTTCTAGCGGCAAGTACAACGCAGCTTCCAACGCAACAATAACTTCCAAATTAGATCGTTGTTGATCCTCCCAATCCTCAAAATTTGCCTCTGACCTTTTCATCACAACCTCCAAATCATCTCTTACAATACTCTGAGGTACATCATCTTCAACCATCTCATTTATGTTAAAACACTCGGGTGGTTCAGATAGTTGATGGTTGATATCAAAAACATTCATCCTCATCTTTAGATTCCCAAAAGATAGATCCATCGCCCCTATTCTGCAATTAACGCACACATTCGCCGTAGCCAAAAATGGTCTTCATAAGATAACAGGGATATGTCTCCTTGATCTGTGGTCAGGTTCCATGTCTAACACCACAAAGTCTACAGGATAGTAGATGTAACACCCTGCTCCAACACTTGGTATGATATTGTCCGCTCTAGGCCCAGCCCGCACGGTTTTGCTCTTGGGCTCCTCCCAAAAGGCCTTATACCAATTGGAGACAACACTGCACATATAAGCACATCCCCATACCTCTACCCAGGCGATGTGGGATATCACAATCACCCCCCTTGGGACCCAGCATCCTCGTTGGTAACCCACGGGTGATGTGCATAACCCATAACCCACAGGTCCCAAGATCGAAACCTGGCTCTGATACTAATTATAACACCCCGCTCCAATACTTGGTATGATATTGTCCGCTATGGGCCCAACCCGCACAGTTTTGCTCTTAGGCTTTTCCCAAAAGGCCTCATACCAATTGGAGACAACACTGCACATATAAGCACATCCCCAGACCTCTACCCGGGCGATGTGGGATATCACAGTAGAACTTACCCACTTGAACAATGACATTTTCCAGAATTCCTCTTGGTTGTTTAGTTGATATGTCTGCCAATTGAAGCACCACCGAAGTAGGATTGAGCTCTCCCAACCTTAGTTATTGATAGACTGAGTAAGGCAATAAATTAACACTCGCATCGAGGTCAAGAAGAGCTCTACCAATATTTTGGTCACCAATGACACAAGAGATAATGGGAGCACCGGGATCTTTCCTCTTAAGTGGAGTATCAGTTAGTAAGATCGAGCTCACTTATTCAGTCAACAAAATCTTATTCAGGACCTTAGTTCTACTTTTACGCTTTTGGGTACAGAGGTCCGTCAAAAACTTAGCATAGGGTGGAATTTGGGTTATGATATCTAAGAGAGGTATATTGATCTTGACTTGTCGAAATGTTTCCAACATATCCTTCTCCTTATTCCTTCCATACGAAGTCGACTCTCGAAGACATTGAGGGTAAAGTGATACCTCCTCATATTCTGCCCTATCCGGCTCTTCTGGTAATGTTTGATCGATTTCTTCCTCCTCGCTGGGTCAATCTCTTTGAACCTCTTCAGTCGCTTTTCGCTTGTTAGCCCTCTCCTCAAACTGCTGCTCAACCCTATTCTCTACCTTCTTTCTACTTCTCAAAGTCGTAATGGCTTGGACTGTCTCATAATTATGTTCAACAAATGAACCACACTCCACTACTTGTTGACTTTTTGGATTAACCACTGGTTGCCTAGACAATATTTCCTCTTTAAGCCTATTCACCGCATTATCTAGTTGCCCTATTTGGGTTTCTATCTTAGAAATGGATTGGGAGTGAGAGTTCATTGATTGGATAGCTGGCTGAAAATGATTAGATTGATTTTTTAACTCCCCAAAAACTTGATTTTTTAACTCCTTCAAGGCATTCATTATCTCATCTTCAAAACCAGGTGGTCTATATAGTGGGTTTTGATTTTGAAACTTGGGTTGATTTTGGTTGAAGGGTCTGACTGATTGGATATTATTGGACTGAAAATTTTGAGTATTGAATGATGGTTGTTGGATTTTACTGAAACTTGATTGAGAATTTTCAGTGTTATGAGGATGATAGGACATATGTAGGTGATTTTGCCAACCCGAATTATATGAATTGGAAAAAATATTATTGTTCGGGTTGGTCCAGGCTACATTTGCATCAGTGGCAACTATCCCATTGCCTGATATCCATATTGGGAAGGGTCAAATCCTATTGCTAAGACTTCTCTTAGGGCTGACTGACTCGTGTTTATGAACTTGTCGAACTTTTCTGATAACGCGGCAACTTGTTCTCTGACATCATCACCCTTTCTATCTATAATAAATGTTTTGTCAAATCTTCTTTCAAATCTATCTCTAGCACGCATCTCTGATTCATATTGAATCAAATTATCACTCACGTTATCAAACAGCTCCAAGAGTTCCTTTGTTGGCCTCAGTGTAAACTGACTTCCCACTGCTGCATCGATCATATTTTTATGATTGGCACCAAGTCCAAGATAAAAATTACGCATGATATCTTGTTCAACAAACTTGTGATGGGGACACTTCCGCGGAATTTCATTGAATCTATCCCAAGCATCATGGAATTCCTCACTAGGCAATTATTTGAAGTGGGTAATTATTTCCTGTGTTTCATGGGTTCTACCTATTGAAAAATATTTTTCTAAAAATTCAGCTTTTAAAGTTTCCTAGTTGATTTTTATATCCCTCTTTAAAGTGACATACCATCTTTTAGCTTTCTCTCTCAAGGAAAAGGGAAATAATCACACATGCAATGCATTAGGACTTAGATTCTTAATTCTGACTGTTGAAGTTATCTCTAAGAAATCACTAATATGTTGGTATGGGTCCTCGGTCCTAAGTCCAAAAACTTAGGCAGCATATTAATGACACTAGATTTGATCTCATAGTGTTTAACTCCCTCTTCTTCTAGAAATTCAGTATATGATTCATGGGCTGAAGGCGCAAAGTATCCATTCAAGGACGAAACTGGTGCCTTTTACACATTGGCATTCCAGTCAGCCATCATCTCTTGATCCAACTGTCGTCGACGATCTTCTTCCCTTGCTCGACGATTTTGATGAAATGTTCTTTCGATCTCAGGATCAAAACGTACTAAGGCAGTGTTGGGATCAAAAAGGGCTTGTTTATCGGTTAAACACTAGACGAAAAACTTTTTTTTTCTGACAATCACAAAATCATGGTTTTGAGATCCAAAACGTCATGTTTCGGCCTAAAAGCAACTTGGCTCACTGTATTATACAGTGAGTTTCATTCAATGGCCCTTTTCCACTCAGAAATCTCTCTTCTTTTGTGAAAGTCGGACTACTGGCAGTATACACAAAAATTGCAGATTTTTTTTTCGAAAAATAAAATTAACTACTTCTAAACTATTCTAACTATTAACAGAAATAAAGCTAAAAGTATACGCAAAATTAAGATAAACTAAAACTCAAAAGAGGTCCAACAACGCAACTTTCACTGCTCCGCTAAATTCCTTTATGTTTTTCAGAGTACCTATCAATCACACAAAAATTCTAACTTTAGATTCACTATAATAACGCAATACAATTAAACTACTAAAGAAAAGAATAATGCCAAGTCCCCGACAACAGCGCCAAAAACTTGATGTAAGTCTAGAGGTGACAAAAATAGTGATTAAAAACAGTCTCTTATGACAGCTTAGGTTTTACCTATTTGCAAGCGCACGAATCATATTGTAGCACAGAAACGGCTTGAGAAAGGTTATCGATCCAACAGAGACTTGGATTATTCACTTCATCAATTTAAAATTATTGAATTATGTTTGAAAAATAGTTTTGAATGGTTTGATGATCTATAACTAAATTAACTAAGAACATAAAATAAATTGAGATTGTGATCAAGAGAAAAAAAAAATGAGGGTTTTCATCGTTCCACCACTAACTGCATAACATAGTTCTCTCTTTGCTCAATTGTGAGAGGACGATCCATAACTGTAAATTAGGTCGTAACGCAAATAGTCAAATACATGGCTACATATTTAAATATTTGACGAAATCATTAACGTTTTAGGCCTCATAGGGATGACTCAATCCTAAAACTATTATTTTAGACAAAAAAATACCCAAAATACATGTTAATACAAAGTGGTGTGTGTGTGTGTGTGAAAAGCTTACCTTTTAGATGAACGATTCTACTGATTCTACGTATTACCCGATTCTACTTTGATTCTAACTATATGAACGATTTTGGTACGATTTGAGTCATTTTTGGGTCCTAGGATCGTAGAATCGCACGATTCTACGCTCTAGGATCACAATTTTGTCTACCTTGCCATTTTTCCACTTTCACCAATTGATTTTGCTAAACCCTAGATTTTAGAATGTATGTCGAAGATGGAGATATTAGAGAGGAAAAAAAGAATATATATATATATTTTTTAGATCTGGGTTTAACCCGTGATAATGGGTAATACCCATTATTATTATTTTAATTAATAGGGCTATTAACAAACAACCCCCTATGATTTCAAACTTTTAACAAACACCCCCCTGAGGTGTCATTTAGCCCCTTGTACTTTTATCACCTTACATATAACCCCCATTTCATTACTATTCCATTAACAAACACCTCCTTTGCCATTAAAAATGAATATTTTATGCCCAAAATACCATTAAATTGATATTTTATATCCAAAATACCCCTAAAAATAAATTAGTAACTAAATTAAGATTTTTGAATAAATTACAAATGGATTAACTTCATTTGCACCCCTTGAGGTTTGTTTTAACTTCAATCACACCTTCTCAGGTTTGCAAATCTTCAATCACACCCCTTACTTTTACTTACACACATTTACACCCCTTAATCCATGACATCACCCTAAAATTTTAATTAAATACCTAAACTACCCTCAATGTTAAAATTTGTGATATTTGGAAACAAAGACTTCTTATTTTATCAATTTGACCCTCCCAATTCCAAACCCAAACCCAGACCGTCATCCTCTACCAAGGGAGTGTTGTTCTGTAATCAAATTAATTGAAAACCCCTAAATCATTAACATTCTTCACAAAGGCTTTGTGTGGTTTAGTCCCAAGAAACCCAAGAATAGAATATGGAAAATGTTGTGTGGTTTAGTATTGAAATAAAGAATGAAATATGAGATACAAACACCAATTATGCACCAAGTTGTTCTCAAATATGAGCAGCTTTTTCCATCACAAATATCGCCAGTTTATTTAATACCCATCAAATCATTACCATACTTTCATTCAGAGCCAAATTTATGCAAATCCAATAAACCCAGGACACAAATTGGGAAATTAATTCAGACCCAGAAAAGAAAATTGAATAATAATGATTGAAGAGTATATGCAGAAAAAAACCCATGAAATTTCAGACAATTCACACACACACATATATATATATAGGTATGCAAATATATAGAGAGAGCCCACCTAATTTTCTCCTATGTAAGTCCCCTCTCGCTCTATATATATACACAAACATATATATGTATATTTTGTGTAGAAATTTTAGGTTTAGGGGTGTGGGAATTTAGTTTGAAATTGGGGGCTTGTTTTTTACAGGCGGATGGTTTGGCAGACTATCCTCCTCGCCTTTGTCATCATTGTCGATGACTCTGTCATCGTCGTCGTCCAATCCTTAGCTCATCTACGCCGACCAGACTCAAGACCACTGAGTCATGCCTCAGAGTTCAATTACCCACCATGTCGGTTGCATCGGAGGTGGTAGCGTCGCTCAGTTCTCACGGCGGTACAGCCATTGCCTTGCTCCAAAGACCCACAATGGCGAGCCTATCACTCGGTGACCAAAACCCTATGCTGGGGATGGAATTTGTTTTTTTGTTTTTATTTTTGGGTTGTTGGGATATGAGAATAATGTTGTTTGGAATCATATTTAATTTTGTTTGGACATATGGATTGGATTATTCTGGAATTAAATTAATTTAATTTTGGTTGTCTTAAGGGCATCGAGGATATTTCACTAAAATCTTTACTGACAGGGGGTGTGATGAAGATTTGCAAACCTCAAGGGGTGTAATTGAAGTTAAAACAATCTTCAGGGGGTGTAATGAAGTTAACCCATTACAAATTATATTTTTTTGTTTAACTAAACTAAATTTTTTGAATAAATTATAAATTATTTTTTTGTTTAATTCTACTTATTTATTTAAATTCAAATCTGAAAAAAGATATTGCAAATTATAAGGGCAAGGCCCTTATAAAGTTTCTAAGCATCTATTCTCTTAAAAAAATAAAAAATAAAAAAATATTTAAAGTGTATTATTGTCAAAGTGTAACAATTACACTTGATGTATGTCGAACAGGGTTAAAAATAATGGTTAAGAACGGACCCTTATGACGATAAAGTTTTACCTATCGCAAGTGCACAAATCATATTGTAGTACAGTTCGGTTTGAGAAAGGTTATTGAAGCAAGAGACTAAATAGTATTCTAAACTCTCATAAAGTAATACTCTCGAATTGCTATGAAAGTATGGTTTGTTATTTGTGATTTCTGACCTAGTTAACTAATAAAGCAAGTAAAGATAGATTAAGACAAGAATAGTAGAGATAAAAACTAGGGTTTTCATACTCCACCACTAACCGCATAATATAGATATCTACTTGATCAATTGCAAGAGGGCGATCCATCACCATGAATCAAATCATACCGTAAATAGTCGAATACGTCCCAAAAAGGATACTATCCATCGGATTCGCTACAACCCATCTCCGGACAGAGTGTGACTAGTACATGCCATCTACTTTAATCTAATCTACTCCTACAATATAAAATTAAACTAAAGCATGTCTATATCACCTCGCTGAGGCATGGCCTGTGTAAACCTAGGGTTTCAAGTGTTAAGCATCATTATGTAAAAAATCACGCTATATTTATGATAACATGATTGGGTTAGATAATATATTCATTCAATCTAAGACAAGAATTAGAATAAATATAAAACCTTGTATCAAGAATAACTACGATCACTGTTTTACACAATCATCACGGTATGGTTGATAGGTGTTAAATATTAGACATTTTGACCCCTTAACTCACTATTTTTACGTTCTTTCATTCCATTATTTGGTATTTTTATGTTGTTTGAGTGTTAAAGCATATTTCAGAAGCTTAATGAAGAAATAGAGCTAACTTCAGTGAATTAACTGAAGAGTGTGTTCTTTTTATTCAAAGAGGCAGTCGGAGACAAAAAATGGCTCCAGGAGGGCAAATACGTCATTTCCAGAAGTTGTCATCTTCAGCAAAAAGTATCGTGGGTTCAAGACAGTCGTTTCTGTGCATTTACGGAGAAAAGTGGTTTTCCATGAAATACCTACCCTTGTGCTTACGCTTTCAGTTTCAAAAAGTAGCTGGAAAACACATTTTTACGCTTGGACCTATGCTTAGAAGTACGCTTGAAGCGTATCTGCGGCAAGTTTGTGTGTCCATGACTCCAAACCTCTGTGTACATGTATATACACTTATATATACCAGATTTTAGGGTTCGCATGAGGAGAGTGAAAAGACTACAAAGGACCTCTCTACACCATTGTCTATATATACACGATCGTATTTCATTCAGAAGAGGTCGGGGGTTTTGGGAGGTTTCATAGTTCTTACATTCATATTCAGACTTGCTGTTGTTTAGAGTCATATTCAAACCTAGAGATCCGGAGAAGAAGATCATGGAGATGGTTTCTACATCACCGATGCAGTCACCTTCCACCATGGCCAACTAACTCAGTATCTAGGGTTTTTTAGCAAAACCCTAGCCAAATAATGTAGTTCTTTCATTGTTTTCAATTGTAACGAGAGGAAACTATTGGCCATACTGTGATGATTATAGTAGTTAAGAGACCGTACTAATTTGCAATATAAAATTATATGTTTGTTATAAATTCTTGTCTTAGATGGAATGAATGTATTATTTTGCACAACTATTATTATTCAATATGAGCAGGAACTCGGATGCTTAATTATGGTTTTTTACACAATGGTGGTAATGAAACTTGAAACCCTAGGTTGACACTGGTCATGCCTTGGCAATTTAATATAGACATGCTTTAGTATATTTTTATGCATTAGGAGTAGATTAGAGTAATATAATTGGCATGCACTGATTAGGTCAGTCATGAGATGGGTTATCGCAATCCGGTTGATGGTACTCCTTTTTGGGGTCGTATTTAGCTATTTGCAGTACGACCTGATTCACAGTTATGGATTGCCCTCTTACAATTGATACAATGATGAACTATATTATGTGGTTAATGGTGGATCGATGAAATTCCTAGTTTTCTCTCTCATCTGAATCACAGCCAATTTATTTTGCTTTTTAGTTAATTTAGTTAAGATTAGATAACTTGGTCTTCCGACTGCCAAAACGAACAATTTTTTCAGAAATATAATTCGGTATTTTTGAACTATTAAAGTGAACAATCTTAGTCTCTATGGGATCGATATCCCTTACTTAAAGCCATTGTTATTTTACAATCGATACGTGCGTTTGCGTAGGGTAAAACATAGGGCATCTTTAAGGTATTATTTTTAACCACATATTTTATACACACCTGACGCACATCAATGGTCAAAGTTTCCCCTTAATACAAGTGAAACAAATAAAAGAACTGCATTACTTGGCTAGGGTTTTGCTAGAAAACCCTAGATACCGAATTAGTTGCTCATGGCGGTGGGTGACTGCATCGTTAATGTAGAAACGGCCTCCATAATCTTCTTCTCCGGATCTCTGTGTCACGCCCCAAATTCCTAGGACTCCGAAACCCGAGCCTAAGAGCTAAGGGAGTGATTGCGGAAGTAAAAAGAAATGAGAACCAACAACATTTAGTCATCAAATACCCACGAAAGGGTAAAATGATCTGATACCACGCTGTCACGCCCCTAAGATTCTTGAAACTCAAATCTAGAGAATCAGCGAATCTCCAAGGAATGACGTTAGTCAAGCGACTACTAGAATCAACAACAACAAAGAGACACATGGAATAACAATAAAAATATACTCCATGTCAAGTAGAATGCTAGAAACTCACTAGCATCCACCAATACTAACTGACACGCTCCTAAAATCCTAAGACTCCCGAACAGGGACATCCGAGGAATCCAGGATGTGATCCTTAATACAAATGACCAACTAAGACATCATTAACCAAGAAAACACATGGGTTAATGATAGAAATGGTATATTCCATACCCAAATGACTAATAAAACTAAGCAGCGGCATCTAACGAAAATCCGGCAGAGTTCCGTTTGTAAATGGAACATCCGGACAACCAAACACAACACAATAACCTGCCCAAAGCAATTCAATAATCACAATGGCTTCCAAGCCCCACATTCATCAATCCTACTAGGGCCGAGGTAGTGGAAAGAAACCAAAACCCCTCCAAACCCTCTAATATCAACAGAGCCACAAATGCTCGAATAAAAATACAGAAGAGCACCTAACTGTGCGGAATAGATACAATACATCCTGAAAGAATAAGTACAGGAAATAAAAGATACATCAACAGGGATAGGCCAACAGACTGGCTCCCAAAAGAAATACATGGAAACCCATAACAAATGGGTAAGGAAAACTGAAAGCAGATACCTATCGTCCCCAAACCCAGTCGTGCCGCAACCGTAACCGCATCACCCAACGCAACTCCAAAACCTGTAACAAGGAAACAAAAGAAAGCTGTCGTTGCACTGCATCCTGCCCATAGTCGTATATTTCCTGCAACCTGGCGTGGGAATACCAGGGGGCAAATAAAATACCCCTGTGAGCAAATAAGCTCAGTGGGAAAGGATACTCTAACTACCACATCCTCTAATAGTTTAGGTAATGTTAAACCACCCAGTGAGATACATAGCCCACAACATAACCCAGCCACGAAAACCCAAGGTACGTGCTCATATACTACCGTACGTAAGTATATAGGGGATATATATATATATATTTATAAATACCCAACATAAGCCTATAAGATACAACTAAGACTCATACTCCTAGTACCAACACCAGTATTCTACACTACTCTCACCAACGTACACTAGGTACACGATACTAAGGTCCAATCTAACAAATCATCAGCATTCACGACGCTAACAAGAAACTCCAAACGGAGGGAATCACACTCACCTCTAATATCCACAAGGATCGAAATCCACCACTTGGCATCCATGCCCCTAACATGTGTAACTACTCAAATCACCTACGTGGTGACATCAACAACCAAGAAGAAAGGAAATGGCAACACTATATGTGTGCCCTGAACAACACCAAGCCTCATACCCCGAGACTTATAAATGATCCGAAACAAAGGTGAAACAATGGAACACCTTTCAAAACACTACAGGTCGAGGTTCTAAAGGAAGAAGTCTCGTAACCTCAAAATTTCTATAGAATCGGTTTTCTTTAAAAATCCATACAATGAAATGACCGTCTTGCCCCCGGTCTCCGTCGTTCGCCTGTACTGGCTATGGGGGTAGGCGAAAACGGGTTTTTCCTTTTAATACAACGAGTTTGTTTTCAAAACATAGAAAAACTCCGTTTCTGACAGACAGCCAGATAAGAGTGACTAGAACTCCAAGGATTCCTATATTGTCCCGAAAGGACAATGAAGGAAGAACAACATGTTGGACTCACGGACCACAACCATTTGTTTCCAACTCCACCAAAATCAACTGATAACACAAGGAAGAGGTTCGGCACCACGCCGTAACCGAAGACTCAAGGAGTGACATATAAGTCAACAATCTCATCACTCGCCTTTTCTAAGGCCCCAAATCTCAATTGATACAAAATCAATCCCTTACCTCAAATCTCCAAAGAGGTCACACCGCTAACCTCAATCACAAGACTCTTACCCGCCTTCTCAAGGCCTCAACTCCAAATCATCTCGACAGTCCATCACTAACCGTAACTAACCACAAAGGTCACAATGTCAATATACTTAACCTCCCCTAAGGGTACAAAAGCATATACCACAAGTATAAATATACATTCCTTTATACTTTAATAATCACCGCATATAATCATTCTCTTTTACGTTAATCATTATCAGTTGAGCATTTTATAAAGATATGAATTTAATTCACAATATTCATACATAACATGCTCCCAAATCCAACAGGCAATAATAACACATATTAAACCTGCTCCAACATCACATGTAATAATATCACGTATACATGTCAAATGAAATCACATAATGTCGTGCAAATACAATGTGACTCATAAACCTCATGGCAGAAACCCCATGAAACACAATGCACAACCCGGTTGCGACTTCACATGCACAACCCGGTTGCGACTTCACATGCACAACACGGTTGCGACTTCACATGCACAACACGGTTGCGACTTCATATGCACAACCCAGTTGCGACTTCATTTGCACAACCCAGTTGCGACTTCATATGCACAACCTGATTGTGACTTATAAGCCAAAAACGAACGCACAACCCACATATACCAATACCATGATTTAACACTACATGATATTCTCAATATGCATCCAGGTCCAAATGAAAATCATGCCTCAATATAAATATGTAATGCATCATATTTATATACAATATTCACATATAATTCACACGGCGCCCATCACAGGTTAACGGATACAATCCGACACAAAACCGTCCCTACAGGATACATACCCCTGTACTCAACATAAATATATAGTGCATCATATTTAAGCAATTACCCACATGGTACTATCAACATAATCTCATAATCTCCTTACATGCTTTAAAATACAATAAAGCATTTAAATCATATGAAAACAAATTCATATACAATTCATGTTTTCACAAATATATTTTCCTTAATTCTTTATAAAATATTTCAATTTCCCTTAACATGCCTTTAAAATAAATTAAAGCAATTGATTCACGTATCGTAAGGGAACCTAGCATAGCGTCTAAGTATTCGCGCCCCTTACGTCCACATATACACTAGTCCATTTAATTCTCAAGGAAAATTCTAAGCCGTCTATTCCTATTCAATTTAAATAGGAATTAATATAATCTCGTAGGGAATAATTTAATTAATTTTCTTAAATTAATTCCTAAGTCCCATTTCAATTCTAAGCAATTTATAGATATTTAAATTAACGATTTAATATATCTATATTAAATTAAATAAGGGTTTGCACCCCTAAACTGCTTCAATAATGCGGAGTGAGAAATATAATTTCCCACCTGAGATTACGCTTACAGAACAGCCATTTCGGGTCCACCGTGAACAGTACCGGCGCCCGAATATGACGCCCGTCGACCAAAGTCGTCCGAAAAATATTTCGAATATATCGAAATGTCCATCTCGACAACCTATACGATATATACGAAGCCCATTAGTATTAGGATAATTAATTTGGTTAAATCTAAATTAACCCAAACGAAAACTATAACCTATAAATGCGATTTTCGAGCAAACCATTCATCCTAAATTCACGAAATTAAAGTATAACGAATACATGGTAGAGACGAAGCTACTCACCAAAAATCGGCTCAAACCGATCACCGGAAGGTCACCGAAAAATTGGCCGAAGCCCGGCCGGATCGCCCCTGCCCACGCGCGTCACCCCTGCGCGAGCCCAGCTCTGCCCTGCGCCACCACGGCCTCCTGCGCCGCCTCCTGGCCCAACCGACAACCACCACAAGCTCGCCGTCCCAGCTCGGTCGCCGCCGCTCCAGCTGCGCAGCCACCTGTCCCAGCCGCGTCTGCCATGGAGAACAGCCCGAGCTCTCTCTCTCCAGCCGCTTCTCTCTCTCTCTCTCGCCATGACCGGCGACTAAAGATGGAGCATGGAGAAGGAGCATTCGTCAACTGAAGAGAAGAGAGGCTGTAATTTCAGTCGTGTAGGAGAAGATACGGGTCTGTATATACTTATACATATATATATGACCTAATTGCAAAACTAACCCTTCAAGTATCCGTAATTGCAAAATAACCCCAAAACTATATATATATAATTAAATATATATATATACAATAAATTCCAAAAAATACCGGGAACACCAAAACATAATCTCGCAAACCCGAATTAATAACGGGACGCCCAATTAAATATATCGGGGTAGAAACCCAAATGTCGGAACACTAAACAAGCCCGACTAATTACAACATGCCGCCATCCAGTCGAAGCACTAAACATTTAATATCGATACTATACCGCGTAGTCGATAACGAGAATTCTCGAAGTCGTCAATGAGAAACCGCAATGTCGTTCAGTCGACTTTAGAACTAAACGCGAAAAATTTACACGTATCGAAAATACACAAGACGTCATGAATAAGTGACGTCACAACCGAAATTAAATCGGAAAAAATTTCAGGAAAAAGGAAAATAACACTGGGTGTTACACTCTGGGTCTTGAATGGCTTTTCCCGTTGAATTATATGAATCCCCAGATAAAATGCTCTGGAAATTATGTGTAAAAGAAGCTCCTTAGATCTGGTCCAGACATTGGTATTTATAGACAAAGTTGAGGGAAATCCTAGTTGCATTAGACTTGTCTCGCTTGGATTAGGATTCCCCTTTTATGCAAAACTGACCTAAACCCTTCAATCTGATATAAACTATATCTAAAACACATGCTTAGAGGTGGTGGGGTCGAACACAAAGTCATCCGAGTCAAAACGGATCAATTCGGGTCAAACTAGGATTTCTGTCCGAATCTGAAATTTTCAATTTTTTCCTGTAGACATGTCTCACTCTTTTGATCATAACTTGAGCTATACATATTGGATGGAGGTGTGCTATAACGTTTTGGAAAACTGACTTCAAGCTCTTGAGTTTAGGCTCAAGAATCATTCAATTTAGACCTATATTGACAGAGATATGGCCGTCCGAAGTTGGTTGAAATTTTGGCCCCTAAGCTTAAGCATAGGCCAATTTCCATAAGCGTAGTTTTAGCACTATCTAGCCACTTTTAGCTACTGTAAGCGTAGCAAAATCCTTGGAAACCACTTTTCTTGATAATTGCGTCGATAGAACCCCCTCGACTCCTTTGGCATGTTTCCCGAAGTTGCGGCTTCAAAAAATGACATTTTAACCCTTCAGAAAACACTTTTTGCTTAAAAACACATCTTTTGCTCTCTCTTTGGATAGACACGAGCACTTCCTTGATTAATTCACCAAAGTTAGCTCGTTTTCTTCATTAAGCTCCTGAAACACGTTTAGACACACAAATCGTATAAAAATACCAAATAATGGAATGTAAAGACATAACAATAACAAGATATGGGCCTAAAATGATCAACATTTGGCACCTAACAACACTCAATGAACAATTATTAAAATATAATAAAAATATATTAAAGTATAAGCTTCTGATAAATTATTTTTAAAAGCAAGATGAATAGAAACCCAATTTTGTTTTTTAATTTTATACTAAAGTAATATATATATATATATATACATTGCTTATAAAAGTGTGGGACGTTTAAAATTAGTATACATATGTATATATATATATAATTTATTCAAAAATCTTAATTTAGTTATTAATTTATTTTTTAGGAATATTTTAGGCACAAAATATCAATTTAGGGATATTTTGGGCATAAAATATCAATTTTTGACGGTAGGGGGGTGTTTGTTAACGAAATGGGGATTGTGTGTAAGGTATGAAAAGTATAGGGGGCTAGATATGACACCTCAGAGGGGGGGGTTCGTTAAAAGTTTTAAACTATAGGGTGTTGTTTGTTAATAGTCCTAATTAATATTGGACATGTGTATTAATTCTATTGGTCAAAAGTAAGGGATGAGGACCAAGCATTGTCCTAAGTTATATAGATAGATAGATAGTTGAAAGCTAACTAAGACTGTCTTGACCATGGTTCGCCGTAATGGTATCGGTCACTGTAAGGTATCGGTGTAACGGACTCGGGTCAGTATCGGGGTTACGTAACGGGACTCGGTTATCGCAATCATGAATTTTTTAAAATCTTGCACATCTCACCCAAAATGTTCTAATTGAATACTTTTGGCAATATGAATGAATAAAAATGATTTTTTGGTATATATAAGTGAATTTTATTTAATTTTTTAAAGAATTTTAATATAAAAAAATAAGTTATTAATAAATCTAATGGTGTCGTCGTTATTTCAATGTTTATGATATACTTGTTATGATATTATTAAATTAAATTAAATTTAAATAAATAAAAAATTGAAATCACAAAAGATATAATTTATTTCCAACAATGTAAAATAATTTTAAAAAAGATACATGGTTCACCACCAAAATGAATTTCGTGGTGGATCTTGTTGCTCTGGTTAGGGTTCATTTTTGAGTTGTATCTTCAGTGAACATTTGATTCATCATTAGTAGACCATCTTCTCTTTGTAACTGATAAGGATGATTTTGACCCTGAGCATATCTCAATGAATTACTAGACTGATTTGTACTGATGTTATGCCTTTGTCCATAATATCCATAAGACATTTGAGGTTGAGGATGCACAATGGGGTATTCCTCTGCATGAAAAAAACTATATGGTTGTGGCGGATAATAGCTTTGACTTGTATCATACAAGAATCCATACTGTGAGCTTGCTGACTGCCCCAACGAAAATTCACCAAAGCTACGCATCATTGAAGAAGAACCATCACTTTGATGATCATTGTGTCTTTGGTTCCTCCTACTTGATTCATTGCCTTAACTCTTTTATCCAAGTAGGGTTCAAATAAAAAAAAATTTATTTTTCTTTACTTTTCAATAATTTAATAATGGAGTAACATTTATCATATCATATACATAACAAAAAGCTTTTTAACCCAAATTTTTGAAAAACTTCAATTATGTTAACCGTTACAGTATTTTCGGAACCGGTGAAAATCGGGGTTACGGCCACCGTAACAACCCGTAACGGCCGTTACGGGTGTGGGAATCGGATAACGGGGCCGTAACGGTAACGGCAACCGCAAAATCTATTACGTAACGGCCCGTAACGGCCGTTACAGGCCGTTACGACGAACCATGATCTTGACTGAAAGAAAATCATGTCAACAACCATAATAAGTTGCCCTGATTTTGTGAATGCAGTTCACAAAGAAGTAAAAATGCATTTTCTGATTTGGTCCACCTATGGAAGGGTTAGATTAACCTAATGTTTGGTGTTTTTCAAATGGCCTGTTTGGGAATGGGTTTTAGGCCTTGGTTTTTGTTTTGGTTCCAAATTTGAAGACCAAAATCATGTTTGGCCCAAGTTGGTTTTTAATTTGAGAGAAAAATCATACAAAAACCATCAAAAATCAGCCATTATTGTTGACTTTTTTTCTCCTCCTCTCTCTCTCTCTCTCTCACGGCCTACCAAAGTTGACTCTTATTCTCTCTCTCTCTCTCTCTCTCATTATATATATATATATATATATGTTATTTCTCATTTTATTTATTTGTTCAAATTATATATATATATTATTTTGATTTTAATTATTTTTTTCATATTGATATATCCGAAATTTATATTAATTTTTAAAATTTATTTCTGTATTTTTAAATTTATTTCTTTATTTTATGTAATATATATTTTTTGAATTTAATAAAAATTCATAGAAATTTAAATATTGTTTTCTCCAATTTTATATATTTTTTTCTTATTTTAAATATTTCTTTCAATTTTTATATATTATTTTGGAATTTTATAATTTTATATGATTTTTGAATTATATATATTTTTTCGAATTTAATATATATTATTTGAATTTTATATATAATTTTCACATTTTAAAATATTTTTTTCAATTATATATATATATTTTTCTGAATTAAAAAAAATAGAAATTTAAATATTGTTTTTGGGAATTTTATATATTTTTTTAATTATATATATATTTTCATTTTAATATTTTTTTTCCAATTTTATATATATATTTTTCAAATTTATATATTTTTAATACATATTAGTATATATATATATAATAATATTTGGACCAAGACCAACTCCTTATCAAGACCAGACAAGATCACCAAGACCAAACATGGTTTTAGATTTACCTAAAACCTCCCAAGACCAGACAAGATCACCAAGACCAAAATCACAAGACCAAGACCAAAACCAAAACCAAAACCAAGTTCCCAAACGAACCCAAAGTGACTGTTTGAAGCTTGAACTAGTGCCTAGAACAAAGAAATTACTTTGTTGCCTTGCTATTCAAGGATATTTCTTAAACATAATTTATGATGTTTTTACTCAATTTTAGAATTCTACGTTTTTAGAGCGCACCCTAATTAAAGAAAGGGTTTTCAGCGAGAACCCCATCGGTTTGCAATATCCCCATTTGTTTGAAAATGTGTGTATAAATTTATTATGATTCAAAAATATTGCAACTTATCCCAAAATGATATAAAATTCCTAAAATACCCCTTATAACCTAATAAAAATAACAAATATTGAATTAATAATAAATAATCTATAATAAAAATAATAAATAATAAATTAATATAATAAATAAATAAAATGATAACATAAAAATAAAAATGAATAAATATATAAAATAAAATGAATAGATTTTAAATGAAAAAATAATAAATTAGTACAAATAAATAACGTAAAATAAAATAATTGATAAATGAAATACGATATAGTATAATAAATAAAATGAATAAATGAATACTAAATAAATATTAATTAATTATTTAATTAAATAAAAATAAAAGATTGAAAGAAACTGGCTTAATATTTTTTAAACAAAATAATTTAAATAATTTTAAAAATTAAAATTTTAATTATTTTGTTTATGATTTTCTTAAATATATTTTTTATAAACATATTTTCTATTTTATGTTTTTTTAAAAATATTTCTTTTTTAGAAAAACTTATATTAAGGGTATTTCAGACAATTTACTTCACAATATGGGTAATACGCACACATTTTCAAATAATAGGGTCTTAACAAAATACAAAAAGTTATACACACTATATGCATACTATAGGGAGTTAAAAGCTCGCGACCCTTGAAAAAAATGAAACTCCTTTAATTAAGCCAACAACAAAACAAACCTAAAGATGGAACAATATGAATAATGAGTAAGAAGTTGAATGTTTGAATCGAGTCAAAAAAGAACGAGAAGAAGGGTAAGAAAGTATATTGAAACCTTATATTGTAACTTCTGATTTTTTCTTGACGAATTATTTTTTATTAATCTCATTGTTATGCATGTCTTTAAAGATGCAAATTTTGTGCTAATTGTGTTCCTAGTGTCAAAACAGAAAGTCAAGATGGTGATTAAAATGTGGGAAAAAAAAATAAAAAAAATGGTTATTAAAACTAGTTGGAGATGATTTGAAGAAAATAATGTGCGGAAAGCTAGAAAGCTTGCTCTTTCCTTCAATAGATGTTGGAAGAGAATAAGAACATTGAGGTAAATAAACCGAGCTAAGGGCCTTGTTTGACAGACTGATTTTGTTTCGTGATTCCATACTATTCACAATTCAAATCACCGAAGCATTGTTTGGGAGCCCTGATTCCACTTCCTCCAAATAAGCCCAAATCAGGATTCCACTTTTGTGATGATTTTGGAATCACCATTTGAGGTGATTTTGTGTGATTCCATCCCTGTAGCTAGCCCAAACCAAATCAACACATCAAACCATACTTCGATGTTAATAATGAATAAATAAAATAAAATGAATATATAATTAATATTTGATAATAACTAAATAACAATAATTGAATAAATAATTAAAATAATAAATAAAATAAAACAAAATAAATAATAAACATAAATAAAAATGATGATTAATAAATAATAATAAATAAATAGCAAAAATTAAATAAAAAAAGAGTAATAAATAGTTAAAAATAATAAATAAAATAAATAATGAACAAAAATAAAATGAATAAATAATTAATAATTAATAATAATTAATTAAAAGTAATTAAATAAATATTTAAATATTAAATAACTTGAAAAATGAAAAAATAAATATCTAAATTAGTTTACAATTTTATTTATTATTTAAAAATATTAAATGCATTTCAATAAAAATAGTTAAATAAATATTTAAATATTAAATAAATTTTATTTTGATCCAATATTTATGGAATCACCAATTCCACCAAACATGTTCTGTTTGGTTAAGGTTTCATTTTTCACAAACCAGAATCATTAGCACTAAATATGATTTCGTTTCAAAAAAAAATTACAACACATGATTTGCTACGATTCGGTTTCCTTTTGTTTCGAATCACGAATCACCTCCAAAACGGGCCCTAAAAGTCATTGAGCTATTTATTTTAGTAATTTATTTTTAATAATTTTGATTTACTCCCTCTACGTGTTCATGTCCAGTATGTGGAATAATGAAATTACTCCATTTTTATTGATTTTTTATTCCATAATAATCATGTAATGCCCCTAAATTCCAAGGACTCCTGAACCGGGACATCCGAGAAATCCGGGGTGTGATCTATACAAAGAGTGACCAACTAAGATCATAAATAATAATAAAACAAATGGAATCTTATTAATAACAATAATTCCATACATAACCAAGCGGAAGCTAAAACCAAATGATACACAAGGCACATCGAGGCACCGAAATAATACATCTCTATAACTATGCAATGATACCAAATACAATGAAGGGATATGCCAATAGACTGGCTCCCAAGAAATACAACAACAGTTCCAATATAGGGGACAAGCAAAGAAAACTAAAATGGAACAACACTACATATGACCATCCCGATCTCGCAACTTCATCCGTAACATGTTGGGCAAATCCAGAACCTGCAACGAGGAAACAAAAGAAAGGTGTCATTGCACCGTCTACAGTCCGTAGTCGAAATATTTCTTGCAAACTGGTGTGGGACACCAGGCCAAAAGAATGTCGTGGTGAGCTCATCAAAGCCCCGTAGGATAAAGGAATCGTAACTGTCACATCTTCCGACCGTCCAAGTCTAGTGCGAACCAACCCGTGTACATGCATCTACCTTAGGTTGGTCAAACATCCCACATGGCACTCACGCCAATACGAGATCCCGGAAACACATCCCTTTAGTCCCCTACCATGCATCAACAAATAGGGCAACTAGCATATAGTGAAACCATAACATAACAACATATAATAAACGCACTCCTATATATATATACATATATAGAGAGAGACATACATTCAATACAAGCCACATAGTACAGACCACCTCAGGGATCACTATGACTCGTACTCGCCAGTCCAACACTGACAACCCACACAATACCTATCACCAAAATACGGGAGAAACACTCCTATTCATAACATTCCAGGAAGGATAACAATCATACTTCCTAGATCACGAGCATACCGAGCTCTAAAATCTCCAATCATTATCAAACCATACTACAAATCACCTCACATGTCACTACCGCCATCTGCAGACCCAACAAAGGGGAAAAATAGTCACCTCAACCTAAGGGATGTCACAAAGGTTGCCGAAAACCAAAAGGAAGTGAAAGGGATTAAACAACCCATCACACCGACTACTTAAAGGTCACATGTTCGCCCAAGGATAAAATGGTCATTTCAAGGGCAAAAATGTACTTTGAAACTTTACCTCACCTATTTGGACATAGTTCAAACCATATAAACAAACGGAACCGAATTCAAGGCCACGACGCGAGAGATATGAATTTTTGAAAATGGCATCGGACAACTCCGACCCAAACAGAAAGTTAAAGTACCCCTCTTTCACCAAGGGTAAAAGAGTAATTTCAAGTAAAAATAAATAATTTCAAATTGTATCAAATATTTGGACATAGGAAAGGCCATAGAAAAAAATGGGACCTAAATCAAAGCCACGAGGAGAGAGATATGAATTTTTGAAAATGGCATCGGACAACGCCGACTCAAACATAAAGTTTAAGTACCCCTCTTTCACCAAAGGGTAAAATAGTCATTTCAGGGGTAAAATGGTCATTTCAAAGTACAAATACCAATTTCGTACTTAGGAAAAGCCATAGAAACAAAATGGACCTAAATAAAAGCCACGAGGCGAGGGATATGAAATTTTGAAAATGGCATTGGACAACGCCGACCCAAACAGAAAGTTTAAGTACCCATTTTTCACCAAGGGTAAAATAGTTATTTTAAGGGTAAACCGGTCATTTCAAAGTTCAAATACCAAGTTCGTAATTAGGACAAGCCATAGAAACAAACGTGGCTCAATTCGGAGTTGCGAAGTGGGAGAAAATAATTTTTGAAAATTGGACTTCGCATGCCACTACAGCAGCCCTGCACTGAAATTAATGAAAAGCTTGAAAAATTTTCTTAGGGTCTATTTGGTTGACCCGTTTTTGTTTCTGTTTGTGGGTTTTAGTTTAAAACACATGTTTGGTTGGATTTTTTATGTTTGTGTTTTCAAACTATATTAAATAAACACGTGCCCCTTTTAGTACAAAATGAAAAAACCAAAATTTGGTGTTTTTTAATTCCTAGAGCAACAATATTTATTTATTATTTATTATAATATTTATTTATGTATTATTATTTTTCTTTCTTTATTATTTCTTCACTTTATAATATATTTTATTATTTATATTATTAAATTATTATTTATATTATTATTTATTAATTTATATATTAATTTATAAATATATTCTATTTATTTATTTATTATTATTTCATTATTTAATTCATTTTATTTAAAAATTATTTATTCATTTTTAATTATTTAAAAATATATTTTATTCATTTAATATTAATTTATTATTATTATACTCATTTTTTATTATTATTATGAAGTATTTATTTGTTATTATATTTACTTATTATTTTTTATTATATTTATTTATTATTATTTATTTCATTTTGTTTATTATTTATTATTTTTATTATATTTTTAAATATGTTTTATGTAATTTATTATTTATTTTATTAATTTATTATTATTATTTATTATTTAGTCCATTTTTTATTATTATATTTATTTATTATTATTGTATTAATTTTTTATTATTATTATATTTTATTTTATTTATTATTTATATTATTAATTATTGATTTTTAATTTTTCAATTTCGACCCAAAAAACATCCCTACCAAACATACTTATGTTTTTGGATGAATAAACAAAAAAACAAAAAACGTGTTTTTTGTTTATTTCAACACAAACACAAACACAACCACAACTCTACCAAACAGGCCCTAGTGTTTGGAAGCTGAGCCACTGGTTTTTCAAGAAGTTTCAAAACATGCAAAATTTCATATTTTGTAATATGGCTTCGTTTTTCGTGCCATTGGTTCAGAAAAATCACAAATATTTGAAAAATGAGTTTTTCATTCACAGATCACAAAAATAATCACCGAAACCTTGGGAAACGCGTAAAACGCAAACTTTGTACAAAAGTGATTCTCTAAAGTTTCGTAAAATTATCCGTCTTACCTCCGGTCTCCGTTTTAGTACACCGCCAACTTTCAAAGGTCAAGATCTTTTATAGAATGAATTTAAAACCATTTCAAAACTCAAAGTTTTTGTCGGGGTCACGGGGGTGAGCGAAAACGGGTTTTTCACTTACAGACCAAATGGACTTAAATATAAGTCTTATGAAAAAATCCGTTTTCGAGAAAACAAACCGAAATACCAACGAAAAGACCAAAACGAATTTGTAGATGCTCAATGGAACAAGGGAATAAAGAACCGAAGTAAATGACAACTCAAAGGAAAAGACAAGTGGTTATACACAACGACACTAACTTTAATCCAACCACACTTAGCTCAACATTCCAACCCACAACCCTATAAGGACTTAACCAAGAATGACCACAACTCTGTTGACATTCCAATCCTTAAGCGCGCTAAAGGGAACCTAATGGCCGTTGCCACGTGACCAACTAGTTTCAAATCAAAATCTCTTCTGATTCTTTCAAACCTCAATTTTTCATTTAAAACCACATCACTTAGGTTTCTAATAAGATCAAATGGTCATCACTACACAATCAACCAAGATCACAAAACTACCACCCACCTTCTCAAAGGCCATAACTCACATTCAACTCCATAGTCCACTACCGACTTTACTTATCACAAGAAAGTTATTAAACCAATTCATATCACCACCCTAAGGTATATAAGCACATATCAACAAGTATAAGCATTCATCTCATATTATATTTTAAAATCAAGCATGCAAATTATATTCTAACATCCTCCAATTTCACTTGAGCATTTTAATAACAAATGAATTTTATATCGAAATTCACATTAAACATGCTCCTCAACCACATTGAATAATATCATGATCCACGTGTAGAGATAAATCATATAATGGCAATATGACTCAACGCATCTCATGGTACACCCGTTTAACCAATGAAACTTAATGCACAACGCAGTTACGACTTGAAATCTGAAGACGGATGCATAACCCAATTGCGACTTCGAAATCCGAAGACGGATGCACAACCCAGTTGAGACTTATAATCCGAAGACGGATGCACAACCCAGTCGCGACTTATAATCCAACACAAGTCTACTCACGCATAATTACACAAACGGATGTAGACCAACACCAATTGAATTCTCAATACAAAATGTAAACTCCATATGCATTATGTCTCAATGACCCATGCACCAACATAAATATGTATCTCGTCATATTTATGAACAAGATTTCCAAAAATGCCAACACTAATGCCATTAATCATTCAACATACTTTTAAATCTCATTAAAGCAATAATCAACAAAGATACTTTCTCATGCACCATACATGTTCCAAATCATCAAGTTGTCCTTTAATTTCACAAGAATAACATTTTCATTCATTTAACATGCTTTTATCTCAATTAAAACATTTAAATCACAAGGATACATTCTCATGCACAATTAATGTTCCAAGTCATCAAGTTGTCATTTAATTCACAATGATAACAATTCCATTATTTTAAACATGCTCTTAGTTCAATTAAAACAAGTTTCCCACAAATCATATCTCAAACATAACATCAATTCCCAAAATAGTAAATATCATTCACAAAAGGGAAACTAGATAGTCGTTCTAAGTTGAGATGTCGCGTTACACCGATCACATAGTATATCCTCAAATGTGCTAACCAAATGAGCTAACATAATCTCACTACCAAGGCTACATCCCTAACACCCACGTACACATGTATAATTACTCTTACACATATACACATATATAGGCATACTAGCATACTTTAATATTGGAAATCTCAAGAACAACCACCCAACTAGCATGCATCATAGTCCTCTCAATATCATCACCAAGTACTCCATACACAAGGATTAAATTACATAAACATGTACAAACCCTAACATCGCATTTTCAAGGATACACTTAACAATTACATCTAAGGTTAGGAACCCTAGAATCAAATTCACACACCTACACAATCACAAGATGAGATAGTTAAGAAGTTTTTCCCTACCTCCATGAAGAGTAAAGCAAAACTACTAAGCAAGGCCAAAGAAACCCTAGCTCTCACCAAACACCGAAATCAAATGAGCAAATTGGTGGAAAGTTTCACTATAGTCCCCTAACAATGAATCAAGATCCAATATAATAATTGTTCAAGAAACATGAAGTGGTTCATCAAGAAAACCCAAAACTAGGGTTTAAAGTAGAAACTCACAAAGAGGAAGAAACACTTGCCAATATTTGGCTAAAATCAAAGAGGAGAACACCATGAATAACTTTCATGTTGAAGGCAACCCTAAACTCCAAGCTTAAAGTGATGAAATCAAACCAAAAATGGAGAAGAAGTAAGAGAGAAAATGGAAAGCAAAAATGAAGTCTTGCAATGGAAGACTTGTGATGTATAGAGATCCTTCACTCACATCTCTCACAATCTAATGACTAAGATTTAAGCTAGCAATTGAAGGCTTAATCCAAGGGCCACAAAGTGGTCTTGCAATGGAAGACTAGATACACCACACACAAAACTCATTAATTTACCAATCAATGCCTTAACATTCAAGGGTTGAGATTAAAGATGGGAGATAAGATCTAATGGCTAGGAGTGAGACACCACATAAAAGTGGAAAATGACTAATTTATTCTCAACTTAGGGTTAATTACAAGAGTGTTATCATGTCTCCTAATTACCCTTCCACCCCTTATCATCCTCTCTATTTACCACTATGCCACTCATACCCCAACACTTAACCAAATTTTTAGAATTTTCCACTATCTCTACACTTCGTGAAAATACTATAATGCCCCTAGGTCATTATTTTTCCGAAATCGTTTTTAACTATTTTCATTAATTACAAAATGAAAATACAACAAGTAATGCACGTATTTACCCCTATCAAGAAACACCCGTTAAATATGCTAAGCACACGAGCATAAAATCGAATAAGTGTTATACCGGAACGTTTACAATGAACTAAGGTAACACGTTCGGGAACGCAACATGATTGTCGAAGCTCCAACTAGAAAACGTTGCAACAAACCCACGTGGTCGCCAACGAACAATAAATCATGAAGCCGGAAACGAAAGTTCACGAAATCGTCTCGCTAAGTCCGAAACATAAACGAGAAAAATTTACACATACCAAGATTACCCAAGACGTCATGAATAAGTGACGTCACAAAACGTTAACACTTGGAAAAGAATTCCAGAAAGGAGAAAAAAAACGCGGTGTGTTACAAATCAAATTAGCGTTGGGGCTAAATTACTGATCTACCCATAAATCAATCTCTAACATTAGCTAATTAATACCGAATTATCATTTGATCCAACGGTATAACCTCTCCTTCCATTAGGAAATGTGAGGGGATCGAATCTCCTTGAAGACAATATGGTTATGTCTTGAAAAGAAAAAAAAAAAAAAAAAAAAACAATAGCTAAGCAACCGCAAATTCTTTATGTGCATATATATATATATATATATAATTGTATTTTAATATTTGAAAAATTGTCAAAGTATATATAAATTTCAGAACAAAAAAATTTAATTTATAAAACAGCACATAGCCACTCAAAAACTAGAAATGGATCAAATGGGACATACTGACAATAAAATAATTATCTAATTAAGTTCACGTTATTAATGCAAATTAACTTTAGTCAATAAAATATATATAGCATCTACTTACTTAAAAAGAATGGATATACCATCTATTTATATAGCCATCCCACCTAGTTAATAAAAATCTCCAATTAAACTTATATCCATCCTTCGCCCAACTACAAAACTATACATTTATTGTAAGATAAGTGATTCCACTACCATCTAAAATGCTATGTAGAACTCTTCATATTTATAAAAAAAAAAATTGTGAAATTAACCATAAATAGTGTTGCATAAGCTCCTAAAACCTAGAAGGCAACAATCAAGATAAATCAATGACAATTATTCGAAAGTACTCGTTTAGCAATTTAAAAAGAACCTCGAACTTCCGGGTATTAGAAGTCATCATTAGTCTTTTAATTCATATAGAGGCTTTTCAAGTTAATATTGTATCCATTTTTGTTTGTTTTTTGTTGTGTGAAAAGAATTCAATATTACAATCAAGAAAAAGGAAAAATCTAAAACAGACCTATTTTACCTTTCAAGTTTATTTGCTTCGTGAGAACCCCATATTTCAGTGAATGATTAATAGTTTCTGAAATTGAGTGACAGAGCTTTCATAATATATATATATATATATATATATTTCTTCTGGTAGTATAGCTTAAACATATGCCTGTTTAATGGGCAGAGGAGTGCTTTGTTCGCTGAGCATATTAAAAGTACCGTATATTTCTTTCTTTTACATGATTTTGTGCATATACCCGTATCATATTCATATGCCATTCCATTGATATTTCTCAAGTCATAAACAACAAGTTGAAAGTTATAAAGAATCCATGTCGCTGCCTTGTTACTCCACTTGTTCTCCCCCTATATATATATATATATATATATATTTTTTTTTATTATTTTTACCAAGGAATCAAATTACATAGGAGTAGTTTTTTTTCTTGAAATTTAAACAAATTACACGGGGATATTTTGTAACTTTTGTTTAATGTTTATTATTTTGACCGCCACTAAGATTTGAAGTCTGTGCGACAATCCTACCATATTTTTGGGATTATGTACCATATATTACAAAAACTTTCCCTTTTGTTTTAAAATTACTATAACCTTCCTAAACATAAAATCTCGTGACATGGACTCACTAATTTTGTTAAATTTATCACTATTCAATGCTAGCAGATCCGATTTGTTTTAAGGGCATTGAATCTCTCTTATCTCTATATAAGTGTATATATATATATGGGTAAATGATGGAAAACTCTCCTCTAGTATTCAAAATGTGTAGATAACATTAGTAAAACTCAAAATGTGTATATAACATAACTAGTATTCCAAAAATGTGTATTTTGACCCCCTTAATCAAGATTTTTATCCACTTTTTTTTGCCTAAATTTAGGCAAGTGGCTTTCACATGCAATACTTTATCCCCAAATGCCAAAAATATCCACAAAACCTGGAAACTACACTCCCCTCTAGTATTAAATATGTAGATAACACTCCTAAAGCTCAAAATGTATATATAAGCATCACTAGTATTCCAAAAATATGCACTTTGACCCCTCAACCAAGATTTTCATCCACTTTTTTTTGTCTAAATTTATGCACGTGACTTTCACATGCAATACTTTATCCCCAAATGCCAAAAATATACACAAAATCTGGAAATTGACATCGCAAAAAAAAAAAAAAACCTAAGAATTTTAATAAGCTTTTTACTAGACGCTATAAGAATTATGTAGAGTGAAATGAGTCCAATGTAATTTATTATATGTTATAATATAAGGGCGTTGCTGACGTTTCAAACTTTTGGATCGCCAAAAAATTATTTAGAGGGTAAAATAATAAATCTTGAATGGTCTATTCTCTTGTATAAAGAAGTTTATAATTTATAAAGAATAAAAAAATAGACTACGCGGAGCAACAAGCTAATGGGCTTACGATTCTTTTTAGGTTACGTTTGGTAAGGTTGAATGGAATGGAAGTGAGAACGAGAATAGAATGAAATAACTATTCTTATTTTATTATTTGATTGTAAATATGAAGCAGATTAGAAAAGTAATGAACTTGAATTTTTTTCTCAAAATTACCCTTCTTAGTACTAAATATAAAATTAAACAAAATAATATTAATTTTTAAATTTTTTACAAAAAAATTGGCAAAACGTAACGGGAATAGTATTTACGGGCAATAAAGGTGGCGGCGGCGGTGGTGACGGCTTATTTTTTTGAAATGTGAGAGGATTGTTTAAGTAATTTTATGTTTTAAAAACATTCTTAAATGAATGGAATGGTCATTCCATAGCTTTAGTAATGGAATGAAATTTCATTAATTGAGAATGATCATTCTCATTCATTATGTTATACAATTCCAATTCCATTCTACCGTACCAAAACATAACAATATTGTGTGTATGAAAGAAATAAAAAAAATAAAAATAAAAGAAATAAAGAAAAAATTAAAAAATTATTCTTACTTCAAATAAAATTTGGGAAATTCCAAATTGTGACTTTTGAAATCAATTATTTATTTGTGAAAATTTTAATAATGAATACATTTTCTTGACCAAATTTTTAGCAGGTTCTTTAATGAAAAGATGAAACCAAATGAATATATACAATATACTTGTAGCTGTTAAAAAGCATGATGAAGTTCAGATGAAAATAGAAATTATAGGTGCGCACGTGAAGGTACTGTTGGACCTCCAGGTAAGTTATCTCTGGCCATTTCGTAATTTAATAGAAATCAAGGGTCAGTGATTTAAACCTCACGCGAATCACTTGTATCTTTTTCGAACAGAACCAATTACTTTCGGAATGGTTGCAGCAAAAGTCGGTGGCTCGTCTACGTGTCAAGATCTTGTTGTCACAAGTCCCTGAGTAAAGATAGGGTTTTTTTTTTTTTTTTTTTCTTTTCAAAAAAAAAAAGATAGGGTTTTTTCCCCTTTTGGTTCAGTCCCTCACACCAAACACGCATTAGTAAGATTACATATATCTGTATATATATATATATATGCATATTATATCAACATGACATTGCCATATCATTTATATATATAGATGTGTGCAGTAGGCTTAGTACTTCATGTATACATTTATATATATATATATATATAGGTGTATGTGTGTTGGTACATGAATGACTTTAGCAGAGGAAAGGAATGCGATTGTTTTTGGCGGCGCTCTCTAATTCGCTTGGTGCAGGTCGGGAATTGCTTCCGCCAGGAGGCCCAGTACATATTATATATATATATGTATATATAAGTACACATATATTAGCATATATATATATATAGATTTATATATGAATGTTTGTGTTTTATATGAATTGGACTATGCCGATCGGCGATAGCCTCCCGCCTTGCATCAAGTGAATCGGAGACTGCGGCCATTGTTAGGGTTTTGATCGGAGCTTTCGGAGGATCCCTGCTTTAATAGTACTTCTCTTCTCGTTTTCATATGAATCTGGTATTTCAGAATTGTGGAAATCTATCGAGTTGTTTAGTTTAATTGGTAAAAAAGCAATGTTTGTCTTTAATGTTCAAATTGATGTGCTTCTGTTTGATAATTACTTGGCATCTAGATCTTGTTCTTCTGTATATTTCATTATTGAATTGGATTCCATTGTTTTATTTGTTTCTGAAAATAGAATTCTTTAAAAAAAATTATATTTTTCTAAATGATTACTGGAATTGGGTGATTCAGGATAGTTATTAAAATTATTGAAATGGTAATTAAAGGGGGAAAAAGGCACTTTAAATTGTTGGCTTTTGCTGAGCTATATTCATATATTAGTTTGTTTAAATCCAGTTCATGTTTGTGCTTATGTTCATGTATTATGATTTTCTGATTTGAGTAGCCTTTAGATTTTAATTGACTTGCTATTTTGTACATGTTTTGGTTTGTTTGGTTCAAATGTGTTTATATGAGAGTGATTTTTTAGCTATATATGTTGCATGGCTATTGATCTGTTTGGTTTTTTGTTAGTTCGTTAAATTTGACAAGAAGTAGATTCTTTTGTCGGTGCTTTAGATTCATTGCAGAGTTGAATGGCGGAGCATGAAATCTGGGCGCTTTGTCGTTGAGGATTCAATAAACGGTTGAGGTTTGAAAGGTAATGTCTTGTATCCCATGGTTTATTGTTTTATCAACAAGTTTGAGGCTTGACGGATAGGGATAAATTAAGGAATAATACTGCATTGAACAACTTAAAACGTGGAAGATAATTCACCTTACGGGAATGGTTTGTCTTCTTGTTAGACATTAGTAGAAAGATTTGTCATCTTGTTAGTTGATCTAATGAAGAATGAATGCAATGATTTTTATACTCAAAGTTCATTCATAGATTTTAACAGGGAAACAAATCATTTATTTATGATTGCATCAACTAAAGAGACGACAAATCATTTTGGTGAGGTTGACTAACAAGATAAGAAGTAGAGAAATGAAGATCTGTCCCTTCATATGATAGAATGCAATAACTATCTTACTATATTCGCTCGTGGATTTAGAGAGGTGACTAATTAATTCTGAGTACGTCAAATAACCAGACAAAAAAATCAATCTTAATGTCAACTCACAGGATAAAAAGTTGAGGAATGAAGATGTGTCCCTCCATAAAAAACTACAGCTTTCCTACTCTATGTTCGTTAATGGAATACATTACATCAACTAGCAAGACGACAAATCATTATGATTACGTAACTAACAAGATAAAAAATTTGAAAAATGAAGATCTGTTCCTCGAGAGAGTTTGATGCATAGGTGTAAAAGACTGAGTAGCATCTGTAAGGTTGCTTGTAGTAAGTTGGAGAAAGGCCTGACCAATAAGTGTTTCTGCCTTTATCATTAGCTCAGGTAGTCCCCATTCTGTTGTTTAGTCAACTTTCATTGGCTCCCTTGATTATGTTCGAGGAATTGGCCAATTTAGTAATGGGAAGCAGGCTACCCCCCGAAAATGCTCGCCATAGTTCTTTTGTCGTTGGGGTTAAAAATCATCTTTTATTTTTTTTTTATTGCAATTTGATTTCACTCATTGATTTTTTAGGGTTGCTGCAAACCGTTTCTAATGAATTACGGGATTTCTACGTGATCCTCCTTGCCCCCCTACGTAAGACTCCCAGGTCATCTTTGGATGTTGTCATGAGGTTTTGGTTACGGAGGGTACCGGGGTCAATGGTTTATATTTAGGATTTAGTCAATCAAGGTCCCTCCAACTCTACCAATATGACAACATGTAACCTGTTACACTTGGTTAACTTTGTCAGATAAGAAAGTAGGTTTCTGGGATTCATTGATTAGCACACCTCCGGTGCTGTTAAGGTCGGGACTTGAGACTCTAGTCGTACATCTCCAGTCTACGAGTGGATAAGATCTCTGAGATTGACTAGCCAGCTGGGTTTTTTTGGTTACTAGATTAAAATAGTTTATTGTGTCTCGTATGGGACATATCTAGTCTTTCCCGGAATGGAGTACTTCATTCTTAGTGTTTTATAGCAGGAAATCAGTGCGGACGAAAGCATGGAATCTGAGAATTCTAAGACAATAGGAGCAATGCCTAGCATTATAAGGTGGCTAAGGCCATTAGGTAATCTCTGACGTAATCAGAATGAGTTGTCGCCTTGTTAGTTGACGTAATTGGAAATGATTTGTCCTCTTGTTCAAATCCACGAATGAAGAAAGAGTGGGAAAGTTATTGTATTCTTAGGAGGGTCATATCTTCATATCTCAACTTTCTATCTTGTTAGTTAATGTATTTACAAATGATTTGTTGTCCTGTTCTGTACCCCTGAATGAAAAAAGAGGAGAAAAGTAATGTATTCCATGGACATATTTTAACCTTTTTTGTTGATTGACGTAATCAGAAATGATTCTTCTTGTTGAAAACTATGAAGGAACATAGAGAGAGTAGAAGTTATGCATTCTATGAAGGGGCATATCTTCATATCTGAATTTTTATATAGTTGGCATATCAGAAATAATTTATCGTTGAAGTGCATGAAAGAACATAGAGTAGGAAAGTTGTTGCATTCAATAAAGGGACATCTTTCATTTCTCAACTTTTTGTCTTTTTAGTACATGATAAAAAATGATTTGTTGGTTTGAACAATCCATGAATAAACATAGATTAGGAAAGTCATCACCTCCTATCAAGGGAGATATCTTCATATCTCAACTTCTTACATTGTTAGTTGACGTAATCAGAACGATTGATCGTCTTGTTGGAAGTCATGGATGAGCATGGAGTAGGAAAGTTATTGCATTCTATGAAGGGACATATCTACTTCTCTCAATGTTTTAAAACAACCGAGTACTTCATGAAAGTTGTTTGTAATGTTGCTAATGCTGGAAAAATTCAAGGGTTATGCTCGATGTGTTTTTTCCCCCTCAAAAGTAAGAACCTCAGATGACCATAAAGAAACTATTTGTTGAAACATTAATGAAGGCACCAAACACGACATGGTTCAGCTTTATAACCTTTCTTAGGAGTTGTTAGCAGACACTTAACTCTGTTTTATCAACACATTCTGGGCATGGCTTGTTTGTGCATCAGATCTGCTTTATGTCACTCTCTGCGATACTATGCATCTGCTGGGTTCTTTGTATATGGTCTTCGGAATGCTCTGCTTGAGGTTGTTTTTGAGAGTTTCGCTAATGGAAGTGTTTGTGTTGAGTATCACAGTCCAAAGAACTAGAGTAGGATGAATAGGTCTGCTTGTTCATAAGCAAATGATTTTTGTTAAAAAAATCTTTTGATTTATTGCCCAATCAATATTGCAAGATAGCACATCAAGAATACTGTAAATGAGCCAAAAGCTACTTAACGAACAGACATCTTCTGTGTATAAACCCCAATAAAGAAAATCCATGGGACCTATATAGAGCAAAGTAATCCAGTATCTATAAGGAAGACGTTACAACTGAACACTTGCTCATCACAATGCTCGTAATATAAGCGTCTGAGACTGGTGTCTGGTTTGAACACTCTACTGCAGTAATTCAAGCCCTGTTGCTTAGCTCTAACTTTCTCCTTTGATCTTCAATGCCGTCAGTTTGCCCAGAAAGATCTGCCTTCTTTTTACTGACTTTATATGAAGCACCTTGGCTCCTAGTCCAGTCACAGGCCACAGTATGGTAATTTCAAGAATACTCCAATTATGTGACTGGAGCAAACCTCAAAGTTTGGTAAAAAAAACTCAGGCTAATCCCAATCCACTCTCTTATTCTCTAAGTTTCACTATCTAAATTTGTAAAGCAGCGTTGAGTAATAAACGGTCCACAGAGTTTAAATGAATTTAGTCCTAGACCAAATGAAAACAGACTCCACGTACTGTTTCATTGTGGTTACATCTTAGATATATTGCTGCATGTATAACGAAGTACTGGTGCATTAGGTTTACTGGACCTATTTACTGGTTCATGAATTGGATTAATTTGCCCATTGAGGCCACTGGTCATGTTTGTACCAGTGCATTGGAAGTATTTACTAGTTCATTGCACCTACCATCCAGTACTTTCTCAATTTGAGTGGTTAAGCCAATTAAACTTCAAAACTCTTTCAAACTTGCACTATGAATTAGTTCTAGTCCCAAACTAATTCATAAACTGGTCCAAATTATTTAAACCGTTATCAACTTAATATCTGAAGTCTATACGCTCTGGGTTACGTTTTTCCTAACATGATTGAAGATGTGGAGCATAGTTTTTATGATATGCTAATCTACCTTTCATCTTCAATTTCAATCTATCTAGATGCTTAGTTCTTACTTGGCAAATGGCCAGCATGGACTCATAACATGACTTTTCAGTACATTATGTTCCACTCTCTTTAATATAGATGCAACTTTGGAAACTGGATTTGCTCATGCTTGCAAAAATCCAAACTACTTTGATATTCTTAAATTCTCATTCCTAGTGGCTAGGTGCAATATCCTCTTTATTTGATCTTGTATAGATTTGTACCCCACCATGATTCTTCTTTGGGGTATTTGAGTACTTAATTTCATTTCCTTTTCCTTTCTTTATCTATTCATTTATGCTCGCAACATCTTGTCCTATAGAAATCTGGACTTTGCTTTTCCTTTTTATCTTTTTCTTCAGATCTGTTACGTTGATACATCACTTTTCATATCAATCAATATCACATTAGTGACCTCCTATAATACCAACTTTTTCTTCGTCTCATATTCACTAGTGGCCTTTGCAATTAATGATATATTACTTTATAGCCATAAATACTTAGGTTGTGGGATATGAATCTACCCAGTAGGCTTGACAAATTGCTCTCTGGCAGTCACAAAGAATTGCCTAACTCCATGTTGCTAGCTTTGACTGGGTTCCACATTTTACGGAATCTGTCCTGCACTAACGTCTTTTTGGCCTTCTGCCATATGGTTTTTATAAATGACAAGACATTCAATTTCTGACCTCTCTCATTCTTTTGAAGTGAGTACATCTTTCGAACTTCAGCTGGGGAACGACGCCCATTAGGATGTCATGAACGATTGGCTTTTAGATATAGTTGGCACAATGCCATGGACTCGTATTTTGTTCGTACACAATCAACGGAGGCCTCCCCGACATATGTTGCAACGTCTCCAATAGCATGCTCTTACTTCGTCTTTCCCTTAATAAGTCATCAAATTTGGTGCTTTTTGATCCCCAATTGCTATGGGGAACAAAGGACGAAAGTTCATCCATAGAAAGACATCTTCAGTTGCTGATTCCTTCTCTGGGGTTTGAGTGGATTCCATTAAAGTGGTTGTTGCCAGAGGATTCGCCCTTCTGCTTGCCTTTGATCCCTATTTGCAGTGCCAGGTGCATTAAGTACGCCATTTCCAAGCCTCCTTGTGAAGAGTGCGTCATCTCTTGTCTGAATTGAAGGCATCTCAACAAAAAGGGGGTTAGAGACCACTCAATAAATGAAATAAATGCCTAAGGATTTTTCTTTGAGCTATTTGAAAGCTATCAAACTTGAGTTATGAGTACAAATGATTTTTTTCTTTTTTGGGAAGAAAGAAGAAAATGGGACTTAAATCATAGCCTAGTTGATTTGATGATTTTATGGACCCATTTGCCATTAGAATTCTATACTATTCTATACATAGAAATAACTTCGAATCATTTTTTCTTGAGCCGTACGAGGAGAAAACTTCCTATACGTTCTGGGGGGTATTGTTCATCTACATCTATCCCAATGAGCCGTTTATCGAATCGTTGCAATTGATGTTCGATCCCGAAGAGAAGGAAGAGATCTTCGGAACGTAGGTTTTTATGATCCGATAAAGAATGAAACTTATATAAATGTTCCTGCTATTCTACATTTCCTTGAAAAAGGCGCTCAACCCACAGGAACTCTTCATGAAGATGGAGATTTTTAAGGAACTTCATTCTAATTAAATAAATTTCTATTAAAGAAATAAAACAAAAATAAGGGAGGGAGTGGTGACTCGTATATTATTTTGTATAATTTTTCTCTACTATGGTTTTATTTCCCTTTTCTCTTGCTCTATTCGTACCTATTTTTCTTTATCATTGCTCCCAAAAAATCCCATGTTTTATAATAGCAAAACCTTACCTTAATTTATGAATCCTGGAAATAAAAAATTCTAGTATTCCCGTCAATCGGTTGGTTTTTGTTGGAACTCTACTAACAAACAAGGAAAAAAGTTTCCTT
Source organism: Cornus suecica (assembly GCA_963922005.1). Classification (NCBI taxonomy): domain Eukaryota; kingdom Viridiplantae; phylum Streptophyta; class Magnoliopsida; order Cornales; family Cornaceae; genus Cornus; species Cornus suecica. The sequence continues at coordinate 37,744,869 of OY998238.1, read as the reverse complement.
ATTTCACTTAATATTGATTAAATACATTATTTATTGAATAAACTCAATCATCTTTTTTTTTTTTTCTATTTCTTCGTTATTTATTCTTCCACCTACGCTTTGTTGTTTGTATCTATGTAGATTATCTGTGTAGTGCCAATCCAATGCAAGTACTTATTTTTTCTTTATATATTATTTAAATTGGATTTGAAGTTTGTTTATTTTTCCTTTGTACTCTTTTATCAGCATTCATATTGACAACAGTGTATCGAACAAATGTAATTCATCGTGATAGGTGGATCTAGTTATCTCCGTCCCGTGGGTTTTTTTTTTTTACTTAACTCAAATGATGGATTCGCTTTGATACAAGAAGTCTTTTAAAATTATTATTTTTTTTTAGATTTCTTGTTTTGCAAGTTGAATTCTTTGATCGCTACGGCGTCGTATAATCTCGTTATTTTATTTAGTTTTTTTTATTCTGATTGTATCTTCATACACACTGTTTTCGTGTTGCTAACTCAACGGTAGAGTACTCGGCTTTTAAGTGCGGCTAGGATCTTTTACACATTTGGATGAAGCGAGGAATTCGTACATACCATTGGTAAAGTTTGGAAGACCACAACTGATCCTGAAAGGGAATGAATGGAAAAAATAGCATGTCGTATCAATGGAGAATTCGGAGAATATTTCATTCTTATTGGATCGGTACAAAACCTTCTTTGAATTCTTGAAACGGAACAAAATAAATTCAATTTAAAGTTGGGTCAAGTGAATAAATGGATAGAGCCTTATGGCTTCAATTAATTATAAATTATAGGGAAAGAAAAAGTAACGAGCTTATGTTCTTAATTTGAATGATTACCCGATCTAATTAGACGTTAAAAATAGATTAGTGTCTGGCGCGGCAAAGGCTTCTCCCATGAGTGGATTATCCCTTTTTTTAATGAATCCTAACTATTGTGATTCTCCATTATGGAATGGAGACAGGGTGTGTAGAAGAAGCAGTATATTGATAAAGAAATTTTTTCCAAAATCAGAAGAGCGATTGGGTTGAAAAAATAAAAGATTTCTAAACATCTTGTTATCCTATAACGAACATAAAACAATTCCATTAAATGGAAAAAGAGAGGATAGAGAATATGTTGATAAGTTACCTGTTTCCGAGGTATCTATTCTTTTTTTACTATAATACCTTGTTTTGACTGTATCGCACTATGTATCATTTGATAACCCAAAAAATCCTCTACCTTTCGTTCAAATCTAATTTAAAATGGAGGAATTCAAAAGATATTTAGAACTAGATAAATCTCAGCAACACGACTTCCTATATCCACTTATCTTTCAACATTCGCTATGCAACGCGCTACGCAGCTCTATTCATTCCATCATGCAATACACATGGAGAAGAGAAGAGGGAAAGACCTATACTCTAATAAAAGGAGGAAACACTCTTTCTAAAAAATCCACTACCCGCCTGCTCTATGTATCAACGCATCAGACGTTAGTAGTCTCAAATCCGTCCCTTCCCCCACTCTTTATTGGCTCGTTTCGTAGGAAAATAGAGTAGTCAAAATAATTGCGTCTATCACTGAAGGCAGCCCCGAGTGACCCCACCACTTCACTTTCACTTAGGCCCGGGCCAAGTCAGTGGGGGACCCCCCCCCCCCCAAAAAAAAAATATGTACCTGAGAGGCATCCTTTCCTTGTTTGTTGGGTTGGTTCACGCGCACGCAAACGAGCACCAGCCGCAACAGTAGGAAACTATGACCAATAGAGTCAGGCACTTAGAGCTACATCCGCACGCAAAAGGAATGCGGTTCTATCTCGACTATCTCATCCCGGCTTGTAATGGCGAAAGCTAGAGTTCATCGACCATGGTGCCGCTCGTCGCACTCACGGTCATTAGTCTGGCTAGCTCTTCCTAATAGGCTGAAAAGGATGAAAGCCCGGGTCAAGAAAGTGACCTTATAATCGTTGATACATATGTTACGATGCCTTCGGATGAGGAAGGCGAGAAAACCCGGATAGCTTTGGTGGCAGGATATGACTTTCTTGATGGGCTGAATGGTGAAGTGAGAGTTCTAAGAACCTTGGAATTAGAATTTGACCCAACTACCAAGACACAAATCTGAGAATTGTTTCCTTTAAATCACTTCAAATTGTGGAATCCCATCAGGGATGTATGCATAATACCATATAGACCATAAGTACAAATTTTAGAATGAAAAAGCCATGAACTGTTGGAAATGAAGAGTCTGTGATGTAATATCACAAGTAACTTTACATTTGGTGTATCTATTGTATAATTTTCTATTTAAGATATACTATGGAAGAAACACAGAGGTAGTTGTTTGAAAAGGTTACGTGAAGACATGTCGGCACCCAAGTTGGATAGGTGAATCATAGCTCCTTATGTTAATTAAGAGGGCATAGTGCTGCAATTTATATCCTAACCACAGTATTTACTTCTGCCATCCCATAGCTAGCTTCAACATGTTGAAAATTCGTTGAGCTCATAAATTATATTAGAATCTCTGTGGTTTATTTTCAAAGTTATATATCATTCTTTTTTTTTAGCAGCTCCTGTGTAAGGTTGTAATTTCGTTTTGGTTTATGACAGCGATTACTGAATATATATGGTGTATATATATATATTATGCTCCTCCTGTTTCTGTATAGCACAAGGTTTGTTTGTATTGTATATATGAGGGTAGTTTTAAAATACAGTTACCATTGCAACAAACTCTAATTTGATTGGTGCAGGCCGGAGCTACTTGACACCAGGTCAAAGAGACTGCTTGGGATGGACCCAACATAGTCTCATTATATGGCAGCTTTAGCTATCACCACTTGATATTGGTTCTTGTTGGAAGTCATTCATTGTGCTTGATTTATCTGAATTATACAGGGAAGTTGGGTTGCATCAACTAAATTGGATACCTCTCTGGATATTGTGTGGGGTCTTGTGGTGGCCCTGGTGGGGAGTGCGTCACTGGTAAAATTAGGTGCAATTTTCAAAATCAAACCATGCCGGCTGTAGATTATCAAATTGAAGCCCTTATCTTCTGGATCAATCCCAAAACGTTAGTTCTCAGTGATTCGATATTTTCAAGATTCTGTGCTGTTGTTCATTGCTAATAATACTTTCAAGATTGAGATATATACGTGATGGTCCAATGAGAACCTAGAAGCTTCTATTATCCATTTTACCCATTTATTGGTGTGACGTGTTATTTGGACTAACTTTTTAGTTGCTAAAATGAATTTTTTCTTACTAGCATCATGCACTACGTCGACCTTTTGTCCTTGGTTTTCTTGGGGCTGATTATAATGAGTATTATGTTAAATAGATTAGATTTGCTTGTGAGCAATGCTACATGACTAAATAACGCAACTAAGTAGATGCCTAATGGGGTCTCCATGTTGGAAGTACATGATGTCAACCTTCCAATATTTTACTGGTTTCTGTTCCATTAGCATTGAATGAGTGGCTAAATTTTCCCTTTGCTTCACTGGTGACTGTTGGATTGAAGTGATTTGCTTTGATTAAGACAACTATGATCGCTTCATTTCTAGGTCTGGATTTATTTCTTTGATATAACTTTCTTGGAAATTGAAAATCTTAATTAATTGGTGACATCACATTTTAAAAGAGGTATGGAGTTGATAGTATTCGATTGCAGTTCGTTTCTTTTTCTCAAGTATAAGGAATAAATAGTCTCCATATCAGATTGATTTTTACATTGCTGATGGTATATCGGAGTACACAGCTTGGTCTTTCCTTGATTTTGTTTCTTAATGAGTTAATCTGGGATGAGAAAAAAATACTTCTAGTCTTTGTTATATGTTTCTACCTAATATTAAACTGATCAATATAGCAACTGTCATTGCTTGGTTTCAGAAATGGAACCATAATTTATTCTTAATCAGGTTTAGTTCCTGCATTGAACCTTTCTGTTGTATAATTAGTGATTTTATGGATTTTCAGTATTGAATGAAGAAGCATGTAGATTAAGCGCATATATATTATGTAGTTAATTTTGCAGATTTTCAAAGATGATTCTTGAATGGAAGGATTCCAGTAATGCACTGTGTAATAGCTGCTATGCGAAGCTTGCGGCCTTAGTCAGCTTCCACAGCCCCCATTGCCAATACTAAGGTCATGATTCGGCGTCTACCTCATATGTCATGGACAACCTCAATGGCATATATTCAGTTGACTAGAGGTGATTCCTGAACCATATGTTGTTGAAGGATATAAAATATTTAAGTTACACCCTCTCTAACATGGTATCAAAGCCAAATGTCTCGTGTTCAAACCTCACCGCCACCCTTTGTTGAAATTGTTGTTCCACGTGTTGGACTTGAAGGCCACACGTGAGGGGGCATGTTGAAGGATATAAAATATTTAAGTTACACCCTCTCTAATAGCTTAAGCTTTTAGAGTAGTTGGTAATTAACATATGTCATTCTTAATCAGGTTTAGTTCCTGCATTGAACCTCTCTGTCCTTTTGTCATGCTAAGTTTGTATAATACTTGCCTTGGTTGTATAATTGGTGCTTTTATGGATTTTCAGTGTTGAATGAAGAAGAAGCATATAGATTAAGCCCATATGTATTATGTAGTTAATTTTGCAGGTTATCAAAGGTGATTCCTGAATGGAAGGTTTCGAGTAATGCGCTGTGTAATAGCTGCTAATGTGAAGCTTGCTGCCTTAGAGCCCCTGTTGCCAATATCGTGGTCATGATTCGGCGTCTACCTCATATGCCATGGACAACCTCAATGGCATATATTCAGTTGACTGGAGGTGAGCACGAGTGGTAGATGAGGCTGCTGTCGCATTGGCACGAGCACCGAATGGAATTGTTCCTCCTGGGCTAATTATATAAGTAGGATTCTCATCTTTAGTTAGAGAGAGCAGAAACCCTAATCCCAGACATTGTCATTTTGCACAGTTCTGGACTTGCAGTCAAGTATATCTCGAAATTAGCTTTTACCCATACCATATTTCATGGAATTTTGCCTGTGTTGCGCTGAACTACTGTGCCTTATGGATTAGCTTGTAATAGTAGTTATGAGTTGGAATAGATGTGTTTGGTATTCATAATGATGTTAAATGGTTAATATGGATTTTTTATTGTTTAGTGAAGTCATGTTATTAGCTGGTGGAAGTATTATTGGGTTGGAGATGGATTAGTTTATTTGAATATTTGGTGCTGGAAGTATTATTTGCAGAAAGACTACACAATGTAGTCAAGGCTGTATTGGACTCGAAAATTTGAAGGATTGACAAATTGCTAATGGAAGGCTCTGTTTAGCAGTCATTGGAAGGATTTGAGGCCTTTGTCTTTCTTACCAATAAATGTGTATTTAATGCCTGCTTAATCACTTCAAATTGCTCAATCCACTTCTTTATTAAAATTACGATTTGTATTTGAAAATTATTCATGATACTCAATCAAACAATAAATTGTAGAAAAAAATACAAGACTAAAATCCAAATAAAAAACTAAGGTCCGTTCGGCTGCGCTGTTTTGGAATTGCAACTCCAATACAATTCCATGGAATTGTAATTCCATTAATACAATTTCAAATACATTGTTCGGATAAGTCATGGAATTCAAGTATACTTGGATTTCAATTCCAAATCCAATTTGAATGTGAATTTCAATTCAAACCCAATTTGAATGGGAATTTCAATCCTCAACCAATTTGAATGTAAATTATCACAATTGTTGAATTAAATTAGATGATATAAATAGATCTAAGTATATAAATATCTCTATATATAAATATGCATGTGTATGTATATGTATGTATGTGAATATATAAATATATGTGAGTTTGTGTTTAAAACTGTGTATATATGTATATATATGGGTGTGTATATATGTGTAGCTATATTTGTGTGTATGCATATTGTTGAATTGTATAGTTATTTTAGCCTGATTATTAAGAATCAAATCAACATGTTATTTTAGCCTGATTATTAGGAATCAAATCAACATGTAATTAGTTAGGAAAAAATTATCTTGATCCCTTGAAACATGGGATTTACTCATTTAGGTTGTTTCTTGATTTAGCTAATTTGTAATTAATTAGTTTCCTATTTTTCCTCCTAGAATAGGCTATATATTGCTGTGTACAATTTATTCCAATTGAATAACAAGAAATTATTCATTCTCTTCATCTTTTCGTTATGGTATCAGAGCTCTAGGCTCTTTTTTTTTTTATGGGAATCAAGCCGGTTCGGCCTTCATTGCCAAAGATATACTGCTGCTTCTTTGTGCCCTGGTTTTTCTCTGTTTTTTTACTTCAAAACAGAGTATCTTCTACTGTTTCTGTTCAGCCTTCATTGCTGAAATTTCTTAGGGCATTTGTTGCCATTTTTTCGTTCATCATGTCCACATCTGAGACCACAGCCTCAAATATCCTTGTTCAATCGGAAGAAGTCAACTCGAATCACATGACTGGAGATTTGCAGAGCGTCCGGGCTACTAACAGACTAAATGAGAAAAATTATCTCAAATGGTCTCAATTTGTTTGAACATACCTGAAGGGCAAAGGAAGACTGAGTCACCTCCTCGGGACAGGACCAAAAAAGGGAGACCCAACGTTTGAAGCATGGGATGAAGCTGATTCAATGATCATGTCATGGCTGTGGGACTCCATGGATCCTGCCATTAGTGATACTTGTATGTTTCTGAAAACTGCAAAGGAGATTTGGGACTCCATTCGCCGCACATATTCAAAAGCTCGTGATACATCCCAAGTATATGAGATTAAGGTGAAGACAAGTGCAACCAAACAGGGGGGAAAAACTGTGACAGAGTATGGCAATTTACTAAAGAATCTATGGCAGGAACTCGATCACTATCAGGTATTTGAGATGAAATGCTCTGAAGATGCTGCCATCCTGAAGAACTTCATTGAGAATGACCGAGTCTATGATTTCTTGGCTGGACTCAATCCTGAGTTTGATCAAGTTAGGGTTCAGATACTCGGTAAGGAGGAGACACCTTCACTGGAGGAGACTATTTCTCTAATACGGGCAGAAGAAAGCTGAAGGGGTGTAATGCTAGAGCCTCAAGCTTTAGAAGGTTCAGCCTTGGTGACTAAAACTGAACAACCCCAGACACAAGAAAGAGGAAAAACAGACTTGTCAAGGTTCTCGGGGAGAGACAACAAGGACAACTTGTGGTGTACCTACTGTAAGAAGCCGAGGCATACTAAAGAGTGTTGTTGGAAATTGCATGGCAAACCACCAACCTCAAGCCGAGAATGGGGCAACCGAGGAGGACAGCAGCGATCTCAGGCCCATCTAACAGAACAAACCAATCAACCTGAAGGACAGGAAAAAGAAGGCTTCAATAGTGAGGAGATTGAAAAACTTCGAGGGTTAATAGGATCTCTTGAGAAGCCCTCTAGTGCATGTTCATTGGCACTCTCAAGTAAGTCTCCATTTTCTTTTGGATTACATGTCTCAGAAAAGTATTTTGCCAACCCTTGGATAGTTGACTCGGGGGCCACTGATCATATGACCCACACCTCACAATATTTCAGCACTTATACTCCGTGTCCAAGTAGTAGAAAAATTGGTGTAGCAAATGGCTCTTTTGCTACTGTTGCAGGATTAAGAGATATCTATGTGACACCTTCCCTCATTCTTAAAGATGTCCTTCATGTACCAAAATTGTCAGCAAATCTTGTTTCGATCAAAAAACTTACAGAATACCTAAAATGTTATGCAATTTTTAATCCTTCTTATTGTGTTTTTCAGGACCAGGGTTCGGGGAGGAAGATTGGACTTGCTAAGGAAAAGAACGGGCTTTACTATCTTGAAACACCGAGTACTTCAAAGAAAGTCATGAATAATTTATCCTTGTCGCTTCTTAGTTCTTCCAATAAAGATGTCATTTGGTTTCACCATTTTCGTCTTGGTCATCCATCTTTTCGAGTCTTAAATATTATGTTTCCCTCGTTGTTTAAAGGATTGGATATTACAGATTTTCACTGTGATGTTTGTGAGCTTGCAAAGCATACTCGTGTATCCTTTCCTATTAGTAATAAAAGAAGTTCACATATTCCTCAGGTGTATTCCAGAAAACCAGCTGCTCCAGACCTGACACAAGTCCAAAATTCCAGCCCGAGCCTCGCTAATGAACACACGGTAAGTTCTGATTTCCCTTTGCATATACAACCTTCTGAAGCACAAAAAACCGATTATGATCTTCCTATTGCTGTTAGAAAAGGTACCAGAGAATGCATAAAGCGACCCTTATATCCATTATCCCACTATGTGTCACTAAAACGTCTGTCGCCACTCCATAGAAATTTTATTGTGAGTTTAAACACTACTTCTATCCCAAACACTTTATCTGAGGCATTGTCAAAAAGAGAATGGAGAAATGCTATGAGGGAGGCAATGGATGCTTTGAAAAGGAACAACACGTGGGAAATTGTTGATAAGCCAGAAGGGAAGAATCTGGTGGGTTGCAAATGGGTTTTTACTTTAAAATACAAGGCAGACGGTTTCCTTGAAAGATATAAATCGAGATTGGTTGCTAAGGGATATACTCAGACATATGGAGTTGATTATCAGGAGATATTTGCTCCTGTGGCAAAGATGAACACGGTAAGAATTTTGTTATCTTTGGCAGCTCATTTTGATTGGCAACTTCAACAATATGATGTGAAGAATGCCTTCCTGCACTGCGACCTAGAAGAAGAAATTTACATGAGCATTCCACCGGGATTTGGAGGAGCAGAGGCAGCTAATAAGGTGTGTAGACTTCGTAAGGCATTGTACAAGCTTAAGCAATCGCCTAGAGCCTGGTTTGGGCAATTTGCTAAAGTGATGAAAGCAACAAGATATAGACAGAGTCAAGGAGATCATACTCTTTTCATCAAACATTCGACCACAGGGGGAGTAACAGCTCTCCTAGTATATGTTGATAATATTATTATCACAGGAAATGATGAGAAGGAGAAACAAGAATTGAAACAATGTTTGATCAGGGAATTTGAGATAAAAGAGCTTGGAAGACTAAAGTATTTCCTTGGAATTGAGGTTTCATACTCAAGACAAGGAATTTTTATTTCACAACAAAAGTATGTGACAGATTTCTTAAAGGAAACAGGAAAACTTGGTTGTAAACCAGTAGCTACACCGATTGAAGCAAACCAGAAACTAGGGGAAACAAAGGAAGAACCAGTCGTTGATAAGGAAATGTATTAGAGATTGGTAGGGAAACTCATCTATCTTGCTCATACTCGACCGGACATAGCATATTCAGTAAGCATGATTATTCAGTTCATGCATGATCCGAGGGAGACACATCTACAAGCTACCTACCGGGTGTTACACTACTTGAAGGGTAGTCCGGGAAAAGGAGTTCTATTCAAAAAAAATAATGAACTCACATTGGAAGCCTACACGGATGCAGACTATACAGGATCATCAGTGGATAGGAGATCGACATCCGGTTACTGCACGTTTCTCGGTGGAAATTTGGTAACATGGAGGAGTAAAAAACAAAATGTGGTGGCAAGGTCTAGTGCTGAATCAGAATTCAGGGCAATGGCCCAAGGAATATGTGAATTATTGTGGCTCAAGATCATCCTGGATGATTTGAGAATTAAGTGGGAAGGTTAGGGATGGCAATGGGGCGGGTCGGGGCGGGGATCCCCAACCCCATCCCCGAACCCGCCCCCATTTTGTACCCCCGAACCCGCCCCGCCCCCGATAATTTTTCCTATTTTTTGCCCCGCCTCGCCCCCGCCCCCGCTTTTTCCTGCCCCGCCCCCGCCCCCGCCCCGCCCCGTGCCCCGGTTATAAATACATATATATATATATAAATTTTTTTTTTTACCTTTTTATATAAAAAAAATATATCTTAAACATCCTTATGAGGAAGGCATTATCAAAAAAGGGAATAAATTCATAAAAAGAACTATCATTTTATACATTCATTTGGCAGAAGCTTCGACATGTCACGAAATTAAAACAGTATAAATCCAACCAACAAAATAAATAACATTGTTACAATTCTTAAACATGAAATATAAATATTCAAAATTAAACAACATTGTTCCAATTTCCAACCAACAAAATAAACCAGCCCCCAAAGTTGTCCATAAGATACCCCAAAATGATTACAAGCAACCCGACAATGATGGCAAATATGAATGAGGCAGGATGAATGCTCATTTCTTCATGATACCCCAAAATGATGCCAAGCAGCCCAACAATGATGATAAACAGACCTTTTTGTTGCTCTCATGCCTTAATAGTTCCTACACATTGTAGTACATAGCAAACAATTAAGTCATATATCAATAACACAGTTTTGTAGCAAGAACTGTTATGAAGTAATTTCAAATAGAAGAAATTTACAGTATTAAGGAGGCAACTGCAAGTGAATTGGAAAGATATAAACACCATAGCTGGTGCCGAAACAAAGTCAGAGAGAAGTATTAAGAAACAATCCTAACTTGGGGAGCACATTCCACCGAATAAACTTGGAAAACAGAGTCCATTCTTTGTTCTTTATTTCTAGTTATACAGTAAAGGAGGTTGTCATGTGTAAAAAATTTGAAATCATTACCAAATATATTAAAATGTAAAAAAAATGAAATCATTACTAATAAAACATGAATTATACCTTTATGGAAAATCCTCGGACATTGTATGGAAAAGCAAAGAAGAAAAAAAAAAAGTTTAGGAGAAAAAAGATGTAAAGAAATATGCATTGTCAAAGGATTATGTTCGGGCAATCCTGATGAATAACTTTTCAAGGAATGGCCTTTCCAGATTATACTGCAAGTTACTACATCCACATTCCACGTACTCTATCCTGTTGAATACTGCAAGTTCTGCTCTGTTATAGCTTTTCATAAACCAGTGTACCAAAACAAATAATTAAGGGCACAAACTAAGAAAATAAGGTCATCAATTTGTCTTTCCAGATTATAGTCACAAAAAAAAAACAATATGAACCAATATAGTACAATAATTCTCATACATTTGTAATCTGTGTCAAAACACTTACATTGGCCTTAAAAAATCTATCATAACTAAACCCTATTTCTATAATGGCCAGCATAACTTCTTATGTAATGGCCAGCATAACTTCAATTTCTTTTTTAAAAAATGTCATCCATTTCTGAAAAAATGTGATGGGTACTTCGATTCCAAGTTATAAAATATAAATCATTATACCAAACATGATTTTCAAGATAAAAAAAGGGGAAGACATATATACATACATAACTCTATATAATATATATATATATATATATATATATATATCAGAACGTCACAAAATTAACTCAAGCAAAAGACGCAAGTAGAGAATTAAACCTTCAGTGATGGGTATAACGCGAGATAAGCACCGAACCGAACGAACCTAAAGGGCAACCAATTAAAGGCTGAAGAGAACAATTTGTATTCCCAATCTTCAATGACCTGCAATTCCATTTAGCAATTTATATACATGTATACATATATATTCACACACGAGTTCGCGATTAAAGAGGATGAATTTGAAATTACTTACTCGTCGGGTGTGAGGCGAGAGAAAACCAAACGGTCGCCATCGTTGATAAGGCGAGAGAAAACCAAAATGTGCAACAATCTGAACTCTGAAGCAAACGAGAGCGAAGAAATCGACGAGAGTGAATGAAGTTAGGGTTGAGATCTGGAGTGAAGTTAGGGACGAGAGTTAGTGCTGCCGCCGCATGAAGTTTTAGGGCTAGTCTCATTGTGTGTGTTTATATATCAGAATATTATTGTATTATATATTATATACTAAGGGTATATTAGTAATTATGTAACCGGGGCGGGTTCGGGGCGGGGCGGGGCTACCCCCGAACCCGCCCCCGAACCCGACGGGGATTTTTTTTTTGCCCCATCCCCGCCCCCATTTATGTAATCGGGTCCCCATACCCGGACTAAACGGGGCGGGGCGGGGCGGTTCCCCATCGGGGCGGGTATTATTGCCATCCCTAGGGAAGGTCTTATGAAGTTGTACTGTGACAATAAATCAGCAATAAACATTGCTCATAATCCAATGCAACACGACAAGACAAAGCATATCGAGATCGACATACACTTCATCAAGGAAAAGTTGGAAGGAGGTTTGATCTGCACACCTTATGTGCCTTCGGGAGGTCAACTGGCAGATGTTTTAACCAAAGGACTGAACAACACCATTTTTCATGGAATTATTTCCATGCTGGGAATGGAAGACATTTATTCTCCAATTTGAGGGGGAGTGTTGAATTGTATAGTTATTTTAGCCTGATTATTAGGAATCAAATCAACATGTAATTAGTTAGGAAAAAATTATCTTGATCCCTTGAAACATAGGATTTACTCATTTAGGTTGTTTCTTGATTTAGCTAATTTGTAATTAATTAGTTTCCTATTTTTCCTCCTAGAATAGGCTATATATTGTTGTGTACAATTTATTCTAATTGAATAACAAGAAATTATTCATTCTCTTCATCTTTTCGTTACATATGTATTGATATTTGTATATGTATGTGTGTTGGTACATATGTATATATATATGTGTGTGTATATATATTTATATATATAGGTGGATGTATATATACATTTATATATATATATATATATATATAAGTCTATATCTGTATATATGAAGAGGCATTGAGTATTTATTGAACCTTCTTTTCTTAGGTATAAATTTATTTATTGAGGCTTCACTGCCAATACTGTGACATCTTAATTTGAAGTTTAAAACTAGAAAATTAATTAATTCAAGGGAGAGAAATGTTAGTTGTCAGTTTTACTTAACTACTTTTGTTGAATATTTTTTCTGTAGAGAGAAACATCAAACATATATAGAGATTTATATTATATTATATATATAAATATAGAGAGAGAAAAAGTAATGGGAAGCAGTCAGAAGGAAAAACATGGTGGTTGGTAAGGAAAGGAAGTGGTGGACTACATTAAGTTGTATATATATATATAAGGGTCAAAATTCCTGGCCCATCAAAAGGGAAGGCCAATTGATAGTTACCCAAGAGACAGACAGATCTGGGCCTATAGAAGAAATAATGAAAGTCCAATTGGAAATAATCTGTAAACGGAAATGTATTTATTAGGCACAATTGACTTTAGCCCATAAGTCATTTTAACTTGAGGCTAAAGCCAATGATTCGATAAGACAAGGAAAAGAAATTAACAATTGTAAAAGGAAATCAAATCCCTAGAATAAAGGGATTTGATCATAATCAAAACGGATTAAAGCTCATCTTATTGTTGTATAAATATGGCCTTGAAGCCTCAATAAAGGGATTCGAGTGTTTTGAGCAAAAAATAGCACTTACAATATACATATATATGTGTATATATATTTATATATATATATAGATAGGTGGATGTATATATATATAAGTCTATATCTATATATATGAATGTATGTTTGTGCTTGTGAAAAGTTAGATGTTAGAGAAAGTAGTATGTTTGTAGTTGTGAAAAGTTAATTGTTAGAGAGATAGTATTTAATGAGTTGAAGATTTGGAAAAGATTTGGTACTAGAAATCACACATTCGAAAAGTTAATTGTTAGAGAGAGAGTATTTAATGAATTGAAAATTTGAAAAAGATTTAGTATTAGAAATCACACATTCTCCTGTAGAATTTATTTTGTTGATTTAATATTTGTGGAATTCGAATGCAATTCCAATTCTAAATCATTTTTGAGCAAACGAATAACGGATATTTGGAATTAGAATGTAATCCCAAATCCAAGGCCCAAAACGGTACAACCGAACGGACCCTAATAGTATTCAATCCACAAAATGGTATGGTAACATTTTTTATTTCAGTTTTCTGTTTTAATTTTTGAAAAAATAAAATCAAAGTTAAAAACCTGTTTGGTAATTATGTTTTCTTTTTGATAGATTTTTAAAAAGTCCAAACATAGCTTTCAGAAATTGTGACTTCTTGTAACAATTTTGGAAGCTTAAAATAAAGCTTACACTTAAGTTGATTATAAAAAATCTTCTAAACTAGGCCTAATCTTCCTCTCTTTCCCCAACGCTCCAACCTCTCTCTCCTTCCACATTTTCAATTTTGTGCTTTGAAAACATTCCACAACAAATGTAAATTACCAAATATGTTTTGCTTTGTTTTTTATCAAAAAGGCTGCAAAGCAAATCACAACTTTTAATTTTATAAAAAATAAAATTGTAGCAAAAAATAAAAACATAGTGTTACCAAACAGGGCCACCACGTTGTGGTTTTTCTTTTTTGCTAAGATTTTATTTTTCATGAAATTGAAAGTTGTGATTTGTTTTGATGTCATTTTGATCGAAAGCAAAACATATTTGGTAATGTACATTTGTTGTAAATTTTTTGTAGAATTTTTTCAAAGTAGAAAATTGAAATAATGGAAAGAGAGAGGTTGGAGCCTTGGGAAAAAGAGGAAGATTGGGAGTTTTAAAAGTTTTTTCTTAGTATCTTTTTTTATTTTGGTAGAAATCACAAAGTGGAAACTTTATTTCAAGCTTCCAAAATTGTTAAGGAAATCGCAATTTTTGGATACTATGTTTTGACTTTTTAAAATTCTAACCCAAAAAAAAAACATAGTTATCAAACACGTTTAGGGCCTTAGATAATTGTTACAAATCAAAATATTAAGCTGGCACTAAAAGGATTCGAATTTGATAGGAGGATTCGAATTCACATATTATCTTTTTAACTTTGTCATCCCTAGTCCAGGGCCGACCCTGAGATTGCTAAAGAAATCGAGGCCTTAGGCGAGAGAGTAAATATAAGGCCCCCATAAAAAAAACCATAACAAAAAATTTCATTTAAAAACATAAAATATTTTAATAAGAAAAATAAAAATAAATAAATAAAGTCGTGGTGCTTTATAAAAAACATAAGCAAATGTGTTTTTTTCGTTTATTTTTCTCGCTTCTGAAATCTGGGCCCACCTTCGAAAGATGTTTATTTTTTTATTATTTTTGAAGCTTAAAACACTAAAATTAAATTAGCTCTGGGCCTGATTTTATTAAGTTTGGGTTATTGGGTTGGGTTCTAAATTTACAATTGTGTTTTTGGATTGGGTATTTATTTTTTGTTGGGTCATAACTAGTTATTTAATTTTGAACCTATTACTACTAAAAGAAAAAAAAAACATTAATTTGAAGCCCCCTCCCAATCTGAGGCCCAAGGCGGCCGCCTTGCCCGCCTTAGGTCAGGGTCGGCCCTGCCCTAGTCGGCTAAACTTTGTTGTCCATACTGTACTACTTTTGAATGGTATAATAATTCACAGGTAAGAATTATGGTTAACAATTGTGGTATTATTGTTGCGGAGACCGGATAACAAATTTAAAAGTGAGTAACGAATGAATAAGTATTCATTCTATCTAAAAATATCGACAATTTCTAAAAATATGGCGAACTGAAAAAGATATAACATGTTCATCAATACAGCAAAATATGAAAAAAAATAATGAAAAATAATAGTATTCTATATAAAAGTGTAAGGTATTTTTATTATTTATATATATTTATGCTCTAAAAAACTAATTAAAATATATTATTATTAAGTTTACAGACTCCAACAACTATACTTAAAGAACTATTACTAAAGTGTATTTAAATGGAAGTCCACAACACAACTATATTCCAATAACTATTATTAACTCGTAATAAAAATGTATTAAATTGTAAATGTTTGTTTGATAACACTTATTTATCACTTAAGTCTGAACAAATTCAGCATTAATTCAGTTAAGTGCGTTTGATAGGAAATTTGAATAATACTTCAAATATTAAGTGTCACTTAAAAGGAGGTAAATTTTAAGTGACAGAGTCACCACTTAACACTGAAACCTGAAAAATAAATATTTACAATAATATTAGAAAATATAATTTTTTTAAGTACCACTTAAAACTTTCAGTACTTAAAATTCAGATCTTAAAATTTTCAGTACTTAATTTTCGGTTTTATCAAATAGCACATAAGCTTTTGATACATTTATCTTCTTGATAAAAGGAAAAGGATTATAATTAAAATATATAAAAATTACAAAAAAAGATGGATGGGTACTCAATTTTTTTAAAATAAACAATTAATTTCATACTTTTTTTGGCAAGATAATTTCGTACTTAAATACTATATATAACTAACTCATATTTATACTTGTATTTTATTTTAAAGGAATGTTATTTTTTATTTGTGTGTTTAATATTTTGATTATTATACCAATTTTCAATATGAATATTTCTTTAAGATAAATTACAGTTACACCTTCTCGAGATATGATATATTCAAGGTTGTTATGATCAGGAGTCTAAGTAGGATCGTTGGGGGTCCGTATGATCGGAATCGTAGAATCGTAAGATTAAACCACATTATTATAAAAATAATTAAATTTAACTCCTTAATCAATGATGTTTTTATAATACAACAAAAATATACTCAAAACACCAAATATAAACAAAAACATCACCCTAAAGTCGAATCAATGTGCGAATCAAAACTAATTAACAAAATAGAGATAAAATTAAATATAATTTTAAAAATTCTAAACAAATATCATTTAACAAAACTTAATATCAAGTTCCATCAATGTATCATGCTAACCGAAAATAATAAACAAACACCAACTTAAAAACGAAAAGTTACTTGTAACAACATTAGTTCATAACTTGAAATTTTCAACATCTCCATTTCTAAAAATAATATTTGAATTTCGAAGGTTATTAATAAAGTTTTACTTTCATTTTGCCCACCAAATAGGAATTGAACAAATTTTTATAAATATATATAGTGTGTAAAATAAAGCAATACTACACGTCTTCAAAATTATTCGAAATTATATCATGGTAAAAGAAATGATAAGATGATGATATTATTAAATTTTTATTTTGACCTTCGTTAATTCATGAAATTTTAATATTATCATCCTAAAATTTCCACTTATCAAAATATGTTATTTTTATTTTATTTAATCATTTATTATTATTATTATTATTTTAAATATGAATTTAGTGATCCACATCTTTCATGATCATCTTATGAAAATAGTTTGATAATAATTATAGATTTTTTTACAAAATCAATGTTGAGGTCACTTCTTATTTGTTAGGATAGGCTTGTCATGCGGGCTTGTACAAATCTAATGCATTGACATATGGGCTTAACCATCACTAATTCTCCGTGGCCTTGCAAAATATTTTTGGCCCCTTTTATATGATGATCCCAACCCAAAACTAATTATTTTACCTAAAAAGTCAAAAAATGCATCCTACAATCTTATAATTAGCGATCCTAACGATGATCTACCCATGAGCGATTTTATTGTGATTCGGATCATTGGGGGTCATATGATCGTACAACCTAGGATCCTAACAACCATGAATATATTATACTTGCATCCCTATTGTTTGAATAATTACAATTAAACCTCTTTTAGTTTGTAAGTTATAGCAAATATTCCCCTCTGGTGAACTTCCAGCGCAATCAAACTTAGTCATCACTTTTTCAGAGGTGAAATGTCTAGAATATTCTCATGCAAAGACATGAAAAATAACCATTGATTGATAAATCATTTCACAGCTCCGGTCACCTAAATTGAACACAGATGAACTAGAGGAAGTGAAACTGTAATTATCCAAATGACAGAGCATGTGAGTGTAATATATCATATCTCGAGATGGTCAAAGTGTAATTTACCCTTTTTATAATCATTGGAGCTGATATTTTTGCAAAAATTCACTATATTTTGGTGGGTTGGGCCAGGCCCACCTAAATTCCTCACCAGTGCATTCAAAGAAGGCCCGAACTACTCTCTCTCTCTCTCTGCAGCTTTGTGCTCAACTCACAGCCAGAGGAGGCTTTGGGGACCAATTCAGAGCTTTCGCAAGTAATTTCTCTCTCTCGGTATATATATTTGTGTATGTGGGTGTGATACAAAATGTCAAAACCATACCGAAATTGTTTTGTTGGTCGGTCAGGGTTGGAACTAGGATATATGTCTACGCGCGTTTATCTGTACACCTATATAATTGGGCGTCTTCATTTCTATATTCTCGTGCTTTGTATTGTTCTGGTTACTGGTAAGATAAAAAAATCTGATGACGAAACTCAACATCAACAAATTTTGCTACTTTAGGCTCAATTTTCTGGATTGTGTCGTACTATTGCTCCAATTATTCATCGAAATAATACAACACGATTCATGGGTGAGTTCCACTAACTACTTGAGTTTTGCATTTGTTTTGCTGTCCCATGAATTTGAGCTGCTCCACCACATTCTTTGTGTAATTTAATTTATGTTTTTCTCTACACAATTACAGTTTTCAGTAAGGAATAATATAATTATGCCTGAAAGTAATAGTACATAGGATAGATGCCACATTTTTTTGACAGCTACCGTTAACTATGATCTATGTACATGGACTCGGTTATGAGTGTCAGACATATATCCTAGTGTCGGACGTGTCAAATATCTAATAGAAGGACACGCAAAATATTTATTTTATTTATTATGTCTAATTTATTGTTTGGTTTATAACAATGTTTTTATCAAATATAGTGTTCAAATTAGTCATTTTAGTCATTTGAAATAATAAGATAGCAACATGGAACCATTTGGATCGATATTTAGGCAAATGTATTTGCAAAAGTGTTGGACAAGCATCTCATACCCATGTCTGACTAATACGTGTCGGACACGGGTACTTCACCTGCTTCAGAGGGGTCCATGTAACGTAGACTATGATAATGTATTTTATATTTTTGGTGGGTTCATTGGGATAAATGCGAGCCAGTACCCGAAAAATAAGTAGGGGATACCCAGGCAATGCTAATACGCTTTTGATAGGAACCTTCGTATACACTTCAAATTTGGGCTAAACTTGGTTTTCTTTTAATTGTGGTTGATTCATCTAGAGTTTTCTTTTCTAGTGATGCTTATGTTTGTAGAGCTTAAATAATTAGTCCAAGTTAAGAGTAGAACTGAATCAGAAGTGCCTTTTTCTAACTAAAATAGATTACATTAATGGGATTGCCAAGATTTACGCGTCCTAAGGGAGAAGATGGTGAATCGAGCCCAAACCTTTATGTGGCCAACTGCGGGCCAGCTGTGGGGCTTTCTTTTGACACTATTGCAGCAGCATTCAGCACCTATGGAGAAGTGAAAGGAGTCTATGCAGCTGATGAAAGTGGCACTCGTGTCATTGTCTCTTATTCTGAAGAGAGTTCTGCCCAGGAAGCATTAAAAGCATTACATGGACATCCATGTCCTGAGCTTAATGGCCGCTATTTGCACATACGTTATTCAGTACTTCAACCACGTTGCCAGGTACTAAATGTTTGGTAACTTAGACTTCTTTAATAAGCTTTCGCTTTGTTAGCTGTTCTAGGGTCACAATCTGGGCTATAAATTTGGATCTCTTATAACTAGAAAGATTTGTATCAGTTTAATGGCGAAACTGGTATGCCAGTGCTTAAATTGAAGCATTATATATAAAGATTTTGACATCAGACAATTAGAGTGATTGTCACTTGACATGTCTTAGGAATATTCCTTTGTTGTAGAGGGATTAAGCTCTGGTTGATGGAACTCTTTATTGGCTTTTTGACTGACATCATGGATGGGATCTGGGTTCTCTCGACCCTTAGGCCGCGTACCTTTTGTATTTTGGGATGCAGTCCCCTCTTGAGTGCCTTTTATACTATTCTTACTTATCTGGAAAAAAAGGACATCATAGATGGGATCATCAATAGTCTAATGATTTTCGACATAGAAGGTATGTTCTATTAGAAGTGAGATCTGTTAGGTCTGACAAAAGCTTGACCATCTACTTGTAATGATTATTGACATAAGTATGTACTAGTTAATTTCATTTCTAGGGTGATTCAAAATTGAAAGTGAAACTAAACTTCTATATGTTGTTTATTTTTGGTTATCGACTAAATAAGCTTGTTCTTTCGTGTTTTAAATTGTGTGAAACTCTTGTACAGTTGTTGCAATATTTAAGTTTTGAACTGCATAGGAAGCATATTACAAGATCCATTCTAAAAAATTGTTCTCTCTTTAGACGAATAAAAGTAATGGCGTTGGTGCCTTGGTGGGGCTCATAATTTCTTAATTTTGTCTGTTGCATTTGATTTTACATTTAGTTTGTTAGTGAATTGATTTCTTGTCCTTAAAATGAACTTGGATGTGTATATGGGTTCAGGTCAATCACTCAGTTCCAGTATTTTTGGTTGCATCAGAGTTGAACATTCCAGGAATTTATTTGTTGCATGACTTTGTCACCGCTAAAGAAGAGGAGGTAAGGAACTTTTGTCTTTAAATGAAGTGTTCAAACTGTTACTTTGTTTTGTCTACTTCTTGGAATGGTCTCAATGTGTCAGATACTGCTGCCAGAAGCTCTTTTAGCCTAGTTATATAATGTATTGCTTTATTGAAAATTTTAGGAACTGCTTGCTGCAGTTGATGATCGGCCTTGGAAGAGTCTTTCAAAAAGAAGAGTTCAACATTATGGGTATGAGTTTCGCTATGAAGTAAGTTATGAGACAGTGTACTCCTTACTTTGTCAAAACAAAACCAATTTTTTTAAAAAAAATTATAGCTGATTTTTTTCTTTTTTAAATATCTTATTCATAATGGGATAAAACTACTTTTAATTTACACAAAAGAGCGAAATTTTAGGAGGTTTTGTGGGATTGTATTGATCCACTACTTTAGATCGAGATCAGAATTCTAATAGCCATGGTGGTTTTGGAACTCTTGGATATAGCACAACAAGCGTGTGAACAGGGGCTCCACACTGGTGCAGGTGTAACATTGTTGCTCTTGGAAGCGAGGGTTTTATAATACAAAGAAGAATGGGAGGTGAAGTTGTGTATGAGTTGGCACTTCGGAGGGCAAAATAGTGGGTCTAACTATGAACTATTCTAACATTTGCATGTATTCATTTGAATAACTATCAGCTTGTTTGGAAGACCATCAGGGTTGTTAAAGAAAAAGGCCCTACTAAGGCATTCTTTGGCCAGCCATCGTTCTTACCTCTTTGAGCACTTGATGTTACTTTATTGATGATTGCCAGTATATTTCCATCGTTAGGATTTAGATTTCATGTTTAAAAAAAAAAAATCGCTTGGGAATCATCTCTATTGTACGTATCCTTCTGGGTGTGTGTGTACAAGTTCATTAGCAAGATGTTCTAGTACGAGTGTCTTATACATCTAGCATACTATGTAAAGAAAGGATGAATGTGCATTGATATTTTTTCGGAAAGTGCATTGATATTGGTTATCATAAATCTAGAGATTCTAATGTTTCTGATTGTATGTCCTTTTTCATTGACGTTTATTCCCTGTGGACTATTGTCTGGTCTGATTGCTTGTTCCTTCTTGCACTAAGATTAAAAATGTAACTTGTAAGTGCACTGTAGACTGACTAGTCTTTGGCTTATTCTTCCTACAGACAAGAAATGTGGACTCAAAAAGGAAGTTGGGTGAACTTCCACCATTTGTTTCTTCCATACTCGAAAGAGTTTCACTGTTTCCTGACCTTGATGGTGCTGCAGATGTAATTCTGGATCAACTGACGGTGCGTAATAACAATCTTCTGCACTAATAAATTTTTTATGATGATTCAGGGAAAAACATTATGATGTTTTCTGCAATCTGATATGGTTAGGGTTCGTTATATTTGAAGGATATAAAACTTTGAACTCAACTGGATTGTCTAGGAAGCATGAATATTTCTCCTTCAAAAGAGATGTATAGTATATACTGGTTTGTTGATATTAGATATGGATTTTCCTACTTACATGCATTTCTATTTTGGTAAAAAGTTTCCTAATTTGAACACGAGTCTGATGCTTTTTGGATACTACAAGATGTTTATAACATGTATTTTCAACAATGAGAGGCGACATGTCTAGTATAGTTATGTCGTCACTTCAAAATATAGCTAAGGTGTCAACTAACATGGTCCATTAGAGATGGATTACTTTGGGATATCATAGTGTGTAGGTTCTAAAGGAAATCCACTTTCCTGTACATTTCTCAGTGTTCTTATGTGTATTTTAAACCTGGAAGATAGGACGTGGATTCTCTTATGAATTCTTGAAAAATGATTGTTTATCACAAGGTTTTTGAGTTGCTGGAGGGGCAATCCACCTAGCTGTGGTTGTCACGGTGTAACTCAGGAAAACTTGTCATGGATTCTCTTGTCACGGGCAATCTTTTGATGTGGTGATGAAATTCTCTTGTAACTTTCTCTTGTAATCTTTCCTGAGATTCCTGAGATTCTCTTGTAACTCATGATATTGTCAAATATTGTGGTGATGAAATTCTTTTGATGTTGTACTGTTCCCTAACTAAGCTGAATGACCAACTTGCTTGTGGGCCTACTCTGATCAGGGTTAACGTAGGGAGCATATCTACCTTGGGAATATAACAAGTTCAAAAGAACAAAAGTAAGCAAGCCTGATCACAAGTCTTTCATTTCTTTGGTGGGAAAATCCAAACTCTTGACAGAATATAAAAGAGGAATCTCTACTAGGCACTCTTACTATTCTCAGGTTTCCTCCCTTGTTTATTAGTTCTTGTATTGCTTTGACCCAAAGCAATAGTGTCTAGCTAGCAGTGGATCCGGAAGAATCTGAAATGCTCCCACAGTGGGAGGCAAGCAGAGTAATCAATCAATTTAGAAAGGGCCTCTTCTGACCCCTTACTTGCTTACCTCAGCTCCTACAAAAAAGATACACCTTTTACCTCCCCCACTCTTTATTAGGATTCAATCTCTCTTATATGATCTGCATTTTCAATGATTTTTTTTAACTATAAAGTCAATAATGTTACTTGATTTTTTTTATTTATGTTGATTTTGTTGGATATTTTTAACTGATGGTAAAAATCTATACATTGTATCTGACGATGATAGGAACCTATAAAGGACTGGATTGTTAATTATCCTAACGGCAGAATAACAGCCAGTACTAAGTCCACTAGTTCGAGTCCCATTGAAGCCCCACCTAGTCTCCCCCAAATTACACCATGTCCTGCCTGACTTCATTGTGAATTTCTTCCTGACGATATAGCAGTCCGTAGAACAAATTACTTGGGTCCAATTCGTTACATCTTGGAGGAGTCTTCTAGTAACAACCACAACTTTTTAACTTCGGTTTGTGATAATCTATGTCAAATGGACTCACATCTGTGTCTAAACATCTGAAAAACGGAATCCCCCAAGTCCAACCAGAAGTATACGTGGAAAATACCAAATACTTATATTATATGATATTTTAGATTTTCTTGAGTACTGTAAGTTGCATACAGCCTAGCACTAATATAGGTACATCACTCAATCGAAGCAATATTGTCAATATGCTTTTCAAGTCCATGTCTAACAAAAGACTTCAGACACATTTTACATGCATGTCTGAGCATCATGTGCCTGATTGGTGTATTAATACTCATATTTGTACCACCAGTGGTTCAGAATTTATATTTTTGTAATTTCTATCCTATCCGTTATCAATTTCTAGGATGTATTTTGATCTTTCATGAGGGATGATTTTGGTTTATCTTCACTTGTATAGGGGTTTCTGTATTTAATACGGAAAATTTTGCAATAATGATGTAGCAGGTTAACGAATATCCTCCTGGGGTGGGCTTATCCCCACATATAGACACACATTCAGCATTTGAGGGACCAATTTTCAGCCTTTCACTGGCTGGGCCTTGCATTATGGAGTTTAGGAAATATTCAGAAGGTTCTCCAAAACCTGCCTCAAGTAGTGCCAAAAATTTGGAAAATCCTGATGATAGCTCAAGTTTCTTAAGGAGAGCTATCTATCTTCCTCCTCGATCAATGCTCTTGTTAAGTGGGGAGGGACGGTATGCTTGGCACCATTACATTCCACACCATAAGGTACGTATCTTGTCATCCGCAAGGTGTCCATTCATTTTATATTTGGAGATTCTCTTCATTTAGCTGGCTTGTTCCATTTCTGGTCTGGTAGATTCTGAATCAATGACACGCAAATAACCTCACATATAATGTTTAAATCCTTGTTTCACACAGATGACACATCCATGGAGAAAATAAGTTAAGTTTTGTGATCCGTCTGATTACATCAGACTTTTTTCAGCATTAGTTTAGAATGTTCTAGGGAAAAATCTTCAGTTTATAGTTCTACAAGAAGAGGTCCCTAGGATAGGGGGAAATTTTGCACAGAGAACTCATCTGATTGCATGGTGGGGAATGTTATTGCACCGAGGGTCTCTAGGAAGAAGAAATACATCCTTTAAGATCAAGCAACTTCTTGGAGCCTGTATTCATTTCAGACTTGTCCTTAGAGGATTATTTTGAAGCTTTTGCAGTTAATGAGTATCGAATTAAGGTCGAGTAGAGAATCTGTAGTCCGTGGAATCAAGGGAGAAAGGGCTCTAAGCATGGCTTTCTATAACTGTTAGGCTAGTCAAAGATTCCAATGCTTTGACAGCTGACCCATACTGCGCATTACAAATGCTAATCCTTCAGGAGGAAATGATTTCAATCAATTTGTTTAAGCAAAAAAGAGTGAGCCTTTTAGTTATTGATAGGGACAAAAATTTGAACAGAAAGTTTGGAGGGAATTGGTTCTTCTGTGATCTGTTAAGTTTAGAGTGCGCAAACAAAGATCTAATCGTAACAAGTCACTGGATCTTTGCCAGACATTGTGCTAAGAGCTTCTCTTTTTTCAGGAGGAATTCTCATAAATAGTAGTTCAGGGCTATGACTTTCTAACTAGTCTGCTAGTGGTGTCACATATGTGAGGCAAACCACATTGCATTGCTGAATAAGGAAGGTGAATTTAGATTATGGAAAAAGTGGTATTAGGAACTCATCACAGGTGCTAGGACGCAATGTCACCACAGCCATGTTTTGATCTCGGGGACTCTCGTCCTTGTGCTGTAATTAGGCAGATTCAGGTCTCATGCATGTGGAGGTGGCTTTACGGGTGATTGAATATATTCAATGCACATAATTATTAAAAAGGAAAATAAGACGGATGATGGAGGTCCAATTTGTAGTACCTTGGCATCACCCTTCCTGTGTGGTTCGAATGTCACCATGTATGATGGTCTTGCAAAAGGTTTAATGCAAGCATTCTTAGGTTGGTCAGACTAGTAGTAGATCAAGTATTAGTCATCAGTCCACATGTGCAGTGGAGTGTGGCCTCATGGAAGCCATTGAGCAAAAGTTGTGGAGAAGGCCACGGAGATGCCTTGTGCAGATGGCTATGATGGTGACACGTGGCAATTTGTGGTCTAATACGTACATGTGTCCACTTATCCACAGCAAGTGGGGAGTCATATTAATTGAGACGGCAGGCAAAATATGTTCCCAGGACCATTTTAAAGCTTTGTAGAACTATATAGATTTCATAACAATCTGAAAAATAGTTTTTGGGGCCTGTAATGAGAGTTTCACATAAAATTTGATTTGCTCTTACCAATTCAACTGTTGATCAGTTTTTATTTTCTCTAGCTGTTCGGATTTTTTAATTCATGTGGGATGTATCCCAAGCAAATGCTTATGTAAGATGAATTTTTACTGCCTCTCATCTTTGTTCTTGGTGGTTCCTTCCTCGTTCATAATATATATTGACCATCTTTTGTTGCTTCAAAGGTAGCCTTTCTCATTGTTGATATTTATTCTTGTTATAATCGATCTAATACAAGTGTATAGAACACCTACTAGCTTTACTACCAAATTAATGTAGGGTAGCTGTAAACTGTCCTCTGGGGGATTGTTTCTTATTGGTTTTTGTCTAAATATTGGCTGAAGATGTGGGAAAGGCCTTATAGTTTTGATCTAGTGTTTATATGCTTCCAATAGAATTGCTGTGTACTATTTATACATTGTTAGCTGTCCTTCTCTGTTGTTTACGTTTGCTTTATCAGTTTGGTGTTCTTTAAGTACCCATCCACTCCTTATGATACATATATTTTTTTTCAAATAGGTGCATTTTGCTTTTCCTTATTTAGTTTCTCTAGTTTCTAGCTTCTTTTGAGATTCAGAATCTGGATGTAGGAAGAATTTTCTGTATGTTTGACAATTAGTGGCGTTCCTGGATTTTCAACTCCTTTTATTTATTTCAATTCAGGATCATCCCTTGGGTTAAATATAGTTCTTGTTTTACAGGTTGACATTGTGAAGGGCAGCGTGATTAAAAGGGGTTTAAGGAGAGTATCATTTACCCTTCGTAAGGTATGTGGGAGAGTATTCCTTGCATCTCTTGAGTTATATGTAAAGTTTTTGGTTTGTCCTCCCTTGCTACATCCGCTGGGCATGGTGTCAATTCTTTACAGATTCTTGCTTAATTTTATACATTCTACCTTTGCAAACATCTCATATGTTTTATGTTTATGAACTTTTTGGCATGTCCTCCAGGCTCGAGCCACCAGACAATATGTTAATTCTTTATAGATTCTTTCTTAGTTTTATCATTTTATGCACGCTAGCCTTAAGAATTATACTAACTCTGCATTTATTTAGTAAATGTATTCTTTCAATCAAAGGATGGCAAAAAAATGTCAAACTGCTAAGCTTGAGAATGAGCGACAGCCATTTTGTGCAAAGGTAACCTGATGGTTAGGTTTCTATCCAGTCTACCTCCTAGTATCTTGTATTGGTAGGGGCCAGCAGCTTTTATAGTTTCATTCTAAGAAACAGAAAAGCACTTAATCGTTTATTCATTTATTTTAATGTTGGTATTTCTTCTTATTTTATTTTTATTTCTTATTTTTGGTGGGGATGTGGGGAGCGGATCCATGAACCCAACTACATGCAAAACTATAAATAAACTCATTGCTTGTTAGAGCAATATGACTCACATTAGGTCCCGCAACTTCTGCTTCCTTCCTGGAGATAAAGAAACAAGATACTGATCCTTTGAAAATTTAGAATTTGTAAAAGGTGAAACAAGACTATAGCTGTCACCTCCTTCAGAAGGTGCTTTCAGTAGGGGTGCAACTTGGGCCGGCCCAACCCAAACCCGAACGAACCCGACTTCGGGTTGGGCCGGGCCGGGCCAGCCTTAAAACAGATGCGGGTTGGGTTTCAGCCCGAACCTGAATTAACGGGTTGGGTCGGGTCGGGTTGTTGTGTGATTTTTCCTTTCTTTAAAAAATGTGTACTGCCAACCTATTGCAGATTCGGGTCTGAGGTTCAACCCAAACCAAATTGACAGGTCGGATCGGGTCAAGTCAAAATTTTTTTTTTTTTTTTTTTTACACAAATAAGAAACAAAAAAATTAATAACCAAAGAGCAACAGAAAAAAAAAAAAAAACTAAATCTCAATTCAAACCCACAAATCAAAGACCAAATTACAAAAATAAATAAAACAAAAAGCTTAAAATCAATCATGAAAACACCAGATCTAGGTTTCTCTTCTTTTAACAGCCCCCATTCAAAAGCAATGAAGGAAGATCCGTAACCACAATAGAGAGAAAAAAGTTGGAGAGATCAATACAGTGTATATATCGGACAAATATAGATGGGTATATAGAGAGAGATAGAGATCTAATGGATATATATAGATAGAGATCTAACGGATATATATAGAGAGAGATTAGATATAGAGAGATCAATATATGATAATATAGATAGATATATATAGATAGAGAGATAACTGATTGATACTCCATAATCTATATAGAGAGAGAAATTAGAGAGAGAGATATTTGCCACGTTTGGAGAGAAGAAGCTGAGAGAGAGGTGTTGTTGGGTTTTTTCTTTTTCTATTAATGAGTTAGGGTTTTGCAAGACACGTGCCAGTACAAAGTTTTTGGGCTGAAATTCCAAGAAAGACACGTGCCAGTACAAAGTTGTGTAGATGATTTAATCCAACGGTCCTGATTAGCTTTTTTTTTTTTTTAATTCGGGTATTGGGTTGGGCAACCCAACCCGAATTTTACTCAGGCCCGCATGGAACCCAACCCAAGCCCGAAAAATCGGGCTGGGCCAGGGTTGGGCTGGGCTGAACCCGCCCAACTTGCAGCCCTAGCTTCCAGTTGATGAAATATATACTCCTCCTTGGTCAGAAAGAAGCCTTCCATCAGAAGGAATTTTGTTTTTTAGAATTGGGGGAAGCATGCTAAAGAATGAGACTGGAGTCCAAAACCTAGAAGGTTACTGATGTTATGGGCACCTCCTAGAAAGTACCTTTTCCTTGAATGATTGTTGAGGCTAGTAGTGCTTTTTCCACCAGTATACACATACATTCCTTGGAGTGTTTCCGATATCCTATTAATTATGTTTGAGCCTGGTTTCACTAGTGGTTCTTTTAAAACTAGATTTGAGTACTAGAATTTCTGTCTTTACTTCATAAAAAGAGAATAAGGAAGGAAAACAATACTTCTGTCGACTCACATGCACTCTCATCTTATTCTCTGTTACTGCTGCATTACAAAGCCACTATTTCTAGTTATCCCATTTATTTAATTTTTACAATTTCACCAATTATAGTGTCCATCATAAAAGAACATTTTCATTTCTTGTTTGCCAACATTTGTGTCATATATTAATGATTTTACATGTCTTATTTGATGGTTTCTTCAACTTGATGGGTATATATTGTTCATCCAATACATGCACTTTATCCATTCTACTTTAGCTAATTACAACTTGCTATCATTAGACTTGATCCCAAATCAGTTGCTTTTGGGTATTTCTGTTGGTTATTATTCTAAAAATTCTGTGTGTCTAGTCTCCCACCTACTGCTCTGAAAATACTGTGCTATAACATTTATTGACTTCTTGAACGGTCAACATATTCTCTGAGTTGTATTTTATTTTCATCAGTTGAAACATTTTCATTGGTGGAGTGCATGCACCATTAAACCATACCGGACCAGTCAGTCATATAATATCTAAGCATCTATGTAACCCGAAAATAGGTATGTAATGGTAATAGTTGTGCCAATCAGTTTCTTGAAGATTTTACGTCACAGCGAGAGTGGGGTGGCGCGAATCTCAGCACAAGTGTACTGTAATTTTAAATTTTGGTCTTAGTGGATTTTTCTCAAGTTAGTTGCTGTATCGTTATTTATGTCTATTACATTATGGAAGAATAACTTACCACTTTGGAAGCTATTGTGAATAAAAATATGAAAACAGCTATAAATTTGTCCTACCTCAGTTTCAAAATGAGTTGACCTATAGATGTATATATGTACAAACACATATGTACATGTTCCATATTTTTCTTAAACTGGGGGAAAATAGCATATAATTGAAAAGCAGATCAGTCTATAAATCTTTTTTGTCCCCATAACAATTATTTTTTTTGAGTTTGTTTGATTTAAAATTTGATATTGCATACTTTCAAAGAGACTAGCATTAAAAATATAATATAGATAATTAATATGAAAGTGTAACAATTCAATATGGAAGAATTAATCAAAATGACTTTTTTTTCGGTATTAGGATGATTAAATATCAAAGAATTACTCAAATAATAGGAAGAATTTTATAACCAAGGAGATATATAAGGATGTAAGAAGTAGGATTTGAACAGGTTGCGCATACTGGAGACCAAGTTAGTGCAATCTTATATGATACGTGTTTTTTTCTTCTATAAGTGAGATTTACTAAAGGCGCCTCAAGAGGGGAGCACTACCAAGAGAATACCCGAGGCGCCAAAGGTGGCTACGTGATATCAAATATCGAAGAAATGCAAAAGATGCTTCTAAGGTTTTGGAATTAAGCCCGTTGACTTAAATGCTATGTGAGAAGGAAAAAATCTTTAAAAGAAAAATTTTACAAGATTGCTAAAAGACCAGATTTATTATATTATGTGGGGGGAAAAGCGAATAATGTATATATGTCATGGAAATGAGAACACTGAGATGAATGATAGGAGCAACTACTGTAAGATAACACTTAATAATTCTTATTGCAATAAAAGATTAAAACTGATGCCGCCTTATCGAGAAGAGATGATGAAATCTTCACATCAATATTGGAACAGAATAAAGACTCGTGCAGAAGAACAAGAAAACTTCGGTGGTTGTAAGAGTTTCAACTAGTTTGGGGTTAGGGTACATCTAGAGCCTGCATTCTACGAGTCTCAGTTGTTGTCCTAGAGACATGATTGAACTGTCAGAAAGCTTGATAAGCCTATTAGAAACAAAATTAGAGAAAATAGTGTAGGTGTTATGGACATGTATAATGCAGATTAGAAAATGCACCAAAAAGAAAAGAAGTTAGTCAAATTCAATGTAGAGGGGCAACAAAAGCTAGTACGGGATAGAGCAACAAGAAGACGTAAAAAAATTAAATATTGGAGGAGAAATAGATAATTCTAGAGTAAGTTGAAGAAGAAAAGTTATGCTGCTGTTGCGTAATCAAATGCTCTTTATTGGATAAAACTCTTATTCCGTTGAATTAGGCACTATATTGAGTTATCTAACAGCGCCTTATGAATCACAATTTTAGAAATATTTAGTGCATTATTTAAAAAAAAAAAATTAACTATGAAATAAATGTCAATTGTCATTGTTCCACCATGAAACCTGTTTATTTTAGCTACAATGATTAAGTATAAACTATCCTTCTAGTATTAATAACTTAACAAAGCATGCTTTCTAATGTACAATTCTATTATACATTTAGGTTATGTTGTTCATGGAATAGGTTATGGAAATGGTTCCAGAGAATTTACACTATGTCGTTACAGATTGCAGGAGGGGAGTTCAGGTAGTAGGATGGTGGCAAAGGCCATAACATTCTAAGAATCAGAAGAATGGAGAGCATGATGTACTTCAAAGCTGATTTTTTATCTTCTGATCTTGTTCCAATTTTCACTTGTTCTTGCAGCTTCCACAATTCTTGACCAAAACTACTCAATCTAGACTGTCTTACGATAACTTGCTATTGACTTGTGTCCTAACACTCCGTACCTGTGTTATGTCCTAATATACTTTCCTCTTGGAGCTAGCATCACAAGGGGGACCAGGATTGGCAAGTGGCACTCGGTCTTGGCTTGTGGCTTGGGAGGAATAGCCCATCAGATTGAGCAAGTTATAAATGGCTACATTTAACATATTTCCTAACACCCCGTACATGTGCAATGTCTTAGCACTAGGGGGACCAAGATTAGAATACGGCACTTGGCCATGGCATGTGGCTGGAGAGGGCGCCCCCATCCAAAGGGTGGGGATACCCCTCTACTCAAGTTGAACAAGTTATTAATACGGGTGACTGTAAGACATTTTGTTTTCAGATACTGATTCCATTGCTACGATAAGTTGCCATCATATTAACATATATCGCAACACACCGTACCTGTGTTATGTTCCATCATTGCTCCACTTGGATAAACTTTCCTCTTGGAGCAATCCTCACAACGGTGACCAAGATTAGCACACAGCACTCTGTCATGGCTTGTGGCTGGAGAGGACTAGCCCGTCAAAGGGTGAGGGTTCTCCTCTACTCATATCGAGCAAGTTATAAATAACAGTGTAGAATTACTAATTTGGAATTGGAGTTCCAAGACGCCCTATTATCTGTGTTATACATTGCTATTGCTGGTTTTACTGTAAAGTTCAATTCCCTTGTTCTGGTTATTCCCACTTTCTCTTGTTCGGGTTGGTTCGACTTCAAATGCTCAAGTTATACAGCGTTTCCCACTCTCGTTAACATACGGAACCTAAGCTAATATAGTTATTTTTCACGTGTTGTAGGTCAGGACAGGACCTTGTCCTTGTGAATTTCCGCAATATTGTGATTCTCAAAGATAGAAAAGGGTTATGTTTACACTCTGCTATAAGATCTGAGATCAGTCCTATCGATAGAAATTCTCATGGAGATGGTTCAGGTGTAGGAAAACAACGATGACTTTGATTATTGTAATGCAAGATCAAGCATCAAAGGTGGGCTGTGGCGAGGCAAAAAATGTCCACAGTGCTTCTATTTTCCTTGTTTGCATTGGCAGATGACAGCAGATTTCTTGGTGCTTGCTGTTTTATGGCAACTGTTCTAGATTAATATGATCTTACAGTTGACAAAATTCTTCAATTTGGTATCATTTCCAGTTGCAATTTGCTCCATTTTCCATACTACTGACTCTAGATTACATGTAAAAGTGATTCATGATGCTATTTAAAGGCAGGGATGTGGCAGTGTGGTGCCAGTAAAAATGAAGTCATGAGACCTCAATTTCAGTTTTGGTACTTTTCACATATTATACATCTGACACAGTTGATATATAAGCCAGATTTGTTATTTTCGCAAGTTTTTGTCCCCCATGACCAATTGTATGAATTGACTTGTACTGCCATTATCGAAACCAAAACTTTGTAATATGATACCTTAGGGTCAAAAACCCCAACTATGACATTTTGATGTAAACCAAACTTTCGGTCTTAGACATATGTATAATAGAAAATATGTATAGTCTTGTTTGGATATAAAAACACTTTCTGAAATCCAACTTTGTAAAAAATCTCCAGCCCTCTTCCGGTTTTTGCACAGAAGTGGGAGACATTGGTTCCAACAAGCTTCTGCATATACAGCCGTTTAGTTTAAATTCTCAATGAAGATGCAGAATCACTCTCAAACACACAGCAAAGTTCACTTATGCCATTATCGGCTGCGAGAACCTAAGAGAGGTGACATATATATTCTCATCCACACACACACAGATGCTGCATTATAACTTAAACCTTGGCCCTTCTGACCTTCCCAATCAAAGATGTAATTTGGTTGCCATTACACTTATAAATCAAGGATAAATAAAGAAAACAAATTTCTAAGACTAATGGTTAGTGGATTTCGGATCCACATTCGACCAGCAAACTTATTTTTATCTACACTACGTTTAAATTGTCACGTCAAGCCATGCTGAATCAGGGTTCTAGTCTTCTAGACCACCTGCAATTTCTCCTGCAAAGAAGTACCAAGTGATCAGAACAAATGGGAAAATTGTATACATGCTTACTGCAACTTAAAAATTAACGTTATAAAATAAAAATAATAAAAAATATATATATATAAAAGAGGAATAAGAAATAAAGCCAAGGAATAGTGAGATATGCAGCCTAGATCAGTGGCACGGATCCGATCATATTATTGTTTAACCTATGACAAGAGAAACTATACCGAGAAATCAAGATCAAGTATTCTCCAAAACAAATATCACATGAACCTAGTAGCAAAAGCACAGATTAAACATCTCTTGTCACATGAGAACTCTAACAGAGACAACCACCATCGCACTCGATTCCAAATGGTTGGATTAAGATCTGTTAACGCAGAAGACATTTGAAAGGGAGTTGTTCTGAGCACAAAAAGTGTCACAGTGTCGCTGTGTTCTACTGTTAAGAGAATCAAACGCTTTTTTAAAGCAAATAAATACTCTTTATCCAAACCATCAAAGATTTCAGGAACATTGCCTTCCATGCACTCCAAATGAGTCACATGAGCTATTTATAACATACAACTCTTTTGGAAAATATACATCGAATAATTTATTGGATTTCAAGACGTGTCGTCATTGGATTTATAATATGCTTTTAAAAAAGAAAACTGGAGTTGGAATAAATTGGAAACATTTTATGTTATGAAGCATTTAAACACCAGCTGAGTAAATACTTCTTAAACCACTTTTTCACAAAATAAATAATGAACTGGAGCAAACATATATCAATTTCACAAAATCATACCATGCATGCATCTTATGAAGTAATCCAATTCTGAGAAGCATATTGTCCTTTGAACCAACAGCAATGGCTGTTGATATACAACGAATGAAAAGTGGCGATGATCAGGATCATTTCTGGGCTTTGCAGTCTCAGCAATTCTCATGTACCCTTCTCTATCACCACATGGAAGTGCATTTTGACCAGCTACAGTCAATCCGCGATCCCAGGCTGAATTTAAAATCTGGGTGAAAAGCAAGTATTAGCAGAGAAATATAACAGGGTTTTCTGCCATTTAAAATACAATGAACTTTGGAGGTCATTAGCGTTGGACCAAATTTGCTAGATTACTTCACTGACAGAACAACTATAGACCCTTACGACAAAACCGCAAAGTGGAAAGGACATCAACAAAGAAAATTACCTGCCAGTTCAATCCATCTGGATCAGCCAATGCTTCATGAATATCCTGACAAGAGACCTGCAATCCTGAGCACATAAACTTCATCGTGACTGAGTGTTTTTTAAGAGCCTGAAAAACTGGTGAGTAACCATCCTGGTTTGAAGGGTTATAGTATCCAGCTGTGAGTTCTGCTGCATGGCTTGTAGTTTTATACCACCAATAGACTGCCGGAATCTGCACATTTAATCTTTTGATTACTGTCAATATCTGTGATTCTTTAATCACTAATAGAATCTGCATGGCTTGTAAGGGGAGTAATAGGTCTTTGTCCAATCTTGTCAAACATTGGTCATGGTTTTAAGGTGTATATATATTATATGCAGCACGAGTAATTAAAGAATCATCTTATGAGAAATTTTAGAATAAACTGGCTATGTACCGCCGAACAATCGCACCCATAGGATGTGGTTGTGGAACCAACCTGACGGGTGATCTAACTGTTAAAAGTTATTGGGGGTTGTACACCTGAGGTATTCCCTAATTTTCCCGTCTTTTAAGTGGAGAAAGACAAAAAGAACAAATTCTATTACTTGTTGAATGCTGGAATGGGCTAACTGATTCAACCAGATCAATTGCTCTGATCACATTAAGATGACAACTGCCATCAGATCCACCCCAACACTAACTGATTCAACCTCGTACCTTCAAGGCCACATTACCAGTCTTCAAGAGACCCTCAGTGCATCTCAAGGTTGCACATACATCCAGAAGAATAACAACCACGATAATCTAGCATTGTATATTTATTTGATAATCCAATCAAGATTTCATTCAATGAAAATTTGATGCACAACCAAATTAATTATCAAACATTTTTCCTCGACTCTCCTCTAAATATAAATTTATAATAGTGAAGCTAATAATTATTTAGATAGCACCACACTTTTAGACAAACCACCTCATTGATTGCGCAATACCATGATAAATTTATTTACAGGATATTAGTACAACATCAAATTAGTGTAAACAAGAGCTTTGTAGCCAGTGCATCCATCAGGAACAAAACTTGTGACACGGAAACTCGAAGAGGCGTTTAAAAGGATAAGGAATAGAGAAATTCGAAAGAGCATCAATATTCATGGAGTCAGTACTCCTATTAGTGATGGTATAAAAAATACCAGAAATGGTTAATTCGTTACCATCAAACGTAAGTAACAATGCAAATTGGCATCCTAAAAGTCAGTATGGATTACGAAATAAGTACCTTAACAATAATCTGTGTCTCCTCGAAAGCAAGAGTTGCGAGTGACAGGACATTATCAGCATGATCTATCAAGGACTGAGAATACCAATGGAGGAAAAAGCGTCCATAGTAGCTATCGTAGTCACCTCGTTCACAGAAAAATCCAGTTTCATGCGGTTTAGAATTGTACTGACCAGCATTATCAGGTCCCCTGGCCCAGAATGAGTGCCCACGCAGTTTTGCGGCTTTTCGTAGATTCTGTTGTAAATATTTATCATAGCACTGCAAAGAGATTGATACCACATCACCGGAATGGTTAACAGAATTCTAATGAAATTCATCAAAAGCTAACATAAAGTTCAACAACATCATCGAAGAGCTATGAAAGCACAAAGCAAGATTTAAAGGATTGATGTGTGAATAATTATAGATAATGAAGACATATAATATGAAATAAACAAGGATAAAGCTAATAGGACCACAGTTGACTTAAGAAGCAAAATTGATTGCTCCATGATAATTATAAAAATCAGAAGACTAGGTACAAAAATACAAGCATTACCCATAAAATAATACCAAACTGGTTAGAAGGAAAATTTTATAGGACGGTCACTACACCAGCTAAATTATATGTGGCAGAGCGTTGGGCATTAAAAAGGAAACAAGAGCTACATATTCAATTAACTGAAGAGAGGATGTTGAGGTGGCAAAATGAGGCACGACACGGTAACACAACACGAACACGGCATGAATTAAAAGGGTTAGGGTTGACCATAAAAGGGTTAAAGCTGTATAAAGATCGATCCGAACACAACAAGAGAATATTAGTGTCGGGTTAGACCCGTTAGGGTCAAACCCGAGTAACCCGAACAATCCATTTGACACGATTATTTTTTTTTTCTCTTCTCTAATTGGTCATGGATTGAAATATATCAATAAGCTATTATTGGGTCGTGTCAAATTCAATTCAATTTTGCTGATAAATAGGTTAAATAGTTCATTTCATGTTGGATTGTGTCAAGTTCAATTTCATATATTATGATAAATAGGTTAAACGGGTTACATGGGTCGACACCAGTAACCTGTTTAATAAATGAGTTGGGTTAGGGTTGAGCATATTTGACACGTATATTAACCAGGTCTTTTTCGACACGACCCATTTCAACCCGACACGAACACGAGCGACTAGAAAAGATGTTTCTAAGCAAAATGGCACGCAGATGCTAGACATAGCGCCTATAAGTGACAAAATAATAGAAAATAGATTAAGGTGACACAATACGTGGACCAGTTGATGTGCGTGTTAAAAAGGGAAAGTAATTGACATAAGCGATAAGAAAATTAAGGACGGCCAAAACTAACATGGTGTGAAGTCTAAAAATGATCCTAAACACAGAAATCTTAGAGGAGATGGTGTGTACTACAATAAAATGAAGAAAGAGAATTCATGTTGCCGACCCCATTCAACTGGGAAAAGGCAAGGATGATGATGATGAAATGATGCTGAAAAGTTTGTAAACGTTATCATTTCAAGAAGACTAACAATGATTGCACAGCATTAGATGTAGTTCATTTTCTCATTGTCTTTAATGGTTCCATTGGGAGTGAAATAAATACTTCCTGAACCAAAATGGGCCCGCTCAAATTCCAAGGAACAACTAAATGCGCCAAGATGTTCTGAATCTAATTTTCTTTTTCCAGCAGGAATATTAAATATATATATATATATGGAAACAGACAGGAGCTTGTAGCCACTACGAGAAGCAAATAGTAAGATCAGAAGATGCATAATAGAAAATCTTAGTATTTCTCCAGTCTCTCATGGGAGCTCATGTACATGGACATGGACAGCCACAACATAGGGTTTACTTCAACGGATACCTGAAACTCACCAATGCCAGGATATCTCCATCCCATCTGTTCTGAAAAAGAAGGGTATTTTAGCTCCCCAGCAGCTCCCATTCCAACTTCAACAGCAGAAATTACACCCTCGGCAAACAAGTCATCAAACTCTGTCCGGAAGCTTCTCATGAAGTCAAAATAAACCTATAAATTAGAGAATTTGAATGAATAAAACATCAGACGGCCTGACATTGATCTTATGATATGTAAGAATACCCCTCTACAACTTAGACTACAGACAAGGATAAGTGCTGTTTAATCACAATATCTACAGAGGCCTATATACAGTTTATATCGAGGCATAAATACTTAACAAAGAAGTAACATATATACCACTTGGTAGTGGTACCGATAGAGTTAAGGAGGGATGGGTCAACTCCTCCACCTTTGGAGGATCACGGATCCAGCTTGACAAGGATCTATTCAGGACTCCCTTCCTATTATTCCGAAATAATTGCAATATGCTTCGGAAGTTTGGAAAGTACCATTCATTTAACAAAAAATTATAAAAGATGACAAGAAGGTTTAAGTATAAATTGGTACCTCTATACCAGTTCTTCCTTTCATTACTCTTTCTTTGTCAACACCCCAAGACAGGCATTCCGTATTTCTCCTTCCTTCACGATCTGTGAAGAATATATCTTGGTTTTCTTTTCCGATCTCCAGAACCCACTGAGGGAGGTTGATGAGCACACTACCAGACTCATTTCCTCCATACTCGTGAAACGCCATCACAACCTTCAGAACACATGAAGAGACTTATTAGCCATTCAACCTTTTTTTACAAAGGAGTCCCTTAGCATACATTAGTTGGGATTAGGTGGTCTTCACGCATTTTAAAAGGGGAAAAAGGTTTGAACTTAATGAGAGCATATCTGGATGAGATCTTTGACATTTAAATGCAAAGAGGACAACCCGGTTGCATTCAAAATGGCTGAAAATTAAGACAGTAATGCATCTTGAAGCTCATTGTGGGTAAAAAAAGAGAAACATTAGGCGTACTTGAAGGCAGGTTTTCGTCATGATTTTGAGAATGCTTCCCATATGCAAGGTTGGAAATTTAAAAAAGGGACAGGGAAGTCCTTCTATGTTAATAAACTCAACATGAATGGTGGAATCTTCGTTACCTGCAACTTCAGCTTAAACTCCCTGATGATGTTAAACAGTTCCCTGTATCCAAACCATTCATATTTCTGCGGACTCCAAGCTTCCACAATGCCCCACCAACAGTCCACAACAACACCATCAACATGCAGAGATTTCAAATGTCTCAACTCCTGCCTAATAGCTTCAGGATCAACCAACTGGCAGAAATTGTTGATTATACCAGTCTAGACCCGAGAAATAACATTCAATCGTCAGAACTAAGAAAATAAGATAACATGCACTTTAACTGGTTACTTATTTTCATAACATGGAGAGAGAGAGAGCGATCAACCAACTGGCAGAAATTGTTGATTATACACTAGCCCCGAGAAATAACATTCAATCGTCAGAACTAAGAAAATAAGATAACATGCACTTTAACTGGTTACTTATATTCATAAAATGGGGGGAGAGAGAGAGTATGCTACGAAAGCATTGTAATTTAATTTAATAGGAAGTATTGTAACATGCACTTTAACTGGTTACTTATTTTCATAAAATGGAGAGAGAGAGAGAGAGATCAACCAAATGGCAGAAATTGTTGATTATACCGGTCTAGCCCCGAGAAAAAACATTCAATCGTCAGAACTAAGAAAATAAGATAACATGCACTTTAACTGGTTACTTATATTCATAAAATGGGGGGAGAGAGAGAGAGAGAGAGAAAGAGAGAGTATGCTACGAAAGCATTGTAATTTAATCTAATAGGAAGTAGTAAAGCAAAGCAGGAAAAGCAACCACTTACGGCAAGCATTACATAAACAGGGACATAAGGAGTTCCTGTAAAATCATTTCCATGCTCCCCTGAACGAACATCTTGCATAAGCTGCAATGATCAATTCAATTATCAAGGCTTTTATAATATAAGACTTGGAACAAAACTGAAGTCTTCATACAGTGGCACCTCTAAGTTCATAACCAAGGTGTATATCAAATATAAACAACTATCAAGAAAACTGACAGATATAGGGCTCAAAAAGTTTCAGACGTAAAAGGAAATATATATTCATTGATATGTCAGTATTTCCAGTGACATCTGTCATCTGCAGAGTACCAATAGGAACGTCAACCTCAATATCAAGATCCCCAACCTGCTAAAATATATACCAACGATATAGTGGCATATCCTTGAAACTACCAAACTTCAAAGAAATTATTCTGTAGAGCACCACGTGTGCCAAAAGTTTAAGATGTTATGAAACGGGCCTACTAATACATTTAAAGCGCGCACACACAGACACACGTATATCTATATCACACACTCACAGGCTCTCACACATGACCACCTCTACAATAGACAGATAAAATGAACTCCTTCACAGAATATTATACAAATAAACTAACACTAGCGGGGAACAAATGAAAATGGCGACTTGCTCTCAAGAGTACCAAAATTAAATTTCTATTACCATGTTAGTTCCCAACTACACTAAAGGAGGCCTTTAGGGATCCCTGTGAGTAGGGCTGCACAAAAACCGATGGAACCAAAGAAGAGCATCAGTACTTCGGTTGTTGTTCCAGAATGGTTTGGTTCCGGTTCCCAAAATAGAAGAACCGATTATATTGGTTCGGTTTCGGTTCTAGACCTTGCGAAACCAAACCGAACCGATTCTTATATTTTTATGTCTTTTTTTTTAATATTTGATTTTTCATATGCAAGTCAAGTAACTACTAATAGAAGAATTTGGAAATTTCCAAAGTTAAAGCTTACGACATAGACTAGTGTTGACCGGAATATGTTTTTTCGTTGTCTTCAAATACCATCTTTTGTTTGGTTACCGAATGAAAAAGTACTGAATTTATCCCTTTATGGGATGTAATAGTGACATAGTACTATCTCTATTAAATTGGCTACTCAATTTGAATTCGTTTTATTCGGGCTTGTAAGAGTTAGCAAACTCTCTTCAATTCAATTATGATAATATATTATTTTTTACTATTTGACACTTAACACTTGACAATGATATGTGTTTCAAATTTTTACAATTTTAATAGCCATAATAGGAACCGAACCGAAAAAGACGGTTCGGCTTGTTTCGGTTCCTTGCACTAATGGTTCCGGTTCCTGTTTTTAAGGAACCGAAAAAAACGGTTTGGTTCTGAATTTGGTCCAAACCAAACCGAACAGAACCATGTGCACCCCTGCATGTGAGAGGGTGTCTAAGAAGTTTTTAGGTTAAAGAGTTTATACTATGGCTCAATTGGGTGGTTTATATGGGGAAGGTCCTTGTGGACTTGGTTGGGAGGATGAATTTTTTAGTTATTCCCGAGTGTATCCGTAAGGTTTGAGGTTGGAAAGAGCAAGAGCATTTCTGAGATTTTCCGGATGCCAAAAAAATTTATCCCTTTAAGAGAATTCATAACCATCATTATCGTTGCCATAATCCCATATGAATGGAGTCGGTTACATGAATCTCTTTTTCATTCTTTTCTATCGTAAGAATAGAAAAAATATTGGGGTACAGTCAAGAAGTAGGAATCTTATACCAATTTCAATCGAGATTTCGTGTACAATCACTATGGAGGAAGGCACATCCATGGAGTCAATGGTGTTTATGGACAGTAGCTACTAAACTTAGGAGACTAGACATAAAACTGTCACATAAAGCCACTAGAGCCGTGGAAGATAAGTGGATCCAGGAATGGGTCTGATGATGGGGATTGTAGTTCTTCAGATTTACAATAGATTAGTCTGCCCAACCTCGTGGTTTTTCCTGCTCAAGACTTCTTCACATAAAACCATTTCTCTTCACTCTTCTCCAGTATTACTATGATATTTTATGTGATTGAATGCAAATGATTTTCATTATATTAAAAAATGTCTAAAAAGAACAAACGAAACCTTTCAACCCCCTCCAAGTGTAGTTAAATACTTGTGAATCAGTTGGGTAGTCCGCGTTAGTGCACTCATATTTGGTGTGTGAGCATACTAGTTGGGACACAGTATCTGACCAAAACTGTAACTTTTAGGTGGATCCAAATCTAGTATAACAACAATTTTGCTTGATAGAGTGAGTTTGGTCATTCAAAATCTTCCAAAAACTATTTCTTAACATTTTTTTTCCCTTTGTGAAACTATACAATCTGAAATAAGAGAGGGTGGATAACTACCACAAGCTCCCTCAGTTGATGACCCAACTTATGGCCATTGAAAGACTCGAAAGAAATATTATTAGAATCACCGATGAGAAATAATGGAGTGTGGTAGAAGATGTTAGAATAATCCTATGGTTACCACTTGAGATGAACCTAAGAAAGCAACACACTTTTGTTTTATGTTCTCCAAGGTACCGTGATTGCTCAGGACTTTGATCAGATACCCTGATACCAAGTTGAAATTTAATATAATATGAAATAGGGTAGAAAGAAAGAAAGAATTAAGGGAGACGAGAGTGAATGAGATCCGCTTGTCACTACAGAGGTGTATACATACATACTATCAAATAAGTGAAATTTACTATGTTGTCCCAATGTAGGATATTCCATCTCGAACACAACATATTATTTAAAATATTCTAACACAGTTTATCAGAAAATGGCTAAACAGAAATGGAAATACTCACTTTCGTTCTTGCTTGCATCAGAACATTTCATGGAGAAGAATTACCACTACATAAGTTTAAGCATTTGATATTCACTTCCTAATTTTTGGGTATTTGTCCCCTCCAATTCTTTCCTTGATTTATATGGAGGCGTAAAAGTTTTAGGATGGGGTCCAGTCATTTAGGACTCCCTTATTATCAAGTGTCAGAAGGGTTTACCCTTCTTTAGGGCTTGCAATGACATTTATAGTTGTGTGCAAAATAGTAGGTCAATATTCTTTGCATATCACAAGAACTGTTTTAGGTATTTCTATTTTGCTAGTCGATATGCACCACTCACCCCCACCCCCACCCCACCCAAAACATAAAAAGAGAGAGGAAAAAGAAAAAAATAGGGAATCGTTTGCACCGAAGAGGAG
Source organism: Cornus suecica (assembly GCA_963922005.1). Lineage (NCBI taxonomy): Eukaryota > Viridiplantae > Streptophyta > Magnoliopsida > Cornales > Cornaceae > Cornus > Cornus suecica. The sequence goes on along the minus strand of OY998238.1, from coordinate 37,702,533 downwards.
TCAGATCTTTTTTTGATAAGTCGCAATTATTCAAGAGGTGGGTCACATGCATTTGTCTGAAGATTATGAGCAGTGACAGTTTTTATATGCCACTGAAGAGGAGTCAGATCTTAGCGAAAAGACTTCCTGCTCAAGTATGAAATAGCTACAAATTCTCCAAGTTAGTGAGAAAAAAATGTCATAAGAGAATGATTACTAAAAGAAGAACAATCTATCGAGTGTATTAGACATATTTAAGGTATAAAAAAATTGTAGTAATAAAATATGTCCTAAAAACCCTTTTAATTCTCCTGGTTGCGGACATCAAAAGTGTTTATAGCACTAAGTTTAGTCATTTAAGTGAAGAAATAGAAGCTACTAAAATTTGCATGGCTGCTCAGATCATTTTATGTTCCTATTGATGTGAAAATAGTTGCCTGTTTGTTTTATTTAAATTAACATAAAACCCCCAATGGTTTCAGTTTTTTAACAAATACCCCCATGAGGTGCCATATTGCCCCCTCCACTATGAAAATCTTTCACCAACCCCCCTTTAAGCCCATAAAACCCGCTATGGTTTCAACGTTTTAACATAAGCCCCCCCTATGGTTTCAGTTTTTTAGCCCTAAAACTACGTCGTTTTGAGATGAAAGGGGTGTCTGTGAAAGATTTTAAAGTGGAGGGGTCAATATGGCACCTCAGGGGGGTATTTGTTAAAAAACTGAAACTAGGAGGGGTTTTATGTTAATAGCCCATTTATTTAATATAGTTGCACCTATAGTTATTTGTAATTTCACAATCTTGAAATATGTTTCAATATTACAAATTGGAAATAAAAATGATACTAAATTCAATTAATCAAACTGACTAGGCAAACTATAGATCTAGAGGTTTATCAAACCCCAGCTTTGGATCCATAATAGGCCTTAGAAAATATTGTGTGTGTAACAGCAATGTTGGTTTCAGAAAATGGAATGCTACTTTTGTCTTTTCGCCTGGTGGATGACTGACATTTTACAATTTGATCAACTCATTTGGTATACTTTAAGATTCACAGGAGCGCACCTATTAGGAACCCTAGTCCGACCCCTATCCGCCTACTTTTCTCTCTGTCAGACCCTCATTTATCAATCATACCAGTTTCTTAACACATGATAACTGATAACACATACAGTCACTAACCTACTATATTTATATGGCAACAAAGTTCCTAAATATTTTTTATTTACATTACATGATACGGTAAATAGATCTAAAAACACAACCAAACAGAAAGGAATTGATTTAACAGTAATATACACACATATCAAACTAACTAATGAGGTGTTGCATCAACATGGAAGAGAGAAGTCGGTAAAGAAGGACTTTCCTATTAAAATTGCACACCAAAAGGTGAACAAAGAAGGGAACTAATAGCTGCGCTAGAATAATTACCTAACAAAAGTACAATATGTTCAAGTTCAATACAAGCACTGAGGAAGCCCAGAAAATTACCTGGTCAGCCTCCAAACAATCAGGTGAATTTAAGGGGCTAGAACTTGTATACTTATCAATCTTTGCAACCCTATCTGCAACCACAACAGAATCAAGAGATGCTGACGACAAACTCTCATCAATTCCGAGAACTGATGGCTGACAGTCTAATGATGCTTTCGTGGAGCAATGCTTTAAAGAGCTAGCAGATATTGGGCTTTCAACTGACCTAACAGGAAACGCCCCCTGTGAAAAAACCATTACATTAAATGGTGGAAATAATCATATTGAGCCTTCATGACAGTTACGTTACATATAATGCACAGATAAAATACATAGAATTCATCATTCAACAACAAAAGAACACCCAAAGTAAACGAAGTTGAGAGCTTCAACTAGCCAAAATACATCACATCATCCCTGTCTTTCTCCCATATGATTGGAGTTCGAAGCCCACTGAACCAATCCTCCTGTCCCATATAATTCAAGTCAACCATCCAATCCTTTTTTCCCCATTTAATGTTGTATCTTGAGACACTATTTAGAGATTACGTTACATTTAAAAAGAAAAAAAAAATCCTTGTCCTCTTCTCTATACTTAATTATCATTCTTATTTTTATCGATGTGCACACTTGCATGTAAAAAAAGTGCTCATATATCGCTTTCTTTTCTTTGGATAAGTAATCTGCAAGTATCTTTTTGAAGAACATGATTCCAATAACTAAATCACATACCGGTGTGAATTATACAAATTTTTCTCCTGCCCACAACCATGTGGTTTATGAATTTGCAAAACTTATCTCCAAAACCATATGTCTCACCCAAACATCTCTAGCCACCCGACAACTAAATAGGAGATGATCGCTAACTCCTCCCATTCCTTTTACACATACATCACCATTCGCGACAATCTGGCGCCTCTTTCTCAAGTTATCAACAGTAAAATTATCCCAAAAGACCATCCACCCAGAAAGAGCTACCTCAAGAGGGCATTAGTGTGTCAAACAACCTTCCAAGGGAAAGAAGAATCTCTAATCGTCTAAAAGCCTCCGACAGAAAGATCACACCTCAAATCTCCACCACTCATCAAAGCCTTCCCGACCATCAGACAACATAGTAAAGCCAGATAACAACATCATCCATCTCACCAAGGTGCCTCTCAACTCCACATACCATACCTCCCTCTTGCTATCAAGTCGATGATACGCAGAAACCAAGATATGATTTTCCAAAGCCTCGGGGAATGAATTTATGAGCGGTCAATCTGCACATGAAAAAAAAATTACCCAAATCGAAACTGATCCCCCTCTTCACCTAAACTGAACATGCTTTAAGAATTCATTCCAACCCTTCCAAAAGAGCTTCTAAACTCAGGCACCTACTGAAGAACTCATAGAGCTTCAAGCATCCCAATCCTCCAAAATCTGCTCCGGATAACCCTCCTCCATAATTTTATCCTCTCCACCCCGAACACCAAAGCTATTTGTTCAATAAAGCTTTGTAGAATGGATCAAAACTACTAATACCTAACCCCCTAAGTTGGAGAGGGCTACAAGCCTCCTCCCAATTCATAAGATAATATTTTTTCTCATCCCCCACACCATGCCATAGAAAATATCTTTGCAGCTTATCGGTCCTCTTCGCAAGAAAAGATGAAATCCAAAATAAGAGAAAGTAAGTAAGAAGAATCAAAAGGTTAACTTGTTATTTTAAATAAGAGCTACAATGTCCCCTTTCGAAAGATAGTGCTTTTTCAAACCCTAAGTCTCCTCTCAAATCTCTTCACAACTATATCCAAGTGGCTATAATCCTCGATGATCCCCCGAAGCCAAAGGCACCCCTGGATACGACACCCAAAAAAGTCCTAACACGACAACACAGGATAGTAGCAAACTAGGTTGTTCCCCTAACATTCCCCATCAGAACAATGTCACTCTTCAGTCTCTTCTCAAGATTGATTTTCAACTCAAAGATGGCTTGAAAACCCAGAAACACACCCCATATACCACACCTTCTCCTCCACTAACGCGCAATAAATGATGGTCTCATCCACAGAAAATATGTGCTCCTCCAACTTTAGAAGAGTATTTGCCTGCCTTGAATCCTCTAATATACCCCAATATTGTCGCCATCATCATCCGCTCACTAAACGCTTCACAATAATAACAGGGACAAGAAACCCCCATGCCTCAAATTCCCTAAAATAGAAAAGAATCCAAACAGTGACCCTTTCACAAAAACTGCAATATTTTACAGTGAACATGCATAATTGAATCCACCCTCCCTAGCTCTCATCAACTTCCTTCCTCTCCACTATATGCATCAGAAACCTCCAGTTCACATGATCATAAGCCTTCTTGACATCCAGCTTACAAACAAACCACGAGACCCCATTGCTAACCTAGAGCCTCCAAAGTCATATGCACCTAAAGATGAATACAAAACACTATCGACCGTTGACCACCAGCAAATGTGTTTTGAGACTCCGAAATCACACAATCAATAACTTCCCTAAGCAATGAGGATGGGAATTTAGCCATGAATTTGTATAGATACTCATCAAACCAACAGATCTAAAGCCAATTCAATAGCCCCACCCTTTTGGGGATTAATGCAATCAAAAATGCTCATACTCTTCCCAAACTGACCGTGCACATGGAAGAAGTTAATAGTATCCATCACCTCTTTCCTGTCCACCTCACAGTCTGCCACAGACCCCTTCCCATTGCAAGTCTTAAAATCCGAAACCATTTCTCCTCCACAAGAGGTCTCTCCAACCTCCTCTGACATGCTTTCAAACTCCAAGCTTTTCAACAATAGTCTACAACTAAAATTCTGCGTGTTAACCTGTTGGTAAAATGAGGCACTCCCTCTACTAATGTCCTCCTCCTTACTCAACAGTTTCCCATACTACGGATATTCACAATATGGTTACTCCTCCGATGTGTGTTAGCCAATCTATGAAAAAATCTCTATCTTTTCCCCTTTATTGAGGTACAAAGCCCAGAATTTTGACACCACGGTATCTCCTCCAGAATACCTATCTAGCCAAACTCCGCTCTCATTCTTCCCTTCTGCATCCCTTCACATTGTCTAACCCTATACCTTCCTTGGTGATCCCTCTGAAATCCCCATCAAAAGTTTAATTTCGCCATTCCAGGTTAGCGAACACCTCCTGAGTCTACTTCTTCCCTCAGAATTTATTTATTGTACTCCAAAATGGTGGCTTCTTTAAGACATGTTTATTGAATCCTTATTAAGAAACTAACTCATGCTTGAGGGCATCTCAACGGGGGCATGCTTGGGCTGAAACCTCACTTCAACAATTAGCAGTCGAACGGCACATACTGGGATATAAGTCCGACCAAATTCTCGCCAATCTATATATATATATACACACACATATATATACAAGAAAAAAATCCACCTTAAATGACCCTAGAATGACATCTCTGTCAAAATCAATGAATTTGGGGATCAATTAGCTTCACTTCTCTACAGATTAATCAGTGACAACCATAGCATCCTTGGTCTTGCAAAAAAAAAAGCCTCATTTCTCCACCCAACATTTCTTTCTCCCACAAAATTGTGGCCTAACACTCGAGCATCTCTCCAAAATATTTGATTAGTCAACATTTCTTTTTGCCATTAAGCTAAAATATCTTATGGGTCCAACCCACCTCGAAAGAGCAGAGAGTGGCCAAAACAGATGAAGCTAAACACAGAAATTGAAGATAAAAGTCGATAAATTTTCAATTCAAAGAAGTGGGCATGAAGATTAACCAACCGTATGAGAAGAAGGGGGAGGAGAGGGGCGATAGGTGGTGCCATCGGCCTCAACGGTCCAACCGGCCTCGCGGGCAAGGGCGGCAAGCACGTCATTCATGTCAGCGCGCGCCGGGAGAGGGAAGTTGCCGTACTGGCGGAGGCCGGCGAGCATTCGGCTGGTGATGGCGCGGCGGTGGCGCTCCCGCAGCTTCGTGCGTTCTTTCTCCTTCTCCCTCTCTTTCTTACCCTTTCCGCCGGTGGCGGAAGCCGCGGCGACGCCCATGGCCGCCGCAGCGGCCGCCGTGGCGGCAAAGCCACGAGGGCGGCGCTGCTGGGTTTGGGTCTGGGGTTGGGGTTGGAGAAGGGGAGGTTGAGGAGGTTGATGCTGAGAGGTTTGGGGGTCCAGATCTTGTTTGTGGTTGTGGTTGTGGCTGTTATTGTTGCTGTTCATTTCTGCTCAGCATTGTACTCCTCTCACTGCTCTTCACTTCTTATATATATATTTCTCTGACTTGTGTGTGTAATTGTATATATATATATATATATATATGTCATGTTTGGTATGTGGTCTGGTGTGTTGTGGTCCGGTCTGGTCTTGTCTAGATCTTGAATATAAAAGTCTGTTTGGTAAACGGTCTGGTCTGATGGTCACGGTCTTATAAACATTGAACCAGACTATATTTGGTAAAGTATTTTGATCTAATCTTTTCGCTTTAAAAAAATAAAAATAAATAAAAAAATTTCATTTCTAAATATATTTTATTAATTTATTAATTACATTATTAATTTATTATTTATATTATTATTTATTCATTTATATATTAATTTACAAATATATTCTATTCATTTATTATTTATTATTATTTAATTATTTAATTCATTTTATTTACTATTATTTCATTATTTAATTCATTTCATTTATTATTATTTCATTATTTATTTATATTATTATATTATTAATTTATTATTATTATTTATTCATTTTAAATTATTTATAAATATATTTTATTAATTTATTAAATTTTCATTTATTCATTTATTTATTATTATATTTATTCATTTTGTTTATTATTATGTATTATTTAATTCATTTTGCTTATTATTCATTATTTTTTAAAATATGTTTTATTTAATTTCTTATTTATATTATTAATTTATTATTATTATTATTATTATTTATTCATTTTTAATTATTTATAAATATATTTTATTAATTTATTATTATATTCATTTATTTATTATTATATTCATTTTTATTATTATTATGTATTATTTAATTCATTTTGTTCATTATTCATTATTTTTATTTTATTTTTAAATATGTTTTATTTAATTTATTATTTATATTATTAATTTATTATTATTATTTATTCATTTTTAATTATTTTTAAATATATTTTATTAATTTATTTATTATTATATTCATTTATTATTATTATGTATTATTTAATTCATTTTGTTTATTATTCATTATTTTTATTTTATTTTTATTTAATTTATTATTTATTAATTTTTAATTATTTATAAATATATTTTATTAATTTATTATTATATATTATTTAATTCATTTATTATTATTATAATTATGTATTATTTAATTTATTTTGTATATTATTATTATTATTATTCAATTTTTGTTTTTTGTGGTCTTAATCGCTGGTCTCAAAAATCTGATTTTGGTTACCAAGACCAGACCAGACCATGTGGAACCACTAAAAAAACTGGTTCCAAAACCACCATCTTTGGTTCAATTTGGTCTTATTTGGTCTGGTTCTAAATGTTGAGACCAGTCCCAAACAAAAATGATATGGTTCCTGAAAATCAAGATCAGACCAAGTGGAACCATAACCACCTACCAAACAGGGCCTGATAGATAGATATATAGATATATATCATTATATTCCTCTCATTCTCTCTTACTGAGCCTGGTTGCCTTTTCCTCGTGTCCCTATTTTGTGTTGTTTTAATTCCTTTCTCAAGGGCAATTAAGGATAGCGGGCACAAGGTATTTATTTAGTTGTTTTGAACCAAAAATGAATTGCCATAAAGACACTACAATTAAGAGAGGGAAAAAATAAACACAAAGACAATAAGACATGTTGCACCACAATAAAGAGGGGGGGAAAGCGACAAAGACAAATGAGGACATGGAGAAAAGAAATCGAGTTTGTTTACTCTCATTTGTTTATTAATATGTTTATTAGTTTGGTAAAAGTAAGATTATTTTCTAAAGCGATTTGGTATGGAGGATGTCAAACATGTCATAACTCCTATGAGTACCACTATCAAGCTAGACAAAGATGAAAATGGTAAATGTGTTGATATCACTAAATATAGAGGCATAATTGGTAGTTTGTTTTATCTTACCGCAAGTAGACTAGACATCATGTTTAGTGTTTGCCTATGTGCTCGCTTTCAATCTTGTCATAAGGAATCTCATTTATGTGCCATTAAACGTATTTTCCGTTATCTTTGCGATACAATTCACCTAGGACTTTGATATCCACGTGACACCTCTCTTGACATAATTAGTTATTTGGATGTCGACTTTGCCGGTTGCAAAGTAGATCGAAAGAGCACAAGTGACACATGTCACTTTCTAGGGCACTCACTAGTTTATTGGTCTAGTAAGAAGCAAAATTCCATTGCATTATCTATCACCGAAGCTAAATATGTTGCGGCGGGTAGTAGTTGCGCTCAAACGCTCTATATTAAACAACAAATGTTAGATTATGGTCTTACTTTCAATCATGTGCCTATTAGATGTGACAACACAAGTGTTATTTGTATTTTCAAAAATCTCATTCAACATTCTCGCACCAAGCATATAGAAATTAGACATCACTTTATACGTGATCATGTATCGAAGGGCGATATTGAGTTGGTTTTCGTTAAAACAAATGAGGAACTAGCGGATATTTTTACAAAACCTCTTTAAGATGATAGTTTCTCAAAAATCCATAAATAAATTGGCATGACAATGGAAAATGAAGTTGTAAAATGATCTTATTTTATTTTTATTCTTGAAGGTTGCTTGTTTATACATCTCTTACTATTTTTATTTTTATTTTTATTTATTTTTTTGTATCAGTCGACTGACAAATACCCTATTTTCTCTTCTTTTTTTTCTCCCTGGTCAAGTCAGGCGACTGACAATTCCTGTTAGTCGACTGAAATTTGAATTTCAGTCGACTGACACCCTCCTATCAGTCGACCGGTTCAGGGAATACTCCAGAATCAGTCGACTGACGGGGACTTGTCAATCGACTGACGCGGACTTGTCAGTCGACTGACGCGTGTATTAAAGTCATTTCTAGGTCTTGTAACCGTTGCAATTCATCTTCCCTAACCTCTCTCCACTTCCCTAAACCTCTCCCTACATGTTTTCACCCATTTACTCCTTCTATTTCTCTATTTATTCTCACTCTCCTCCTTATTCTTCTTCACAAACCCTTTATTTCAAAAGAGCTCTCCTTTTTCTCTTCATTCTCTGCCATGGCTTTCATTCTCCCTTTCCTTCTTGTCTTCTCCACCCTCATGGTACCACCTCGTTGCGACCAACCTCCTAGAAAACGTGTTCGGTCCGCCACTCACATCATCGTCGTCTTCCATCTCCCTCTCCATCTCCTCCTCCACATCATCATGCCCCTGTTGATGACGATGAAGAAGATGCACCAATGAATCTTCATGCTCTCTTTCCTAACGCCACTCATCGTGCCGAGTTTCTCCGAAAGTTTGAGAATCGAGAACTTTGCAAAACCCGTATCGTCAAAAACTCCCTCTGCCGAGAGTTGAATATTCGACTATTTTCTCTCTTTCAAGCTATAGGTTGGAGCCACTTCGTGTCTCTTGACTATCCCGCTCACGAACGTCTTATCCAAGCCTTCTACATTACCGTTACCGAGTTCACCTCGGAAAATGCTCTTCATGCCTCTATCGCCGACATCGACATCACCATCACCGATGAGCAATTTCGTAATTGGTTTCAAGTTCCAAGCATTAGTCAAACCATTTATCTTCAATATAAATGGTATCAAAGTCGCACATTTGAGCCCAAAGACGCTATAGATGTTATTTGTCACTCTCCCGATAACATTTTTCCTTCCATTTTGCTTAAGACTAAACACCTCACTCCCGAAGCCCGTTTGATTCACAAAGTGGTCATTTATTCCATTTTGCCCAAATCCGACAGCCGTGATCATGTCTCGCATTTTGAAGCTTAAATAGTGTTTTGTATCCTCACCAACCATCCTTTCAACCTTGTTCATATTTTTCGAAAGCATGTCATGGCTTGCAAGAACTCGAAAAATAAGAAGCTTTTCTATCATATTCCAATCACCCACATCCTTCACCTTTACCAAATTCCATCCAAAAACGAAGCTATAACAAATGTGAGTCTTCTGGTGGACGATCGTTGCCTTAGCTAAATGGGATAGGAAGTTAATTCTCAAGGTGTTCTCCAGCCAAAGACCCATTCCACATCAAAGACCCATTCCACATCAACCCGTCACCCTCGCCAAGCTCCTCCTACCCAGCAACAAGCCCCTCCAACTCACGGCCAAGCCTCATCGTCTTCTATTCCTCCCGGTGATCTCGTCATAGTTCCGGCAGGCTCTTCCACCCATATTCCTGATCCTCACACCTTTCTCCTTCGTGAGATTCTTGGAGGTATCAAGAAAAATGAGGAAGGAATTCTTCGCAATACCGAGTCTATTTCCCGCACCGAAAGGAAGATTACTGAGCTTTCAACTGATATCAGCACTCATTTTGCCGCTCTCGATTTTACACTCGATGAGATTAAGAACTATATCCCTCTTTTTTTATATTGACAAAGGGGGAGAAATGTTTAACAGATGGAAGGAGCACCTGTTTTGTTTTTGCTTTTGCATTTTGCTTTTTTGTTTATTTATGTTGTTAGTAGAAGTATTTGTGGTATTGCATTGTTTTGTTTTAGTATGTAGGCATGTTTAGATTTTCATGTGTAATTTGACGAAAGTATCTAAATGAATGAGAATATGTTTTCATTTAGAAATGACTTAGTATGTAAAAACTTTACTTATTTATATGCATAAAGTCAGGGGGAGCGTATTTTCAATGCCACACTCGTTTGTCAAACACCCAATATTTTGTCTTTATCAAAAAGGAGGAGATTGTTGGCCTGAGGGTCAATCAAAGAACAATTATCCGTTTTGATGATAACAAAATGTTAAGTACGTGTTTAGTATTAATGTGTTTACTCAGTTGAGCATTACAGAGTAACAGGATTTTTATCGAAAGCAAAAAGCTTAAAGGAATGACATAAAGGTCATTTCACTTTTAAAATGCATCAAAAGATTGAAGAATCAAGACTTGGGGTAGATAGGATGGTGAGTGACTTGTATCAAAGGGATTATGTGAGGTTTTCACACGTATAAGCTCATCCTAAAAATTAAAAGAAATGAAAACTGCACTATCAGGTGACTGACCCTTCAAATCAGTCGACTCACAGACCTGTTAGTCGACCGACAGTTGTTTGCCAGTTGACCGACCACGACAGAGAATTTTTGAGTTTCATCATGGCTATTTGCCAGTCGACCGACACAATGGTGTCAGTCGACCGACAGCCATTCACCAGTCGACCGACAGTTGTTTGCCAGTCAACCGACTATGACAGAGAGTTTTTGAGTTTCATCATAGTCATTTGCCAATCGACCGACAGACAGCCATCAGACGATTGACAGATTGAAATCAGTCGACTGACGGAGCTAAAAATGGCTTTTCCAGTGCATTAATGACTCTCAACTACCCCCAGCTACCACCACTCTCAGCTCACTCTCCTAAAGTGAGTCTCACTCTCTTAACTCTTGCCCTAACTATATATATAATGAGATAGCTTTTGTAGAAGACAACAATCTTTACTCCTTTGCACAAAAAGTTGATCTTCTTCTTCATTCCCATCCAAAATATACAGGAGGAAAAGCTTGAGTATTAAAAGCTAGACTCCTCTCATTCAATTCCAATCATTTGTGAGAAACTAGTTAGAGAAGATCTTTGTTCCAACTCTTGAGTCATTTATTGCTAAGAGTGTGTAAGATCTTGAGAGAACCAAACACATCACATTAAATACTTGAGCTTATACATTGTGTATCCTTCATAAACCCTAAGGGTTTTGAGTGTATCATTTCTTTATAAAAGGATTGAGATCATTGAGTGAGTGAAACTCATTGATCCTCAAGAGGGGTTTGTCCTCTTGTTTGCGTGATGGGCTCATTAGCTCGTGTGTAAAGGTTTGTTAATCCGTCTGCAAGGAAAAGTCATAGTGTGAGATTGGGAAAGTCTTAAGGGGGGATCCTTAAGCCGAGGAGTAAGAGTTACCGAACCTCGTAAAAATTGCGGTGTCATCGCTCTCTCTCTTTTACTTTTTCATTTGATTACTTGCATGTTTGCCTTATCTTGACTTACATAATTGTTTGATTATTGTTTTCATATGTCAAAAATCTATTATTGTTCAAAAGTGTTTATTGCTCACATTTTGTTTAACTTAAACTGTTGAAATCAAATTAAGTGCAAAAAGTGGCTAAGAATTTTTATAACCCTATTCAGCCCCCCATAGGGCTAATTAGTGACTAATATTTGGCATATGCAGAGATGATGGCGTTGAAGAAGAAGACGTTGGGTTTGCGGTGGCGTCGAAGGCGTTGCGGGCGATGGCGAAACGACCACATCTGCTGTAGAGGAGGATGAAGTCAAACCCATTACCACCACCACAACCTCCATGAATGATAGGATAAATGATAGAGTATGTTATGATGCCATTTTTTTTCTTGAGGGTTTTCTTGTTTAGAGGCAAATTCTAAGTTCATGAAGTTGATGATGAAGCCATAGCCACTGTTTTGAAGTTTCGAATTGATTTTGGTAGGGCTTGGTTTTCGTTTCTGGGTGGTGATAGCCATGTATATCCCTTTGTATTTTTTTTCTTTTCTTTTTCTATTTTCTCTTTCCCTTGGGCCAATTGCTTGCAAGACCCACTTTTTATATTTCTTTTTCTTAATTAACCATTTATTTACCCAAAAAAAAATCTGATTTCAGTGAGTGATTGAGGAGGACGATGAGCAATTCGTAAATTAGTGCGCCAATTTGAAGGTAGCTAGGTATAACCTCATTATGTATATAACTATCATCAATTTGGTCCACATATATACATATATATATCATGAGATTAATGTGGTTTCGGATGAAGAAGGAAGCACAAACCCTTTCTCCTTACATTCATATATATATAAATATATATACAAGGGCATTTTGGTCCACTAAAGTGAGGGATAAAAGAGTCTTTTTAGTAACTGTGGGTAATATAGTCATTTCTCTTCTAAAAACGTATTTGACCAGCGTTGACTATGCCTGAAGTCAGATGAAAGGGGGAAAGTGTAACCCAAAAGCAAACTAGAAGGGGGAAACTGTAATTATCCAAACAAGAGGAGGGAAAGTGTAATATGTCCAAACAAAAGGGGGTGAAAGTGTAATTTACCCTTATAAGAATTAGCATTATTTTATCCTAATTGCACTTCAATATTAGGAAATTACATCAAGCCCATGCATTATTTAACGAATATCTATAAGTAACCCTAAGAAAATACCATACCATACCATCCCACTCTATGAAGCACGGACACTGCGACACATTATCACTCATTTAGATCTCAAAGTGTGTATTTTTATTATTATTTTCTTGAGTTTTATATATTTTTAATTAGTTCGTAATGTATTTTTAAATTGCATTAAAGATAATTAAAAATGTATCGCATCGAGTCCTTGAAGTGTTCAAAGGTGTTCTCGATGTGTTAAAAATGTTCATCGAAGTGTCCAAAACGTGTGCATATTGTGTCCAAAAATATCTAAATTTTAGTTGTATGTTTGGGGTGTGTCCGAGTATCTAATACGGATATAACACCCCCAGACAAAGTGTCTGTACTTCATACATCCCATCTAAAATTTACTTATACCTTATATTCTTTGAGTATCCCATGTAAACCTTGCAATCATTGAATTAAATTCTTTTACAGAATATTTAAAACATGTATATTATTTTTCATTAAATAAATAAATAAAATATTTTTAGTTAACACTTTACTAAAAGTGTTATGAATGTTTGTGTACCCACATTTCAAACATTAGTCACTGGAAATGTCGTAATATTGATCTTCAAAGTCACACACTTTGATAGCCAGAGTGAGCAATATCGAAATTTAAGTCCACTAAATCTCGCAAGATTTGGAGCTTAATACATCTAGTAAATAAGCATTAGACCAAAATAATTATAATACTTTGTATGGTGTGATCCAATTTAGTATACTTCAAGCACATTAATACAAAGTTGAAGTCGGACTATCCTAATGGTTGAAACAAACCTATCTCATATAACTCGATGTCAAATTTTTATTATGGATTACGAACAATGTCAAACTGCCACAAACCTTGAACCTAAATTTATTGTGGGCAAATTGCACCTCTACACTTAAGTCACTAATATGCAATTTATGGACAATGAAGCATCTCATGCAAATAGAAATACTCAGATACATGAATAATTAATTTAACAACAATATATTAAATTTATTCATAAAATATTAATAATCACAAAAAATTAAAATTTTGAACAAATAGTCCGAAAAGTATATCATACGCGCTCTTTAGTTAATAATATTATTTTCTTGGAAATACAACACAACACAGCCTAACTTTATGTTTATCATTTATTTCACTTTATTTTCTTTCTATTACATATCACTACAAATATTTATCACTTTAACAATTTTACAAACCCTTATCTAAAAATATTTATCACTTCAACAATTTTACAAAGGGTGCGTTTGGATACCAGTGTTTTTGTTTTTGTTTTTTTCCTCTTGAAAATCAAAACTCTTTTTGTTTTTGTATTTAGGGTAGTCCGGATACAAAAACATGTTTGGTTCGAAATTTTATCTGAAAAATTTTCGGGAAAAAAAAAATAAAAACACGTTTGGCAGACCTTGTTTTTCTAGAAAACTTGAGAACAGAAACAGAAAAACACATTTGGCAACGTCTATGTTTTCTGGATTTTTGAGAACAGAAACAGAAAAATACGGTGGCAAGTTGAATTTTTTTTTTAAAAAAAGTTTACTAAAAAATTGATTATTAATAGTTTTTATTATTATTATTATAGAATTATGTTTAGATATTGATTTTGATAAAATTAATACCAATAAATATATGATGGCATAAAAAATGTTGACACGCTTATACATATAAATACCCAACATATTCTACATATATATTACCCCATAAATGTCAACAATATTTTACAACAGCATCTTATACGACTAGGTTCTCTTCATTTTAGTACAATAACAAGAAATACAATTAAAATGAGAATGCACATAAGAACCAACAACGAATTGAGGCAGATACAACCAGCATATAACATGTATTTTTGCCGATTATGTTCATGTTGTATATCAGCAACAACATTGGCCAAATCATTGTTACTATCCTCTGGTTCATGATTGATTTGTTGTTCAGCATTTAGTCTATCCAGCCATATAAAACAATCACGGTGATCCTACAATTGCACATGAAAGGAGACCAATTATAAACTTCAAAATATATAATTGAAATTTTGAGATATATGGTAACCTTAAATCATACCTCTCAATCTAGACATTGGTAGAAGTATCGTCCATAATTCACCTTTGTGTGGGCTTGATAAAGAATCATCGGTCCCTTGCCACAACAACAAGGTGGCCCATGGTCATGAACTCCGTACATGTCTATTTATTTATTTTTTCACAATCCATCAGAAATTATATTAGAGTCATCCAATACTAGTAAAGTAAGAAAAATAAATGGATCGCATATAAATATGGTACATGCTACAAATACGAAGTCATACAAAATAACATATCCTAAGCGCGTCGATTAGCCCAAACGGCCTCAGCTATATTATTGCGAAACGCCTGCATATATTGGGTGCCGAGTTGACCTTGTAATACCTCGACATCATCATCATCATTTTTATCGGCCCCATACCCTTCACCCGCGTTCTGGGCCCCATCCCCTTCACCCGAACTATCGAATTCTCTCCCATCAAATATGTTATCCGATTGTCTAAGTATCCTTATGTAGTTGTGTAGAGCACAACAAGACATGACAATTTGAACTTGAGTGGGGAAGTTGTACGGACGCATTAGCCTAAGCATTGGAAACCGTTGCTTAAGCATGCCAAAACACCTCTCAATTACATTCCGCAGTGAGGAATGTATGTAATTGAACATTTCTTCTTTCCCTTGAAACCTGGTAACTGTCTGAAATTCGTGCAAGTGATATCGCTGTCCTCGATATGGGGCTAGAAATCCTGGTTGATTGGCATAACCGAAATAGACCAAATAATATTTTCCTATTTACAGAATAAAATTCAATAGATTAGAATAGGATACTAAATTATCATTTGAAATAAACACACCATATATTTTTTGAACATATGTATTTACCTGGTGGCGGTTTAGGAAACATCTATTCCTCCCTCGCAAGACATTCGTTTAGTATTTAGGAATCATTAGCTAACCCTTCCTAGCCTGCTATGACATAAGTAAATAACATATCAAATGAACAACATGCCATAACATTCTGCGTTGGATACCCTTTCCTACCTCTATATGTATATACCCTGTCGGCTTCTATATGGGCAGGCACATGGGTACCGTTTATTGCACCCACAACATTCATGAACGGGTGGAATCTCGCCCCTTTGTTCAAAATATGTTGAGAAGGTCCAGTCATGTCAGGAGGGACAATGAGTTCATTCCCAAGAAGTCGTACCACTCGAATTACCCTGTGTATTTTCCGGTTTATTGTTTCAGTTGAATGCTGAAATCTTTCAGCTACTACCCGGTTCGTTTTTGTATGGCTTAGTGTTTGTAAGAAAATCGCAACTTGTTCAATTACTGATACGCTCCTAGTATCAGTTAACCCTAATTCCTTTAACTTGTCACATAATTTCTCGAAGGCAAATGGTTGCATCCGCAAGTTTTCATGACATCTATCAGGATGCCCATGTAGTAACTCTTTAACATAATCAGAACCTCTCAACATCGAAGTCCTACACGGAACTCGTTCATAATCCATCTCTTACATATACTATTCCATCATTAAGCACATGACATGACAACTATGTTCTTCTTTAGAGTCGTCATTAACATAAGGTACTAACACCTGCCAATAGGAGTTCAACAGGTAGCGTTGTTCATCGCTCATATTGTTCTTGATTTACCTACTAACAACAACACTAATTAATAATGAGTAGAATAATTCTAAAAAATATGACATTAAAAACTTTTAAACAAGTCATCACTAAGAAAATCATAAAAAAACACACGGGACTATAATTATCCAAATAACACACTACAGGGATCCAAATAAATCCAAACTACAGTCATGCAAATAACACCACCACAGTACAATCATCCAAATAACACAGAACATAGATAATCCTAAGGAAGATTGTTGGCCCAAGCAATTTTCTTATTCTCTGCAACGATAATAAAGAAATGTTGGAATGCCTCAGATTTCTCCAATGCAATCACTGCCTTAGCATATTGCTCACTACCTACGCCCTCCAGGTTCCCTAAGATTTCAACATATTGCATAAACTGATTGTACGTGTTCTTAGGGGGGAGTTGACCTCATCATTCTGACCAGTCTGAGGTTCCATAGTAGGAGTTGACCTTGTAGCAGAGTTGTTAAAGGCACTAACGACAGTCTGGGTTGATTTCTCGAATTTCTCATCTCTTGCAAGTGATGTCTCCTTAATGACATTCATGAAATCATACATGGCTTTAATAAAACGTTCATCCTTCATTTTCTTGCATTTTGGGCCTGCAGACCGCACAAAGTCGTCAGTATCTATCTCATCATCTACTAGGCGGGTGGAGGACTCTGGTTTAGATTCTGGTCTCATAGTGGAAGGTATGGCAAAGTCACCCGTAGCTTCACCGTATTCATCTATGACGCTCCATTGTCTATGGTATATGAACGGCTTATCCTTAAATTTGCTCTTGATCCCGGAAATTTTCTTCCAAAAAAAAATAAAAAATTAATTATTAGTTCGGAGATAATAATAATTCACCATATTCAATTGAGACAATGATATGATTTTTCATATTACTACGTACCTTATCAAAACTGTCCCGAAGTTCAGGCTCCATGGTCACCAACCCAACAGTAGGGTCAAAACCAACTCCTGTGTTATCCTTCACCCTTTTAAACTTCCTCCAATAAGGTCTTTCCCTATTGAATTTGGACTTAATTTTCTGACCCAAATACTCTTTTCCAAACTCAGCTTGCATGGCATTTGTCACATTATCCCAACTTGTTTTGGAAAAAGTACCTTTTCTAGTCCCAGGACCAAGATTGACTTGGTCTTCTAATAGATTCAACATCTCATATTGAGGTTTACGCCATAGTTTACTGTCATCTCCCACCCCAGTCTCAATAGCTTGTGAAACATTGCTATCCATCTACATTTACACAAGTAGAGAGTATTTTTATTTGTTCAGGGTTTAGGGGAACGGAACAATGCTAAAGTATTATCCTTATATATATTTGTTCAGGGTTTAGGGGAACGAAACAACCCGCACACACACAATTCAAAGACTGTTTTCAAGAGATTTATATGTTTTCTAATCAATTATCAGCAGATCTGATGAATTTAAACGATTTCGAGTATAACCATATAACCAAAACTATATCCAACCACTAAGATAAAAAAAGAGAAAATGAAAAAGAAATAAACAAGCATTCAATTGGTGGTACTACACACATATACAGACACATATACACACACATACACACAAAGGCACGAAAATTAGGGATTTTTCTCACACAGACGTACATCCCCACGAAAAAAATTCCCAATTTTTTTTACTCCAACAACAAAAATTGACAGATTCGTTCACAACCACTTCAATATAAGTAGATAAAGAGGCAAACTTGACTCGAAATCGACAAGGATCGCCTATTGAGCACTACCAGCTGAATCCCACACCCTCCAATGGAAGCCCGACCCTCGCGTCTCTGACGAAACCCTAGATCCAGCAAAAGTAACTCCAGGTAGTTTGATATCAGACCTTCATGGCATGTTCTTGAGTTTCCTCTTGCGAATCGCCAGAAAACCCTAGGGATAAGGGCGTCGGCGCAGAGAGACGAAGACGTTTTTGAGGAGTGTTCTTGAGAGAGTTTTTGAGGAGTGTTTTGGATTTTAATTTTCAGACCCAAATAACGTTTTTTTGCTTTGTGTATTGTACAGTTAAAAAACACCAAAAATAATAAAAAATTGTACTTGAAATTGGGTCAATTTTGGGGGTAATTTTTTTACTGTACCAGAGAGCCAAACAGAATTTTGTTCTTGGGTGAAAGTAAAAAAAATAATACAGAAAATAAGCTATCCAAACGCACCAAAACCCTTATCTAAATTCTTTCTAATTTTCTAATGGACAAAAATTATACCCACGAGGGCGAATATAAAGAGGGAGATGACCCTTGTGTAGTTACACTCTTGAGTCTTTTCTCTGCAATTTCTCCACTTCCCAGTTCTGAAGATGCAATCAGGTAAGCACATTAGGTTTTTTTCACTACATATTCTTGTTTTCCCTTGACTCTGTAACTTGTATTTTTTTCCATCTTTGTTAAATGAACATAGTATATATATGTATATATATATATATATATATATATATAGATTTAAATGTATCATGTGGAAGGGTTTGTATTCATTTTAGTTAAATTGGAAATGGGTAGGTATTTTAGAATCTATTTCAATTGCAATTTACTAATTATGTACCTTGACCAATCTGAGAGAGTATATGTATGTGTATGTACAAGTGTGTGTGTGTGTATATGTTGATCGGTGGAAAAGGGTAAGAGGGTAACATTTCGTATTAAATGTTAATTTGAAAGATGAGCAGATGATTCAATTACTTTATGGCACATATCAAGTAGTTTGGGATATTTGCACCTTTTATCTGCAAAATTAGGGTTTTCAAACAAATTATTTTAAAAAGTAGAGGTCATAATGAACAACCTTAATTTAGAAGGGGAGTAGCACCCTGCATTAGAATGCATGACGAAGGCAGTAAATGTGAGAGGAGGCTATAGAACTCTGAATTTGTTTTGGGGGGATTTGAATTTTGAACTATGATTTTACTAATTTGAATAACCAGAGGAACCCGAAATGCATTAAGGTAAATGTCCTTTAGTGTTATTTATTTAAAATAAACTCAATATTAAGTATTTAATAATTTATAATCAGGTATCCAACTAAATTTGACAAACTTATTTTATAAAGAAAAGTTTGGAATCTGTTACTAACTTTAAAACACATGCCGAGTCGTGTGGTATGACGCGGGTTGAGATGGGATGGATTCCTAGGAACTTTGGTTTGGCTCAAGAATAACCGTTAGAACCTTAGGTCCCAATCCCCCTCCACCCTCCACACCCCATTTGAGGTAAAGGCAGCTCTATGATTTTTTGTTCACCACATGTTTTAAATCTCTAATGAGGTCGAAGTTATAATTGTTGAAAGATCTATTGATGTGTAATTTGTCGATGTCTCAGAGAAAGTCCCTATAATTTACCCATTAGAGCGGTGTTTTGTGCACTTTAACAAACCCAATAATTTCCATCAAGTTCACTCCCACCTATAGCATAACATAGTGGGAAAAATATATATATATAGAAAAAAAGAGAGTAAATTTTGGAGATGAGGATTAATTTAAGGTGAAGTGGAGGGAAAATATTGTTTTGGGAACAATTGTCGGAGGTAAAGATTAGCCAACAATAATTCAGCCAAGATGGTGTCATATACATATGACAGCATTACAACGAGTACACAAACCAACATTTCCCTCATAATTTTCATAAGAAATCAAGAAGACAGTAACATAAATTGCAGCATCTTGACATGGCAGGGTTAAGCTCTATATTGTGTGTCCTGATTTTTGTGGCAAGCCTTCTTCTTCGGGCAGGCAGCTACAATCATTTTGGCCACACCCATGATAAACGTGCGGCTCTATTCGTATTTGGCGATTCAGTTTTTGATCCTGGAAACAATAACTACATCAACACCACCACTCATTTCCAGGCGAATTTTTGGCCGTATGGCGAATCCTTCTTCAAGTATCCCACGGGAAGATTTTCTGATGGCCGTCTCATCCCAGACTTTATAGGTAAGATCACCAGACACAATCATTTTTCTTTTTCTTTTTCTTTTTTTCAGCACTCAATACAAAATTTAGTTAGCTTCTCTTGTTAAACACAAACTACTCTAAGAGTCAAGACTGTCTCATCTCAGGATGTAATTATAACCCTTATTTTCTTTAGCACTTAAAATCCATTACCTTGCTTGTGATACACTTATATGCTCCTCACAACACCTAAACCTATAACACCTTAGTTGATTTGACACCATGTGAAATGCCATTTCCTGTAGTAAGTTTAAATTGTCACAGAGAGTGCTAAATATCGGTTAACACACACTTTGGAGCATCATTGCAGCTGAGTATGCAAAGCTACCGCTGATTCCACCATATCTACAACCTAGCAATCATCATCAATTCGAATATGGGGCCAACTTTGCGTCTGGTGGTGCAGGTGCTTTGGTTGAAATTTATCCAGGATTGGTATGTAATGTTTTACTTTAGCTCTTCTCTAACCAAAAAACAATCAAATTTTAAGCTCAGTGAAGGTGGGATGATCTTTTCAGTCTTGGGCATGGGCTAATTAAGTACATGCCCCAAATTGAATGAAAATGCAGCTTTTGGTACCTGTATATACATCAATGTTATTCTTTATGCATGATCGATATTCCTAATGTAAATAGAGGACAGCTCTGTTTAGTGGGGAGGAATAGCCTCATCTCTTTGTACTAAAATTAATCTAGAACATACATGCACCTCACATTTGCATATTAATCAGGCCGAAAAAAATGGGTATGGCATATTTTTCTATAGTTTGGGTGCCAAAAGCATTTGATCATTGATAGCATGGTTGTCTTATGTTCTGTAGGTGGTTAACCTTGAAACACAATTAAGCTATTTTGCCAATGTAGAGAAGCTGTTGAGGAAGAAGATAGCTGAAAGCGAAGCAAAGCAACTGCTGTCGAATTCTGTATACTTGTTTAGTATTGGCAACAATGATTACTCGAATGCTGTTAGAACAAACTCCAGCTTTTATCGTTCGTACTCTCAGGCAAAATATGTTGAGATGGTGATTGGAAACTTGACAACCGCAATCAATGTAATCATGTAGAGACCTTAATTTCATCCAATTTCCATTGCCTTTCTTTCCTTTTATATAATGAGTAATTTCGGACACCCCATGTATCTGGTTCTGATTTTTTCTATCCGCTTTTTTATTTTGACAGGAAATATATAAGAAAGGAGGGAGGAAATTCGGGTTTCTTAGCTTGGGGCCTTTGGGTTTTTTACCAGCTATTAGAGCGCTCAATAATTCGAGAGTTGCCATGGAAGAAATCACATCCTTGGTAAAACTACACAATGAGGCACTTTCCAAGACTCTCCTTGAGCTAGGGAAGCAATTGGAAGGATTTATGTATTCAAATTTCAACTTCTACACTACTTTAATTGAAAGAATTGACAACCCTTCAAAATATGGTATCATTCAGGACGATCTCCTTCTCTGTTTGTATATATATATATATATATATGTATATATGTAAAGCCTTAATCTAATTTGAGTATACGTATTTAGATATAATACTCATTTTGTGATTGTGATGTGAAGGTTTCACGGAAGGCAAGTCTGCATGCTGTGGCACCGGCAGTTTCCGGGGAATTCAGACCTGTGGAGGAAAGAGAGAAGTGAAAGAGTATGAATTATGTCACAATGCTAGTGAATATGTGTTCTTTGACTCTTCTCATCCAACTCAAATGGCCTATCAACAATTTGCCAACCTAATGTGGAGTGGACCACCTGATCTTGTATGGCCCCATAACTTGAAGGCACTTTTTGCGCATACATAAGTTGTCCACATCCACAATATATATGTTTTTTTTTTCAATTACCGGGTGTGGGGCTTTCGTTGGTTCTTGACCCCCAACGAATTTTGTATTCGACAAGAATTGGATGTGAGATGTAATGGTTCTTGAGGCTTTGAGTCTTAAGTTGTTTTCAACTGGACCAACTAGTTCGGATTTTATATGATATGTTCCGATTAAGTTGGTCCAATATTGCATCCTCTTTAGCGGAATCATTTCTTGTTAATTAATCACAAGTACTGGTTTTGTTTATGCATTGATTGTTTTATATTAATTATTGGTCTCATAAAATTTGCAAATTAGGACTCTTATATCACCCCTTATAAGATTTCTCATAAACATCCAGAATTAGATTATTGACCGATACCGAACCTAATTTGGATAATATAAGTAGAAGCTAAAAGAATATATATATCTCAAGTATATTGGTAAACAAAAACAGAAGTTACAAAAGTACATATATTTCATGCTAAGGGTAAGTACAAAACGTTTCATTTTTAATACAAAGGAACAACCTCTCATATGCCAATGCCATCTTACGTGCAGTAAACATGGAAGCAGCATAGTTCCTGCATGCCTTCCCTCTCTGCGCCAGCCTCTTGGCACCCTCAGCCACCACCACCTCCAACGATTCCAACAACGACTCCACATTCGGCGAGAACATGAACCCGAACTCATCATCCACAACAATAGTACCTTTAATGCTAGCAAACCTCGAGGCCATCACTGGTTTACCACTCATCATGGCCTCCATCAGAGTCAGATCTAGTCCTTGAGGTCGAAGCGTAGGGTTCACAAAAATGTCAATCGAGTTATAAAAGGCTCCGAGCTCAGACGGATTCATGGACCCCAAAACCACCACTTGTGGACCTAGCTCCTTGTACCGGCTCTGCCATGGTCCCGAACCGGCCACAATTAAGTAGACATTAGGGTGCTTGGTCATGAGCTGGGAAAATGCTTCATATAGTAGAGGATGGCCTTTGTCCTTCACTAGTCTACCTGCAATACCTAGCACCAAACTTGCATTTGGCGGGAGACCTATTTTAGACCTGAATTCATGACCTAATTTGGAATCCTCTCCAAAGTCATCCTCATCTACTCCATTGACAATCACATGGACTCTTCTGCTCGGAATCTGATACACATCTCTGAGCATATCACCGCAGCTGTCGCTTATCGCGACATGGTGAGAGTAATGTTGAAAAAATTTGATTTCGCTGAGGACTTTCGGGATCAACCCTTGTAGGGTCTTGTTGGGAGCTACAGGCTCACCCGGCCTTCGCGCCAAATCTTGGTATATGTCGGACTGGACACTCTCGAGGGCTATGCCATGCCACGAGACCGCGAGGTTGGGGAGTTTGCGAGCTAGCCAGTGAGGAAGCGCCACACTCTCTGAATGAACCACGTCGAATGATTCTCTCTGGTTCTCTTCCTCGTACTGCTCCCATGCTTTGTTGTAGCGCCAACGCCCCGGATCGCCCTCGTGGAAATGAATGACGGGTGAGGGAGTTTGTTCAATGTTGTCATGTTGAGAGAGAGATGGAAGAGTTGAACCCATTGGTGGGGAAGTGAAGATGTGGACTTGGTGGCCACGGCGGGCAAGGGCAGTGTGGAGGGTGTGAGCGTGGCGCTCCATGCCACCCGGGATGGCGCCAATGGGCCATTTTCGGGAGAAAACTGCAATTTTGAGGGAGGCAGGTGGGGGGCGTTTATCGGGGAAGTTTAGACGGTTCCATGGGAATTCTGCTTTTCGGAGATCACCGGACCATGATTTTGCGCCGGTGGAGAAGGCGGTGCAGATGGAGGTGGTGGGGGTGTGGAGGAGGAGCAGGGCGGGGATGGTGAAGAGGACAATGAAGAAAAGGGTGGTGGAGAGGTTGGATTGTAGAGAGAAAGTGGGTTTTTTGGGTTTGTTGTTGAAAGCCATTTTGGAGCACTTGGTTTGGGATGGTTGTGTGAGGTTATAGGTGTGGATGGTGTTTTGTGTGTGTTAAGTTTGTGAAAAGTCCAAATATGGAAGCTGAAAAGAGAAGGAAAAGCGGGGAGGTTTGTGTGGGAGTTAGGCACGCACTGAAGCAAGTATTAGTGCGTTTCTCACGCCTTTGCTTGAGAGAAAAAGTGTATTCTTGAGACTAAAATAATTTAGTGGACTTGTACATAACATGCGCAATGTTGTGATTGCAATTTTCATCTTTGATTTTCTGATTGTGTTATTGAATCATAATTTGGAGTGAAATATCTGTATTGCACTACAATGGAATTGGTTCACGTGAGCAAGAGAGTGGCAAATTTTTTTTGAAGCCCCAAAAATTATGTATATTAAAGATGTGTGTATCAAAAATGCATATTGCGCCTCAATTCTTTGAAAATTCCTTGGGTAGCCTAATGAAATATAAATTTTATCAATAAATTTATATAAAAAAATAGGGTAATTTACATTGACACCCCTGATGTATTGGTCAATTACACACAGATGATGGTCAACGCACAAGTTAACTGAAACACCCCCCTGAGGTTTTATTTTTGTTGCATTGACATCCCTTGAAGGCATAAAATAACTTTATTTTCCTTCATTAATTTAATTTTCATATGAAATCTCTAAGTTACCCCATGCCTAAATCCAATATATTTTACCCATTACACCAACCACCATTATCATCACACTCTTATTATTAAAAAAATCTAAAATAAATAAATAAGACATATAATATATATATATAATTTTATTTTTTAAAAAAATTCAAAAACATCAAAAACAATTTTGAAATATATATTTAAAGGTAAATTCTACCACTAAAAAAATCTCATCAATAATAATACTACGAAAATCTCATTATTTAATTATTGTTCTTAATTTTCAATATATTACTATATAAATATTCTCAAAAAATATTAAAGGGTTATATCTAATAATTATTATAGGTATTACATATCTAATAAAATATATATAAATTTTTATGTACGAATAGAAAAAAATTATATATTTTTATACTATTGCCAATCAATAATTTTAATAAAATTTGATAATATAATGGTAGAATTTCTTAGATATATAATACCTATAATGAAATATCTTATGTAGAAATATTTATGTAATAATATATTAAAAATTAAGATCAATAATTAAATAATGGAATTTTTTTAGTATTATTATAGATAGAAAAAATTTAGTGGTAGATTTTACCTTTAAATATATATTTCAAAATATTTTTGATGGTTTTGAATTTTTATTTTTAAAATAAAATTGCATATATTGTATATCTTATTTATTTATTATAATTTTTTTAATAATAAGAGTGTGATGATAAATGTGGTTGGTGTAATGGGTAAAGTGTAGGATTTAGGCATGGGATAACTTAGAGATTTCACATGAAAATTAAATTAATGAAGGGCAATAAAGTCATTTTATAACTCCAAGGGGTGTCAATGCAACAAAAATAAAATCTCAGGGGGTGTCTCTGTTAACTTGTGCGTTGACCATCATCTGGGTGTAATTGACCAATACCTTAGGGGGTGTTAATATAAATTACCCAAAAAAATAGCATTGCCCCCGCCAATTTTTATTTTTTTAAAAAAAATTCGTTGGCAACTCAAAAAAATTATAAATTTTATAAAAAAATTGTATTGCCCCCTCTGCCTTCCCCTGCATGTGAGAAAGACATGAATCTACCATATCAAGAAATATCAAATTTTAGATTCAACTTTTACTAAACGCAAATAATTTATTAAGCAAATAATTTATTGAATGTACAACTATCAAACCGAACAAATTTCCGAAAACTATAATTAAAGACTTATTGAAAACATCCACTTAGATAGGCATATTAATCAGAGCTACAACTATATTTAGTTAGGTCTCGTTTGACATGCATTTTGTTTTTGATACATTTTGGGCTGAAGCATGTTTGTCGTGTTCAATTTTGTTTTCGGAAACAATAGAAACATTTATTTGATGTTTTTGATATTTTTACATTATTTTTATTTCAACACTATAGTTAAAATACACTTAGGTCAAACTTAAAATAGATTAAACTTGTGTTCCCAAATATAATTTCGATTTTAACTAAAAAAAACCTATACAAGAGAAATGACCGATTTGTTTGAGTTAAAAATAAAATGCCAAAAACAAAAACCATCCTAAAGAGACTTTTTATTGCCAAATTGCCAGACCAACAAACAAGTCAACTTGGGCGAGTCAAGAGACGCATTTGAATGAACATTTTTTGACTAACTAAAATTGAATCATCAGGGTTGTCATTAGGCAGCTTTGGATCTTCATATATTTCATATATTGTATAATCAGCTATACATGCATTGCACTTGCATATGCTCTTTGCTTGGCCTCAAATTAAGCCTAATTAAGCATGATATGTTACTTCATTGCATGATATTGTAACTTTTCCTATATGAATGTATATGTATGTAATATGTATAATATATACACACACATTCAATAGGCTGCTTGTTATCTGTACATCACATGAAGATGAAGGTGCTTTAATTTTACGAAATTGACTTCAATTAACTTTGTTAAGATCTATTTTCAGCTCAGGCATTCTTCAGTTTCACAAAATTGTTTGAACTCATAAAGTTATTTTATTTATTCACGTAATTTCACTTTATCAACCAAACTACATACTCTTTGACTTTCAATTTTCGACAACTTATTATTCTCATGAAACTGTAGTGCCTAACTCTGCCCCAAAAGGCAAGACTCAAACGTTAACTTGCTCATGCAGAAAAAAGGAGTTTGAAAATTGTTCATGAAACTAAGTTTTATAGTGAGCATTTTGGTCTAATTAAGATTTGTGGGAGAAGAGTTCATATGAATTACGACTATCTAGCAAATGCTTTTGTAAAGCTGACGCGAAAGTGTTATGGTCTAAAATTATGGGGTTTTGGATCATGCAATGTCTGATCGAAAGAAGGCAATTAAGTGGAACATTTGACTCCATATATAACCAGAACTTTTTTTCAAGTCCTAGGAGAAATTAGCACGTGATGAGTAATTTATGATGAATAAATTGCGCATAAATAAAATAAAACTTGAAAATGAGAATAAAATTTGAAACTTTTTTAAAACTTTAAGTTGCCTTTTTGATAAAATGAGAATTGTCACAAAAAAATAAAAAATAAAAATAAAAATTCCTAACCAATTCTTACTAGTTATGTTAAGTTCCTGGGAATCCAATTTAACCTATATCAATATTACTCTTTATCATAGAGAATGAAATAGAAGAGAAAGACAAGATTAACACAATATATTATAATTGGAAAGTAAAAGGAATAAACATTTCATACTTTATGGGTCATTCCTTTATCTCCAACTAAAATTCTAGCAACCCGATCAAACCTGAAAAAATAAAAATAAGAAATCAAACTTGAAAAGAAAAAAAGAATGATAAAAGAGAGAATATCCAAATTATTTGGTTTAGCTTCATGCATGATAAACAAATTCAAACTTTATGTTCCTTACTTTTTGTAATCATACATTCATATACTTACATTTGATATGAATAGTTTCATGTCACTCATGTACTTCTTATCTTTACTAATGATCACCATATATTCTCGGCACAAATTTTGGATACAACTCTATAAAACTAAAAGATACAAAAAAAAAAAATGAAATGAGAAATCGCAGGGGGTAGAGAGAGGACTGGCCTATAGACACCTTAATGAAATTAAGGATATTATATACAGAGTACACAATTTCAATCAAAAAAATTAACGCACTTTTAATGAGATATTAAAAAATTTAGGAATGTCAATCATCATGTAGGAGTTTCTAGAATAAAAGGGATTGAAAAAAGAATTAGGATCCTTGACAGAAATACCAAGAGTTATAACCGTTTAACTTTAAAAACCATAATTTGATAATGTCATTGAATGGTTAACTTTAATTGGCTTAAAACCTTATTTTCTTATTTAAAGATAATAAAAACATAGATTAAAATAATTATGTGAATAAAAACACCAACAGACGACAAGTTCAACATTATAAATTAGGAGATATAGTGTTAGAAGTTACACAAAACGAAACAAAAAAACAAACGAAATAAAGTTTTGGAAAACAATATGTAAGGGAAAATTATCACTCTTTAATAGCAAAGCCTTATACTTTTATAATAGTTATGAGATAATAATAATAATAACAACACCATGCATGACAAATGTAATATTCATGAAACAACACCATGTGTTAAACATTCAAAATAGCACTTGTTATTTTAAAAAATAGAAAAAAATGTATGAAAATATTCCAGCCCTTTAGACTTTTATAATATAATAATAGTATAGATATAGATAGATTTGATTTGTTAAGATTATGATCTTACTCAAACTTCATATTAATTACTTACTCTTTAGGTTAATTTGTTTTAATAATATTTCTCTAACTGAACTATATTTCTAGTACTTTTCCTGCGTTGCATTCTTGGATCTTTCTGGGCTTTTTGGGTTTGGCATGGGCCAAGTGGTGGGACATGGGTTGCTTACTTGGGCACTGCTTTTTGGGCTTTCTAAGAACTGGGGTTCTTGCATGTAATGGCCATGAACCACCCCTTTTGTTGGTTGTTGTATGGTCTGGCCTGAGAATTATTTCTATGACATCTATGTTTATGTTTGCCTTGTGGGTTCTACTTCTAACTCAATTTATTTAACAGGAAAAAGTATACAATATCTCAATTGCAGCATAATTACAGTCAATTAATTATTTAGAAATATGTCAGTAACATATTGCTTTGTCTAATGTGATTGTTTAGAGCCCCATTGGGAAATAATTCTGATTCCTGATTCGAAATAAAATAAAAGTGAAGCATGTGCTGTATTTTTTTTTTTTAAGCGGAAGCATGTTTGGTACTGATGATTCTAATATGAGAAAAATAAAAGTTGAAACAAGTAAAATGCTAATTCTACAAAATTTAAAAGTAAAGCATGTTTGATGATTTCAAAATGATTTGAGATTCTGTTTGTTTTTTTTGTTAATACATTGAATAGAAGAAATTAATAAGTTTTACAAATAAAAAAAATGGATATTGTAAATAAATTATTATTTTTTTCTAAACTATAATATTGGATTAAAAAAATTTGTAAACTATAATATTGGATAAAAATAAAATTTTTTTTTCTAAACTACGATATTGGATAATTCTTTTTTTTTTTTTTCTAAACTATAATATTAGATAAAACTATAAATTTGTATTGCACAATGCCTCTCAATTGGTTCTCATATTCCATTTGAAATTGAAATGTTTTAACCATATTTTTTTAAAAAAAATTTGACAGCATCTCCCCATAAACTGTTCTATAATTATTTTATACCTATCACAATTGATAAAACAAAAAAATGAGACACACAATAAATTTTCGTACATGATAACTGTTCAACTTACATCAATAATATTACAATTCCACTTTCAAACCATAGTCAATAATTGAGACAACCCTAAACAATTATATTTAACATGAATAAAATTCCTGTACTTTGAAAATCCTCAGCATATATGGGAAAAATTATAGATTTATTCAACAAATAGAAGGTCTCAATCTCAAGAAAAATTACCCGAAAAATAAAAAATATCATAATAAAGTTATTAAAGAATTATCATTAAAATTACATTCGCAATTAATAAAGTTGGGCCGTTTGACTAGCCCAATAATGCACCGACTATGCCACGTGACAAGTAACGTAATGGAACCAAACTTTTGAAAAAATACTGGAGCAGATTTTGGAAAATGATGGAGCTGCTCTCAAAATTAACGGAGCAGAAAATGGTGGGCCGAGCATCTAAAAGCACCTTTTCAGCTGCTTCAAAAAATCTGCTTTTGCTCTAGGTTGCTTGCACATTTTGGAAGCAAAAGCATTCAACCAAACAAGCCCATTTTGGTTGGTCATGTGAATAGTAATGGAAATGGGAGCAGGCTCCCAAACAGGCCTTGCAAATCAATAACGTATCCTTACCAAATCAGAATGCTCAGCACAAGCTTACTTGGTTTTCGTTCTCATCCCCAAACATTCTACTTGTCTTTGGCTAGCCATTCTAGAGAAATTGCAAATCTTAGATCAACCAGCTATAAGTTATAGAATGCAACCAAATATTTGCATTGTGTCCTAAGGCTACAGTCTGCAGAGAACCATTATCAATTTATCACTGTAAACACATAAAAATGTTCAACACATTTTCGAATGCCTTTATTAATTTTTGGATTCTCTTTATATACATTTTCTAAATGGGTTTCATTACTGGGTTCATAAAAAGCTTGCTGGCCCAGAAACTTGATGGGCTTGATGACAGATGGGCTCAGTTGGGCTGGATATTTCCACTCTTACACAGGCCCTATCATTTGTGATGGGTTGTCGATCTTCCCGGCCCATTAAAAAGGATACAAATTGGGGATAAGATACATCACCCCTGATCGGGGTGACGTGGCTGACGCAATTAATATGACGGTTGTACAATCATTGCAACGTTTGAAATTCGTGGTCCGGGTGGCCTCGGTTGACGAAAAGGGAGGCTGTGGAGGCGCACGTGAAGCGAGATGACGCTTCGGTTCCCGAGCGCACGGCTTTTCAGGCGCCTCTGAGATTTCTATAAATAATGATTGCAGTGCTATGGATTCATTCCGTTTCACAGTTTAAAAAAATTCTAGAGAACTCCCTGCACTTGAGATCTTGACTTATCATTGCCAGAGTCTACCTCCTCTCTCAGGAAAGCGTCAGAAATCCTTCGGGATTCATCTTAGAGTAAGTTATTTCTTTCCATCTCAGCGTCTTTCTTTTCGAAATGTCTGATAGTGATGATACCCGGTCGGGTAGCGACCGTTTACCCTCCCCTGTAGACCCGGACGCATCCCTCAGTTCACCCTCAGTGGAGGTGGTTAGGACAATTGTGTCTAGCCCACCGGAAGTTAACCGAAACGTCGCAACAGCCGGAAATCCGGTTGCAGGGGTTTCGGGAGATCAGTTTTATGCTGATCCCATTCCCCCTATGAACAGGGAAGACGGTATTAAAAAGGTTAAGGGTTAAATGCGGGGTACCAGATCGGGTGATTATTAAAAATTACCCTAAAAAGTATGATTTTAGGAAGGGTGAGGGAGTTTTGGATCATCAGATTTTGTTGTCGGCCTTTCACCTTCAGGTCATTAGATTCCCGATCCAGCCCTTCTTCCTTTATGCCATAGCTACTTTAGGCTTGGCCCCACTTCAGGTGGGACCTAACTTCTTCCGGGTCTTGGCCATGATCTTGATGATCAATCGGGATCTAGGACTTGACCTTGGTCTGGCGGAACTTCTGTTCTGTTACAAAATACAGGCCCAGAAGGAGTGCAGGGGCCGGTACAATCTTTTTCCCCTTAGTGGGAGGAAAATTTGTGATGGTACTGAAAAATCCAATAAAGGGTGGAAAGAAAGGATGGTCCTTGTGAGTGGGAGTTGGAGACTCCCAAGCTCATCCAGATTCAAAGTCCCCAACGAGTTTAACCAACACATTTTCCCTTCTTTCAAGCCATTCCATAGGGGGACATGCAACTGTGATCAGTGCAATGATAAGTTAGGCCTCCATGTGCTTGAGTTCCTGGGAGCGCCCGACGAATATAAAACCTCAAATTATATCAGAACCCGTTTTGAATTGCTTAAATCGAAAATTTGGGGACAGCCTTTGAGGATGTGTACCAGTTTCTTGACAGGTTCTAATTTGCAGGCCCTATCTACAGAGATGCTGAGGATCCCGCAGGCGGTGTTGAAGAAGAAGCCTAAGCGGGCAGTTGGACCTCAAGCCTCAAATTCAGCCCCCGGTGAGATCCAGACCGGGCAGGGATCACAAAGTGTTCTAACCCCTCCGGCTGGTCCCGTTCTCTTGCCTCCTGTAGAGAATAGCCCGGTAGCTCCATCTCCACGGATGGGAAATGTGCAAACCGGCCAGACTCCTCCTCAAAGATCAGAGGAGGTTGCTCAATCCTCAGGGGATGTTCCCGTCCCTGAATTTCGGTTGGTTGAAGGGGAAACGAGCCTGACGGGGGCGCGACATCCCCGATCGGAGGAGAATCTACCCGAACGGTCAGTAAGGGCCCGAACGGACACACAATCATCTCCCATCGTACTGGATGACAGTGGGGCCGCAACTGAAACGGAGCTACCCGTGCTCTGGGCGCCGAAGATTAGACTCCCGGGTGGCGACTTTCTGGTTGCAGGGCATGCAACCATTGACAATGACACTGCCCTTCGGGCTATGGGGTCTCAGATCTGGACACCCATAGACCGAAAGATGCTGAGAACCATCGATCGGGAGGAGTTGGCACTGACAGGTCCAGAGGTTGCTATGAAGGTAGTGCTTGAATCTGCAGATTCCTCAACTGCATTTAATATTTTATTTATTTCCTTATCAGGCTAACACTTGACCTTTTGGCAGATGCTCTACCTGACACAGGCCTACAATGCAAAAATGGAGGAGGACACCAAGTTGCTCAAGAAGTCCAACGAGCTCCTGAGACTGAAGGAGGAATCCCGGATGAAGGTCGCCAACCAACTATCCATATCCAATGAAAAGTTGGATGTCCAGTCCCGAAGGGCAGTCACTGCAGAGCAACAGCTTCGGGCGGCTCAAGAAAAAATTAAAGAAATGGAAGCAGTTCGGCGGGCCCTCTTTGCTGAGACGGAGGCCTTGAAGGCTGAGAATGGGAGCCTGAAAGCTAATAATGAGAGCTTGACGGCTTCCAATTCGAAGCTCCTGGAGGAGAGGGCTGAGATGGAGAATCTTCTTGCCACGGAGAGGTCGGTGGTGGAGATGTGTCACCGGGGTGGGAACGAAATGTATAAGCGTTTCTGCGAAACCTCCCAATACCGGATCGGGTTTGGTTGGAGGTCATGCTTTAATGACATGCAGAAACCCATCGAAGAAAGGACTTTTGCCTCGGTGGAAGAACTGGATGAGAGTCTGGGCATCTCCCCTCCGTACGACGATCCGGTTGGTGGTCCAGACGACGTTCGTTTCTGCGAGTTCCTGACCAAGCCTCTCCCAGGAATGAGCATCACCGCCCCTCCTGATTCTCCGGCTCCCGATGGGGCCATCGTTTCAGTGAACCCAAATGTATCGGGCACCAGCGTCGACCTTTAGAATTTACTGTTTATGAAATGCGTTGTAAGCCTTGGCCACAGGGGCCCATTTTGAATGAGATATAATAGGTTTTGTCCATTCGACTTTCGACTTTTACAGTTATAACGATTCTTGGTTATTTTGTTTATTTTTACAAAGTTTTGTGATCTCTTCAGTATCTGTGTTGTGACTTCGGGCTCTTCAGGCCATGTGAAAGTCAATGGATCACTTAGTTTGTTCTTGGAACAATGATCGCTTCAGGATCTGTGTTCTGACTTCGGGCTCTTCAGGCCATGCGAAAGTCAATGCAACACTTAGTTTATTTTTGGAACAACGATCGCTTCAGGATCTGTGTTGTGACTTCGGGCTCTTCAGGTCATGCGAAAGTCAATGCAACACTTAGTTTATTTTTGGAACAATGATTGCTTCAGGATCTGTGTTGTGACTTTGGGCTCTTCAGGCCATGCGAAAGTCAATACAACACTTAGTT
The DNA here is from genome assembly GCA_963922005.1 of Cornus suecica. Lineage (NCBI taxonomy): Eukaryota > Viridiplantae > Streptophyta > Magnoliopsida > Cornales > Cornaceae > Cornus > Cornus suecica. The sequence continues at coordinate 37,668,662 of OY998238.1, read as the reverse complement.
TATTTTTGGAACAATGATCTCTTCAGGATCTGTGTTGTGACTTCGGGCTCTTCAGGCCATGCGAAAGTCAATGCAACACTTAGTTTATTTTTGGAACAATGATCGCTTCAGGATCTGTCTTTCGACTTCGGGCACACCAGCAGATTTTATGATTCATTTAATTGGCCATAATAATGATTTTTACCGACCAGTTGTTGTAGCCTTTTTACAAAAAGATCCAAGTAAAAACAGGACTTGGCACATCAAGGGTAGTACCTCTTAAGGCGAGAGGCGTTCTGGGAGTTTGGTTCCATTCCGCCATCAATATTCCTTCGGACTCGGTATGCTCCGCGACCGATGACTTCAGAGATGGTGTACGGGCCCTCCCAAGGCTCCCTGAGCTTGCCTACAAGCCCGATTTTGCGCCTAAGGACCATGTCTCCGATCTGGAACTCTCTTCTTTTGACTCTTTGATTGAAGTGGTTCCGGATTTGCTGTTGGTAAGCAGCCAGCCTGATCCCGGCAGCCTCCCTTCTTTCATCCAGAAGATCAAGATTCTGAGCCAAATGCTGGTTACTTGGTCCTTCGACCCAGGCCTCGCTCCGGAGGGTTGGAACCCGGATCTCAGTCGGAATCACAGCTTCAGCACCGTACGCCATGGCAAAAGGGGTCTCTCCAGTGGGTTGTCTGGGGGTCGTTCTGTATGACCAAAGAACTTCAGGCAGTTTCTCTAACCAGGCCCCTTTGGCTTCTTCAAGTTTTTTGGCCAGAGTGTTGAATATAGTTCGATTTGTCCTTTCCGCCTGCCCATTCCCTTGCGGGTAGCCGACGGAAGACGTGTTCTGGTTGATACCATGTTTGGCAAAGAATGCTCTAACCTCCTTGTTGTCCAGGTTTGTTCCGTTATCCATCATGATCGTTCTTGGTAGCCCGAATCTGCATATAATGTTGGTCCATACGAATTTGATGACGTGACTCCCTTTGACGGTGGGATAGGCTTCGGCTTCAACCCATTTGGTGAAATAGTCGGTTGCCAGAAGGACGTACGCATTCGACCGGATTGCTTTCGGTAAGGGTCCCACTATATCCATTCCCCACCGGGCGAATGGGTGCGGTACTATAGTGGGATGCAGGAACTCAGGTGGCCGATGGATAGCATCCCCGTGCATTTGACAGGGCTTGCACCTTCGGACGTATTCCTCGGCATCCCGAGACAGGTAAGGCCAGAAGTACCCTTGAGACAGTACCTTATGGGCAAGTGACCTGCTGCCGGAGTGGTTTCCACAAGCCCCACTGTGAATCTCGTGCATCACTGCTCTAGATTCTGACGGTGTGATACATCTCAGGTAGGGACCGGAAAAGGACTTTCGGTAGAGTTGCCCGTTTATGATTGAATACCGGGCCGAATTGCTCCTGACCTTGTGAGCCTCAGCTTTATTTTCGGGAAGAGTTCCATTACGTAAGTAATCTATCAGGGGATCCATCCAACTGGGCTCCCATGGGATGAGCATTACTCGTTCGGGCTCTTGAATGCTGGGCCTCTGAATAAAATCCAACAGTGCAACCCGGGTTAGATCCTCTCCGGCTGAGGAAGCTTGATTGGCCAGGTGGTCAGCTTCAGAGTTTTCATTCCTGGGGATTTGGGTAAAGGTGACTCTGTGAAAAATTTCTATCTCATTCAAAACTAGCGCTCGATACAACTTCATTGTCGGGTCCTTTGTTTCGTATTCTCCGTTGATCTGACGGACAACAAGTTGAGAATCACTGTGTACTGCTAAGGACTGAATCTTGAGGCTTCGGGCTATCCTCAAACCGGATACGACGGCCTCGTACTCTACCTCATTGTTTGTGGCTGGAAACTGCAATTGCACCGACATATGAAGGCGTGTCCCATCAGGTGTTAAAATTTCCAGGCCAATTCCTGATCCAGAAGAGCTGGCTGATCCATCCACAAAGATCTTCCATGTATCCAGTTCACTGTTCTGGTCTGGCTCCTCAGTCTCACTCTCGAGCAAAAAGTCCGCTGCAGCCTATCCTTTGATGGAAACCCGGGGTATGTATGTCAAATCATATATGCCCAACTCAATGGCCCACTTAGAGATTCGCCCTGAGAGGTCAGGCTTCGACATAATAACCCGTAGGGGTGTAGCAGTTGGGACAACGATCGGGTGGGCTTCAAAGTAATGCCTTAGCCTTCTCTTGGCGTTCACCAGTGACATAATCAGTTTTTCTTGCCTGCTGTATCTAGTTTCTGCCTCAGCCAAGGATTTGCTGGTGTAGAATATTGGCATTTGAAGGTTCCCGTCCTCTCTGATGAGGGCGGCGCTGGTTGAAGCGGAGGATACTACTAAATAAAGGTATAAGACTTCATCGGGGGTTGGTGTAGACAAGATGGGGGGCATGGTCAGGTACTCTTTTAACCCCGCCAGGGCCTCCGATTGTTCGTGACCCCAGATCTCTCCCTTCTTCACCTTTATTGCTTGAAAGAATGGTCGGCACCGATCAGTGAGTCGTGAGATGAATCTGCTAAGTGCTACCACTCTCCCCGTCAAGACTTGAACGTCTTTCCGTGTTCGGGGCTCCTTCATTTCTATCAGGGCTTTGACTTGTGTCGGGCTGGCTTGGATACCAGTCCAGTCCACGATGTGCCCCAGGAAGTCTTTTCCTCATCCTTCGGGTTCATTTTTATTTGGTTGTAACCTGAATAGGCATCCAGGAAAGTTAGACGGTCATAGCCCGAGGTAGCATCAACCATCTGGTCGATCTTTGGGAGTGGAAAACTGTCCTTCGGGCATGCCTTGTTCAAGTCGGTAAAATCAACGCAAACCCTCCATTTGCCGTTTTTCTTTTAGACAACCACGACGTTGGCAAGCCATTCGGGATACCTGACTTCCCGGATGAAGCCGGCCTGGAGCAGTCTGGATACCTCATCTGCTATAATTCGGTTCCGATGTGCCCCCATGCGCCTTTGTTTTTGCCTGACTGGTCTGACGTTTGGGTCAACATGCAATGAGTGCTGTGAAACGTCGGGATTTATCCCCGGCATGTCTGTATGCTCCATGCGAAGACGTCAGAGTTGTCCTGCAGCAATTGTGTTAGTTCCTCAAATTCAGAATCGGTGAGGGTTGTACCTGCAAAAGTAACTTTTTCCGGGTTGTCGGGCACGACACAGATCGATTGTAGTGGTTCAACCACAATTGGGGAGCCCGGCTCCCCATTCTTTAATTGTTATTTGGAGCATGAACTTTGCTCCTTCGATCGAGGTACCCCTGGGGCCTGGACCTTCCGGATCTCCTTCAGAGTGACTGAATAACATTCCTTGGCGGCCACCTGGTCGCCCTTGACATCAATGGTGCCTGTACCGTCAGGGCTTAAGCATCTCATGACCTGGTGAAGAGTCGAAGGCACACCTTGCATTCGGTGAATCCATCCCCTTCCCATAAGCAGATTGTATGAAGGTTTGGCGTCCACCACAACGAATGTCTCGTTCAGGGTCCTATGAGCGGCAGACACAGGTAACTGAACTTCACCGATCGGCTCGATTTGCCTGCCGTCAAAACCTGCGATGGGGCATCGGGATGTCATAATTTCAGATGGATTGATTTCGAGCTTTTCGAAAGCCCATTTGGTGATGATGTTGGCACTGCTCCCAGGATCGATCACGACTCTTTTTACAAGGCAGTTGGCCACCATTAGGGTCACAACCAGAGGGTCTTCATGCGGGGTTTGGACTCCCCGAAGGTCCGACACCGAGAAAGTGATGTGAGTTTCTTCAGCCTTGTATCGGGCTTCACTAATTTCGTTGACTTTTCTCATTTTGTGGGCTTTCCGTAGATAGCTTCGGCGCGATCCTTCGGTCTCTTTGGGTGGGGGGCCACCATGAATCATGTTGATGATTTTAACCGGCTGTGCATCCGAGGGGTTTCGAGGGACGCCGAGGGCGCGTTGATCGGTTCTTGGCCTGTCTCGTTGGACGTAATCCCGGAGTACTCCGCGAAGTAGTAACGTCTCCACCTGTTGCCTTAGATTGTGGCATTCGTTCGTGATGTGCCCGAAATCACCATGGAAAGCGCAGTGTTTTGTCTTGTCTCTCTGGTCAAGTGGTTGTCGCATGGTAGGGGGTTGCTGGAAAATTCCTTTGGCTTTGTTCTCCTGGTAAAGTTTTGCAAGGCTAACCTTTAGGGGCGTTATCCTTTCTTCTAACCTGGGTCGTTTAGATGGCTTTGTGACTGATAATCCCGTTGGGGCTGACGATCCCGGTGGAGTTAATCGCTTACGATCGATCAATCGATCCTTGGACTGAATTTCAAGGCCGACAAAGGCTGATCTCCTTTGCATGATAGTTTTCTCCTCTTCAATTCTCAAGTATCCCTGGGCCCTAGAGTTTAGTTCCCCAATGCCCGATGGAGGGCGCTTCACCAAAGATTGATGGAACTTTGTTCCAGGAATGAGGGCCATCCTGAATGTCTCAACCGCAGAGTGCTGGTTACAATTATCCACAGAAGAGGACTTGATGTTGAATCAGGATAGAAAACTTTTCAGTGACTCTCCTTTCTCCTGGATCATGGTGAAGAGGCAGGATATGGTCTTCTTCTGTCTCTTGTTTCCATAATACTGGGCGATAAAGAGCCTGGTTAATTGTTGCCAGCTGCCAATGGATCGGGGTGGCTGCTTCCTAAACCATAATAGGGCAGCCTCAGCAAGGCTTGTGGAGAACACTTTACATAGCAGGGACTCGTTCTCGGCGTACATGGTCATTTTCTGATGAATATGGTATATGTGTTCTTCGGGATCCCTTATGCCATCATAAGGGGTGAATTGTGGCATAACGAACTTCTTTGGGAAAGGCTCTTGGGTTATTTCCTGAACGAATGGCGACTGTATCAATTCAGTGGACGCCTGGATGGCCATGTCGTCCGTAGATCGGGACCTCAAGTCCCCGAGAACTTTCCTTTGGAACTCGTCCATCATTGCTTGAAGTTTCTGGGGGGTTATAGACTCGTCGGCTGCTGGAGCCTTTCTTGAGCGCTGAGAAGATTCGGCGTACTCTTCAGGTTGGTTCAGAGAATGGTCGATCGCCGCCACCGGAGGGTTAGGTGTGACTGCCGGTAAGGCAACTGCTGGTGGAGCCAACCTCTCCCTGAGCTCTGCATTCTGTTTCTCCAAGGCCACGCTACGTTCCTCAGCAGCCGCCAAGCGTTGAAGAATTTGCTCCATGGTCTGGGAATCCTCTGCACGATTGTCCTCAGTGGGCAGAATGCCTGCCTGTGAACGAGTGACTGACATTCTCGTCCGGGGAGGTAGTGAGTGGAGGTTTTTGGAGGTGGAGGGTCTTTTGTCTATCAAACAGACTTAGCCTTTTGAGATGGGAAGAAGGAGGCGATTTTACAGGTACCGAAGGGCATTTGAAAAATCAGGAACTCCTCCTCTGGTTCCCACAGACGGCGCCAATGTGTAAACACATAAAAATGTTCAACACCTTTTCGAATGACTTTATTAATTTTTGGATTCTCTTTATATACATTTTCTAAATGGGCTTCATTACTGGGTTCATAAAAAGCTTGCTGGCCCAAAAACTTGATGGGCCTGATGACAGATGGGCTCAGTTGGGCTAGACATTTCCACTCTTACAATCACCTATTCCTTAGTGTTCATATACAAGATTGTGTCGTAAAGTGGAGGTATTTTACTAATCCAAACACATGGAAAGATTTTCTTATTTGGGCATTATCAAATTCGAGGTAGAAAATGAAATTTACTAGAATATTGATTTGAAAGGTGACATGGGCAAGCTTTATCAGTCTCTCATATATGGAGAGAAGAAATAATCCGATATTCAAAAATAAATCAAGTAATCTAATATTAATGGCCTTTTGGTCAAATGATATTTACATTCTTTTTCAAAATTGGGAGATGTATGGGGTTCGAGCCCTATAATGCTCCTGTGAGGGTGTAACCTAATGCAAGCATGAAAAACAATTGAGAATAGTATACGGCTCAAACTCTTTTCTATTAAAAAATGTGAGTGCCTTATGCTGAATCTATTGCAACAAAATAAAATGTTTGTAACTCCTTTGTCCCATATAGACAAACTTCGTCATCCAATTTCAACCACGTAACCCTAACCTTGACCTTGATTCGAACCTATGAAATTTGATGCTTTCAGTTATTGTTACATTGTTATTTTTGTGAACAATTACTATAATTCAAATTACAGTAAGGACGCTGAACTAGCTTCAGCTTCTTGGGTTGATTCATATGGTATCTTATGCTTTGTACTTTTAATTTTTTGGGATAAACCTTTTTCTGATTTTGCTTTTTGGGATTGTCCCCTTTTCTGGCCTTAATACTTGTAGGCCTCAAGGTATGTCTTAAGTATACTTGGATTTTACTTTTTTTTTTCTTTTAATCTCATACCTATCATATATATTTATTTAGGAATATGTAATTCAAGACCATAGTAAATTCAGTGTCTATGACCGTAAGATCATTTGGCCCAATGGTACGTCCTTTCCTCCCTAATGAGAAAGGTGAGTGAGATTTTTGGAGACAAAAATGGTGTGTGGTGAAAAAAATAATAATAAAAAAAAGAGGTTATCTTCATTTATATTTTCAGAGGTTTGTTTTTATTTCAATTACACCCCTTCAGATTTGCAAATCTTCAATCACATCCCCTCATGGTGTGAAATGTTTAAAATACCCTTATACCAAATACCCCTTAAATCAATTTAATCCCTAAACCAATTTAACCCATAAACCAAACACTAGGGGTGGCAATTCGTGTCAACGGCTCGTGTTCGTGTCGGGTCGATATCGTGTCGGGTCGAAATCGTGTCGTTACTATACGTGCCGTGTCGTATTCGTGTCGTGTTCGGGTCGACCCATGTAAATTATGTAATTTTTTTATTTATTTATTATTTTTTTAATGGTAAGATGATATAAAAATAAACAAAGGCCTAAGCCATACAAATGCTAATTCATTTAGCCTATTTATTATAATATTTTAAATTAAATTTGACATAATCCATTTTAGAGGTAAATTATTTAACCTATTATCAACAAAATTAAATTGATTTTGACACGATCCAATATTATTTTATTGATATATTTCAATTCATGACCAATTAGAGAAGAGAAAAATATAAAAATAAAGATAAATATGAACAGTAATCGTGTCAAACGTGTCGTGTTCGGGTTACCCGTATCGTGTTCGGGTTGACCCTTATATTTTCGTGTCGACCCATTTAAGGCCTTAAACCGTGTCGTGTCGTGTTCATGTTCGTGTCGAGTCGTGTTGGGTTTTCGTGTCGTGTCCAATTTTGTCAGCTCTACCAAACACCCCCTTAAATCAATTTAACCATCAAACCAAACACCCCAACCCCAACCCCCACCACCATCATATGCCGCCACCACCACCACAAGCAACCCATAAATCAATTTACTACCACCGCCACTTTCGAAAATTGGTCAAAAATGGGTCGAAAATAAGGGGGGGAGGGTTGGAGGGGGGAGGCGGCAGCAGCAGATGATGATGGTGTAGATCTATATATATATATATGTGTGTGTGTGTGTGTGTGTGTGTCTATATATGTGTGCGTGATGTGTGTGTGAGAAAGAGAGAGATGAATTTATTTATTTGTAAAAATTAGTTTTCAAAAAAATTAAATGTGTTTGTAAGAATTAAATATTTGGGATTGAGTTGGGGGTTTTAGGATTTAATTTTTATTCACAAATTAAAAAAAAATAGTTTCCAAAAAAATTAAATATTTGTTTGTGAATATTTGGGGTTGGTGTTGGGAGTTTTGAATTTTATATGTTTTTTTTTAATTTTATATATTTGTTTCAAATTTTTTATGTTTTTTTGCGAATTTTATATTTATTTTTGAAATTTAATATATATTATTTGAACTTTATATGGTTTTTTTAATTTTATATATTTGTCTTGAATTTAATATGTTTTTTTTAATTTTTTTTTTTAAAAATTTATATATTTTTTAATTTTATATTTATTTTCGAATTTATGATATTTTTCAAATTTTAATATATATATATATATTTTGAATTTTATATATATTTTGAAAATTTAATACAAATTAAATTATTAAATTATTGGAGGGGTCAAATTGATAAAATTACATATCCTTGTTTTCAAACAGCTCTAGGATTTACATTGAGGGTAATTTAGGTATTTACAAAAAAAGTTAGGATGATGTCATCATTAAGGGGGTGTAAGTGATGAGAATATCAAACCTGAGAAAATGTAACTAAAGATATTTAAATCTACGAGGGTGTGATTGAAATTAAAATAAATTTTAAGTAGTGTAAATGAAATTAACCCCCAAAAAAATAATGAAGTGTCCATGAATGATACTTTTATATATGGGCTCTCTCAGAACTACCATTTGGGCCTTAGTCAGTCAACTCTAACTTGGGCCTGTCATAGGCCTATATCCTTTGCAACATATCATCTGGGCAGGGGTGTTAGAAACGGAACCGGAACCGGAACTGGCGGTTCGGTTCGGTTCCGGTTCCGGTTCCAAAATTCCAAGAATTGAAAATTTTGGTTCGGTTCCGGTTCCAGTCCCACGGAACCGAACCGGAATCGATTTTTTTTTTAATATATATTTTTTATTATTAACCAAAAAAACTAGCAATAAACCTTCACTAATTTCAATAACAATACAAATTCAAGCTACTTTTTTTATTTCATTAATTATATATTTGGTTTTGGGTTTGCTTTAATTCAAATACTCTATTTTATAATTATATTATTTTATAAAATTGATATTTTTTTTTAAAAAAATAAATATAGAAGGAACCGGAACCGAACCGATTTTTCGGTTCGGTTCCGGTTTGGTTCCTTCCCCTTTCGGTTCCGATTCCGAATTTTCAAGAACTGAAAAAATTGGTTCGGTTCCGGTTCCAGACGGAACCGGTCCTGAACAACCTTAATCTGGGCATTTTGGTAATCTCCCGTTGCATGGTCCAAGCCAAGCCAAGATTGTTAAAATCAGGAATCTTCGAAATCGTAGAATTGTAAATAGTTATGTAAGATACTATCTCATTATTAATAAATAATTTTATTTAATTTATAAGATAAGATATATTTATAATATAGCAAAAATATATTCAAAAAAATAAAATATGAATAAAAATATTATGATTTGAGCCTTAAATTATTTTCTCATAAGTTTGGGTTATATTGGACTAAATTATTAAAATTTTTGTTTTTCATATGGAGGATCTAACTAATAAATTTTGAAACACATGTGCCTAGAATTATGATAAAATTATAAAATCGTATAAAATAATTTTAGTAGTTATAATCGCGATTCAGATAACTATAAGCCACACCATGCCTTTACATCTTCGTGCTTGTTTGGTAAACGGCGTGGTGTTGGTTTTTGGTTTTGGTTTGGTTGGAGTTGGTGTGGTTTTATTTTGGTTCCAAACCATACTTGGTGCAGATGGTTTTGATGTGAGAAAAAGTGAAACTGAAAAATCAAACCATGTTTGGTAGAGTTGGTATGAGCTGAAATTCTGAAACTAATCATATTTGGTAACTTGGAATAATTTGATATTTTATTTATTTAACATAACATTTTTTCGAAATATTTAATTTTTTATAAATATTTAATTTTTTCGAAATATTTAATTTTTTAGAAATATTTAATTTCGAATTTATATATATATATAATATTATAAATAAATAGTGTCAAACCATTTGACCCAACTCCAACAAAACCATCTATTGAGATAGTGTGAAAATTGATGGATTTGAGTCCAATGATTTGACATTATTCAAACACTTTTGCTCCAATACCATACATGCCAAACATGAAATGGTGCACAATTTACAAACTAAACCCAAAAAAATGGCATCACTCCCTCTACCAAACAAGCACGTATAGTTCCACATAGTAGGTTGGCAAGCCGCCTTTACATCTTCATATAGTACCACATGGTGATGACCAAAGTGCCCTCACGCGACTACACATTCAAGCGAGTACAGGTATCTCCCGCCGATTCTGATGTGGACCAAATGGTCACAAATTCACTGTTCCCAGAAATGCCCTAATATATCCGACTCACATGATCCGTTGATACAAATCAGATGAACGGTGATAATTAGTAAAATCATGGGTCACATGTGGACTCTACCACAGCTCCATACTTCTCTCATGCCTCCACTTTGTTTTGTTCTCTTCTCTCTCATGGCCACCTCCGCCTGCTACAACTCTGAAACCAAATTAAAGATGGTACGAAAATCGAGGAATACAACAGATACCAATTTAATCACACAATACATATACATATGTATATATATATATATACACACACAGACACACATACCAAAATACTTGAAAATAAAGAAAATTCAATAAAATTAAAATTAAAATAATAAATTTTTGCTTATAGATTCTGCAAAATTAAATTTGTTTCATATTTACATATATTAATGACGGGCATATTATTATTGTTTGTTCAAACTAATATATAATATTATTATATGTCTCTATATACCCTAATTTTGAAGTTTGAGCTGAAACCCCACATACCCAAGTGAGAGAATAGAGAGAGAAACACAAAGTTTTTCTTGGAGAGAAAGAGAAAAGGAGTGTTTTGTTCTGTGGGTTTTGTTAGATTTTCATTTTTTAGGGTAGTGTGAAGATATATAGATATATAAAATATATAGTATGAGTAATTGGTTAGGGTTCTCTCTGGCTCCACACCTGAGAATGGATGATGATGATAGTCATCATGAAGGTGGTTTTGGGAGAGAAGAGCATGGACCTAACTGTTTCTCTCCTCACTTGTCTGTCATGCCTTTGCGCTCTGATGGCTCTCTCTGTGTCCTTGACCCTTTTAGACGCTCCCATGGTGCTCAAGGTACATATATATATGTATATATATATATATATCCTCTTAAAAGTTTGCACAAATATAGAACTTCACCACTATATACTTCCATGCAATTTTTTCAAAATAAATTACTTCGAAGCTTTTGTTAATTTCACTGCACAGATATACAGCTTTACCAGTATATGCTTCCATGCAATTTTTAAATTTTTTTCCAAAAAACAAAATTTACTAGAAGCTTTTATTTCACCATCTAACTCTAAACCCGGGACATTAGACACATACATATATCATATCACATTAAATATGGAGTATGTGTTTTTTTGTTTGCTGAATCTATGAATGTATAGTGGATGATTATTTTGTAGATTGGAGATATGAGAACAATATGGGTGCAACTCATGATCAAAGCACAGAGGGACCAAAACTTGAAGATTTCTTGGGTTGTTGCTACATAAACTCTGCTCATGAAGACACCAAAATCTATAGCCAAACAAGAGAAGATAAAATCAATGTGAATGCACCACCAAATTATTTCAATAACCCTAGTAACGGTGGAGAAATTGAAAGAGGAGAGTCTAGTACTAGTCTCACTGACCCGTCTGAATTTATCCAACCTTACCATTACAATGACAACCCTATGATCCAAACACCCCAAATCCAAAACTGCCATCCAAACACTACCCATGTCATGAGTCACATGTACCATGTACCATTTGATCATAATAGCGGAACAAATTCAGTTTCTGGGTTCAAGTCATGGTTGCGCCAAACACCGTTTTCTGAGGACAAGTGTTTGGGTCATGAACCAAGTGAGAGTGATTTTCAGCCTCTGGCACTGACCATGAGCCCGAGTCAGCCGCCGGGTATGGCGGTGGCTCAGCCGCTGCCGGCGGTGGAGGGACTGAAAAGGGCGGCCAGGAAAAAAGAGGCTGTTGTGAGGAAATCTATTGAAAGTTTTGGGCAAAGAACTTCTAGGTACCGAGGTGTCACGAGGTACTGAGACTAATAAATTTATTTAATTCATTTGTTTTTTTCTGAAGTTTTATTGAAAATGTGGGATGGAACTTAAATTTAGTGACCGTTTTATTTAATTCTCTTGTGGGTTCATTTATTCCTGATATTTTATGGGAAAATGTTGGTTTGAACTTAAATTTGGTGACCCTTTTGTTTAATTTTTGTTGTTGGTGTTTGGGTAATGACACTTGAATTATTAGGCATAGATGGACTGGAAGATATGAGGCCCATTTGTGGGATAACAGCTGCAGAAAAGAAGGACAAACAAGGAAAGGGAGGCAAGGTGTGAAAAGATGATCTTTAAACTTTTTATTTTTTTATTTTTTTTGATGGATATTGATATTATTTTAAATATATATATATATATATATATATATATATATATATATATATTACTTGTTATGTCATTTCTCTCTGTATCTCTAAAGAATATGCTAACGATTGTATTGCATGTGCACAACTTCTGGGGTCTTCTTTCACCAATTCTTTCAAGCAGTATATCTGGGTAGGTGAAACTTTTGTGACCATATCTATGTTTCTTCTATTTATTTCTGTTGACTTCTATATGCAATAATATATGTTGTATCTATCTCTGTGTGTGTGTTGTGTATATTAATTGACTCTTTGGTTTTTTATCAGGTGGTTATGATAAAGAAGATAAAGCAGCTAGAGCTTACGATTTGGCTGCTTTGAAGTATTGGGGTTCAACTACCCATATAAATTTTCCTGTAAGTTGTTTACTATCATGAACTTTTGATCTTAATCTGCAACCATTTGAGTTACTATATATATATATATATATATCATGTATATGAGTTATGTTTAGTGTCAAAAGAATTGGTCATTATCAATGCCACTATCATTATGCCTCTTTCTTCTAACTACTACAATTTAATATTGTGTCCTTTTTAAAAAGAATGTGCTACAAGAGACCTTAATTATAGGAAGATTGAATGATTTAAATTTGCTAGTTAGCAACTGGCATGCATAAGTCCAGTTGACATTTGCAACACAAGCAAATTATTTCCACTGTGCATCAAAGTGGTTAACGATTGAGTTAATTCTTTGTAACCCAATGAAAAAAATCTTGTAAATTAAATATGGAGCATGCTAAATTATTCCATTAGACCTAGCCTTGTGATGATTTCGCCGCTCTTTTCTCGTGTACTCGTTAGCTAAGCACATACGAAAAAGAGCTTGAAGAGATGAAGAACATGACCAGACAAGAGTTTGTTGCCAACCTAAGAAGGTATATATTCGAAAACTATTACCAAATGATGTAACTAATTTCACACAAATGAGATGAGTTTATGTAGTTAGTTATGATTAATTGAATTGTTAAATTTTGTTGCAGGAAAAGCAGTGGATTTTCAAGAGGGGCCTCAATGTACAGAGGAGTCACTAGGTAATGGCAGGAAAGTGCAACTTTTGTGTTAAAAGACTCCATTATATGACTGAGTTTGCAGCCTTTACAATTATCATAGGCAATAATAGGCAAACATAAGAATACATATGTGCTTTTTATGTATATTAACCATATATGTATCTTTGTGCATAAAGGGGACCATATTTACAGATTAAAATGAAAGCACTTTATCCACAGTCCTGCCCTCAAATATTTAAAACAGTACTGTGGATTTAAAAGAGAGTGGAAACAAAATTATTATTCAATCAATAAATAGAAAGTGTATCATTTGAAGTTCACCCACTAAAACATCTTTTTTTTTATATGGCAGACACCACCAGCATGGAAGGTGGCAAGCTCGAATAGGCAGGGTTGCAGGCAACAAAGACTTGTACCTTGGTACCTTCAGTAAGTTTTCATTCCCTTTAGAATCTTATTAACTAATGATATATGTATATAGACATATATATATATATATATATATATATCAGTAATAATTTAAATCCTGATCATGATTTTTAAGATGTGTGCATGACAAGGGAGTCAAGTATTTGTCATCCAACTTAGTTTGTGAAACTGTTTTGTTTTTCCATTTTCTGTAATACGAAAGATGTTATTTTGGCCTAAAATTTTGTAGTACATCATGTTGACAGATCTGATTCATAATTGGACTTGAGAACAAATTAATCTGGTATCTGAAATCAACTTGAATGAAACTACTTTTATCAAAATTAGTTCACTTAAAAATGTTTACACTGGAAAGTTTCACCTACTAATCTTTGATATGGTTTAGGTACACAAGAGGAGGCTGCTGAGGCCTACGACATTGCAGCAATCAAGTTCCGAGGGACCAGCGCAGTGACCAATTTCGATATCAGCAGGTACGACGTGACTAGAATCTGCTCAAGCTCTACTCTCATTGCCGGTGACCTGGCCAAACGTTCGTCCAAGGACTCTGCCCCGACTTCACTAGAGGACTACAATTCATGTGCTTCGTCCGCTTCTCCACAACCGCCTCTCCTAGCCATTTCAAACGGCGAACCCTCTGATGATCAATTGAACGAGATGGTGTGGAATGCCAACACTGAGATAGAAAATCAGCAGCAGCAGAACGCAAACGCCAATAATGAGTTATCGGCGATGGGTTCAAGCAGCGCAAACTCATCTGCACCGGGAAGTCCAAAAGGGCTGGGAGGATTGAGCTGTGAGTTTGGGGTTGGGGGAGATTACAACGAGCCATATTTCTCGTTGCAGGGTCCGAATGGGAACAATGTGGGAGGTGGTGTTGAAGTGAGCACGAATCGGTTAGGGAACAACCTGGGCTTGGTTCATCAGGTGCCTATGTTTGCACTCTGGAATGAGTGATATATAGTAGATGTAGGAAACATAGTAGTTCCAATTTTAGAGGAAGTGGTGGATCAAAGAAGGAAGCTAAGTTAGTAGTTTGTTTCAGCATAGATTCTAACATCAATAGATGGATGTAACATACCATATTTTGGGGTTTGTTCAACTGACTTGGATGTTTGTTTCTAAGACAAATATTGGAGGAAAATGGAGGGAGGTGATCAAGTGGTTGTATGTAATTTCCTTATTCCTTTTTCTTGGATGATGAATAGGGTTATGTTCATGAAATTTGACATATTGTATTAGCTAATCTTATGTGTGTGTTTGTGTGTGCTTCTTGTATTAGAGCGAGTAGTTTATTACACATATATATGTGAGTTAGAAATGTGACAGTTAATTAGCAGCAAAAATAAATGGGTGGTAGCAGTTTGGGCTGCACACAAAACCTTTCGCATCAGCCTAGGCGATTAAGGAAAATACCTAGAGGGGTGAATATGTTTTTATGAATTTATCAATAAATTAATAATTGCGAAAAAATTAATTTTAATCAAATTCTTTATCAAAATAAATTATGCAAAGAGTAATCTAAGTACATAAAATAAAGAGATAGAGACACGATATTTTTACTTGAAAAATGCTCCAAGTAAAAATCACGGATACACTCGAGTATCGATGCACTATGAATGAATCAAGAAGTACACAAATTTTATGAAGTTTTAGACTTACAAATCACTCCTGATTAGCCTTTCTCCACTCGACGTTTAACAGTCTTGAATCACTCGCGTTCCATGAAGTTCTCGCTTCGCTCCGTACTCTGACGGCTCCGCTTCTCAACGGATCAAATAACCACGAAGCCTCCTGCTCCAATCTCCGCACTCAGACGGCTCCGTTTCTCAACGGATCGATGCTATCACGTTGTAATAGGTGGTGTGATGATTTTTCATCAACGGATCATCCAATTGTGCATAAAGATTTTCGGTGTAGAAGTACAATTGAAAAATCACAAAAAACTAGAGAAACCTTTAATATAGAATGATCAAGTGATCTCTTTTTTTCTCTCTTTGCAGACGAATCTGATCTATCAAAGTATCGCAGAGATTTCACAAAAGCTACACCAAAAATTTGTAGAGACTCCTCTTATTTATAGAGAGGAATCCTATATTGAATAAACTCGTATCATGTTTGGACTATAATTCATCCCTTATTTAATTCTCTTGTAATTTGGAGTTAATATAGCCAACGTTGGTGTATATATCCTTTATACACGTGCTATGATGTATTATAGTGTAATTCTAGTCAAAATATGTCACAACAAACAACAATTCTCTCATCAAGTCGGTGCACTACGCTTAGCCGCGTATGGTTTGCTACAGTTAAGCATAGGTCATGCGTAGCACAAAAATCTAAAAGCGTAGGTCAAGCGTAGATTTTCAACTTTCTAGCCACTTTTAGCTATTGTAAGCGTAGCGAAAATCGTGGAAACTATTTTTCCCAACTTTTATTCCATTTGAACCCTCGACTCCATTAGTATGTTTCCCGAAATTTCGGCTTCGAAAATGTCATTTATCTCATCCGGAATGTTGTTTTCGCTCAAACTTGCTTCATCTTTTTAATTTTCCTAAACCTACCCGACCTTACAACTCACTCAACACGGTTATTGTCGAGAACATGCCAACAATGAACAATCCTACAAATGTTCTTATAGATTCGGTTCGGTTATGGTTTTCAAAATTCAAAAATCGAAATTTTTCTAGTTCGGTTTTGATTTTTACCTTCCAAAAATCGAACCGATTTTATAATATATTATATATGTATTATCTATATGATTATATCAGACAACTTGTGTGAGACTTTGATAGTGTATGATTGTAATTTGGTATGAAAAATAAATTACTTTTTTTCCAAATTCTACTAACTCCATAAAATAGATTGATGTAGCAAGAATTAAAACCAAAATCAAGTGAAAAAGAGAAAAAAAGTAAATTTCCAACATATACAGAGACATTTCAGAAGTGAAGATTGTGTATAGTTAGTTTAACCTACCTTTTATAAATTAGACAGATATAACTACATGAATAATGATTACAGATAGATGTATTATAGAGATGATAAACTTGTTAGTTTTTTATTATCAAAACTCTTTATTTTATAAAAAGATATTAACAGTAATGAAAATTTTCATTTATAAATTTTAAAATATCTAAAAAATGTTATTGAAGTTATGTCGTTGTTATTTTTTTGAAAGGCAATTATAAAAATTGAAACCGAATCGAAAAAAATGATTTTGTTTGGTTCGGTTTCTTTTACTAACAGTTTGGTTATCGTTTTCATTTTTAAGAAACCAAAAATAACAGTTCGGTTTCGGTTTCGGTCAAAACCGAACCGAACCAAACCGTGTGCACTCCTAGTAGCAGTGAATCAAATCTTTCATAAACAATTTACTTTGAATTGATAAGAGTTGGAAATTTGGGTTTGTAAAATAAGTTCATCTTGATTACAATATTCTTAATTATTAGCTTATGGAGTTTAGTGGAATAACAGTTCTTATGAAACCATTAATAGATATACTTTTATTAAAATATTTTTCTTAAAATAAAATTCGAGAAAAAATCAGATAATTAAATCAAACAGATCCTCAATCACTGTTGGTTCACTCGTACTTGTGGCGTTCATCGTTCATCAAGTAATATCTTCTATTCCAGTGTTCATATGGAAATAGAGATTAATTCATTTAAGCTCTGTGAATAATGTTGGAATCAAATTTAAATATTCTAGTTCAAGCTCGATTTCCGGAGTATATATGATTGATGGAGGTAGAAAAGTGTGTGCATGGTTGGGATTGGATTAGGATTTTTTGGAATATTAATTGAACTGCTATTAACATTTTTAGAAATTTGCAACCAGTATAGATAGTTGATTTAGCAGATTTGGACCAAAAAATCGAACGAGGTCCAATTAAAAATGAGATGGTTATAGGGGTTAAAATAAAAAAATTAACGGTTATAGGACGGAAGACGGTTAGTGAAGTATTGCGCCCCATACCGCAAAATAATTCTAGAATTTTTTATAATTTTTATATCAAAATTACATAATTATATGTATATATTTACAAAAATTTTATTGAAATTTTACTAATATCCTTAAATAACACAAATATTTACTTACATATCCTATAAGATTATTTTTTATATCAAATTTTATTTATCTAAATTTGAATTGTTTATTGATTTAAAATTATTAAATTTATTTTTGTATTAAAAATTATTACGATTAAATCAATATGATAATTGTTTGTTTCATAGATAGACCATACCATTATGATAAAGTATTTATTTTTTGTTTACTCTTAGGAAAAAAAAATATACACAATTTAATGAGGCAATTATGAGAGTGATGGGTGACGGTTTGGGGCGATTATGGAGGTAATGGTGGAATTTTTAAACGATTTTGGGATTATTATGAATAATAAAAAAATTCACAATTTTTGTTATAGAATTGAGCAAACCAACCCAAACCGCTGACCATTCCTAATTGCGCCTTTTTGTTTCTCCCGTTCTTTCTTTTATTTTCCAAATCGTGTGTAACTGAAAATATCATATATTACTTTAATTATTATTATAGCATTGACGCGATATTGGCTTGAGTTGTATCTCATCCAAGCATTATCCACTTAGTCACCTTTTAAAATTAAATTAACTGAGTCTCCTTCTATCAAATAAATTAAGTTCAGCATGTTGTAATTCTAGATAAAATCATAAGGAGATCGAAGTAATCGAAGAACTGAGATTGATCCGATTGGAGCTAAGAAGTAAGACGCAAATGTCACGCCCCGAATTTCCTAGGACATTGAAAAGATGAGCCTAAGAGTCAAATGAGTGGTGCGGAAGCAAAACAAAATAAAAATAGAACCTTAATCGCCAAAAGCCCACAAAAGGATAAAATGGTCATTTCACATTGAAAACCACTTAATTAAGCATTAGAAAGGTCATAACAATAAGTGGGAATGATTTCGGGATCAAAACCCAAAAATAAGTTTTTAAGTATTTTTGATGAATAGTGGTGCGCTTACAACAAGAAAAAAGGGGTTGTAATGCTGAAATGGGCACTTAAGCACACCTATTAGCGCAGCTTGTCGCTTGACACGACGCTTAAGCGCCCCCATCAGCGCCAATTGCTGGGAGAAATTCAAAGGTTATGCCAAAAATGACCGTTTTCAAAATCACATTCAAGCCCTCTAGATTAGTTCAATATCATACCAATAAGCTTTAAAATGACACGTTTCGTTAAAACTCATAAAAAATGACCGTCTTACCCCCGATTTCCGTTTTAGTATACCACCGACTTTTAAAGTGTCAAATCCTTTTCGAAACAACTCAAAATCATTTTCAAAACTCAAAGTTTTAGTCGAGGTCACGGGGGTGAGTGAAAATAGGGTTTTCTTTCAAAACGGAAAGGGTTTATTTCAAAACCGAGAAAAACGCCATTTTCGAACAATACCTAATAACAATATCTATCTCAATAGGCAATTTCACAAACATCAAATGAAAGGATTCATAATTTCACCATTCAAAGCGCTCTAGGGCGGAACATGACATAGTTTGAACAAAGATAAATAGTTTTACATTTCCGGCACTGAATTGTACCAAAAGAAATAAATTCCCCGCGCATAACGCTCCAAAGGACGTACATTAATATAAACTACCCGGCTAACATCCTAGCTGGCAAAAGAATAAGTTTAAGTCATTTGAGTTACTTAATCAAAAGAAACATATGTATACATGTTCATCTATGCTCTACAAAAATGAAGTAATTCGCCTCCATAAGCACAAACAGCTCCGTATCTCCACCAAGAGATTACGGGCCTCCCATAGTGGGATCATCACCTGAAAAATGTTAAAGTCGTGGGGTGAGCTCACTAGCTCAGTAGAGGAAACGTTATCGCCTCAATCTCTGTAGTCCTAGTGGTACAACCCACCCAATGCACAAGATATTAATCCTAGGTCGGTCTCTTGTCCCACATGGCTCTCACGCCAATCCGGGACCCCATCGAACCCAACAATCAATTTTCTCAGCATACTCATATCATAATTATTCAAAAATATAACATGTATCGACATAAATATCTCAATCACATATATAGCAATTTAAATGCAATGTGCCTCAATACCACCCATGGTACACACACGACCACACACCCTAACTCTAAGGGTTAACAGATATAGTATCTCTAACCATTCGCTTTTGAGGATATCGGCTCATTAAGGAAGGTAGACAATGCCGCAAAGATCATTCACTTGAGAGAATGTACATACTCAACAAGGAAGATCGAAACACGTAAAATACGATCCGTGAAAGTAGAGTTTCGAACAAGTCCCCCCCCCCCCCCCCCCCCCCCCCCCCCCCCCCATCGTCTCTATTTTTCCGAAGACTAGTTCCACTGGAAGCGAGGAGCACCAACTGGCCAGTAATTGCGACGATCCGACACAAGTCAACTCACACATGGTTACATGACCTGCATAGACCAACACCAATATATTCAACACAATAAGGTGTACTCAATATGCAAAAATACCTCAATTAAACCATGTCTCATCATAATACATGTTCTACATCATTTTGCAATATATTATGTCTAAAATGTCAATATGCTCATAATCATGCACATATAAGCAACTTTCCACAACAAACATTATCATCACAAAATCAAGCTTTTTAAGGGCCTAATTATTCGTCTATGTTGTCAAGACTCAACAAACATATATACATAAACGCACACACCCTTGTACAAAAATTAAAACAACTCGTTTTTTCCCTACCTCAAACCCAAGCAAGGCTAATCAAAAGGTGCAATCCAAGTGAGCAAAAGGGTGTAAGCAAAGACGATTTCGAGAGTTCAAATGAGAGCTTCCAAGAGAGGCAAGGATTGATTCACAATTTCTTCCCAAACTATCAATACACCATTTAATGAAAGTAAGATTACAATGGTGTTATAAAACAAGCTTTAATTATCAAAAGTGTCCCCAACCACAAGAATTGAACCAAACCCTAATGATTGAAATTCTAGGGTTTCATAGACAAGCTTCAAATGAGTAGAGAATTGTGAACTCACCAACAATTTCTTCACAAGATAAAATTAAGCACCACCACATGTAATGCCCCGCGTTTTCCTTTCACTTTTCTGGAATTCTTTTTCAAGCATTAACGTTTTGTGACATCACTTATTCATGACGTCTTGTGTATTCTCGGTACGAGTAAATTTTTCGCGTTTAAGTTTCGGACTTAGCGGGATGACTTCATGGTATTTCATTTCCGACTTTGTGGATTTGAGTGTCGCCAATGACTACAAGGTTTCGTGCAACGTTTCTCATTGGAGCTTCGGCAATTGTGTTACATTCACGAAAGTGTTACCCTAGTTTAGTGTAGACGTTCGGTGTAGCACTTAAGAGAATTTCTTGTTATATTTTCATGATGTAAGTAATGAGAATAGTTAGGGACGATTTCGGGAAAGAAATGACCTAGGGGTATATGAGTATTTTCATATTCAGAGCACTTAGTGAAAAGTGTAGAGATTTAGCTAAGTGTTGGGGTATGAATGACATGTTTGTAATTAGAGAGGATGACAAGGGGTATAAGGGTAATTAAGAGGCTTGATGACACTCTTGTAATTAACCCAAAGTTGAGAATAATTTGGTCATTTCCCCATTTCATGTGGTGTCTCATCCCTAACCCTTGATCTCATTCTCCCATCTTTGTTTTAGACCATTGGATCATAAGACCTTGTTTGGTTGGCACTTAAATGCAATAATTCATTATTGTTGGTCTTTCATTTAACAAGACTTTTTATCAACCATTGGATGGTTAATTCATTATCATCTTCATTCTAAGCCCTTGTTTGGAAAATTAATGGGTTTTGTGAGTGATGTAATAAGTCTTCCAATTGCAAGACTTATTCCTAGCCCTTGGATTCATTTCCTTTTTCCCCATCTTTATTTTGGACCTTTGGATGGTGAGAGGTGTGAGTGGGAAATCTCTACACATTGCAAGTCTTCCACTTTGCAAGACTTCATATCTTCATCTCCATTTTCTTTCATCTTCTTCCTCTTTGTTCTTCTCCACTTATGGGTGGAATTCATCACCCTAAGTTGGGAGTTTGATGTGGACATCAACATAAAAGATGTTCATGGTGTTCTTGTCTTCGGTTTGAGCTAAAGATGGGTAAGTGTTCTTCCTTCCTTTTGTGTTTCCATTTCAAACCCTAGTTAGGGTTTCTTGTTAAAACCATTTAATGATTCTTGTTCTCTTCTTGTGTTGGAGCTTAATTCATGGTTAGGAGACTATGGTGAAGCTTTCCACCGGTTTGCACCTTGGATTTTGGTTGGGGAAGAGCTAGGGTTTCATGGGCCTTGCATGGTAGTGGTTTGTGCTTTGTTCTTCAAGAGGTAGGGGAAAACTTCCTAACTAGTCATCTTATGATTGTGTGAGTATGAGCTTGATTCTAGGATTCCTAAACCTAGATATATTTTTGCCAAGTGTATACTTGAAAAATATGAATTTGGGGTTTTATGTATTAATGTGCTACAATCCATATTATGTTATACTTGAGATAGATGTGATGCATACTAGATGGGTTATGAGTTTTGGACATGGAAGTATGTTTGTATTACTATATGTATATATATGGTATTGATGTATATATGTATAAGAGTAAGTATACATATAGGGTTTTGAGTATAGGTAGTGTAGCCTTGATAACGTATATATGTTAGCTACTTTGTTGATGGAGTTGGAATGTGGAACTTAGAGCGTTATTCTAGTTCTCCCATTCTTGTGAATTTGGAGATTTCTATATTGAACATTGAACTTATGTATGAAAATGAGTTAATGTGTTGATTAAATTGCTTTAATGAGAATAAAAACATGTTAAATGGAAGGTAAAGTTATCTTTATGTATTAAAGGATAATGTGATGATTTGAGATCATGAGTGGTGCATGAAAAAGTAACTTTGTTGATAGTTGCTTTAAATGAAATTTAAAAGCATGTTGAATGGTGAAAAACATTCATGTGGAAATTTTGGGAATGTTGTTATAATGTTATGTGATACATGGTGCATGGGTTCACCTTTTGTATTGAGAACTCAATTGGTGTTGGGCTACGCCCGGTTGTGTAACATTGGGTGAATAGTCTTGTGTCGAATCGTCGCAACAACTGACCAGGGTTGTTCCCAACCTACGGAAATAATGAGTCCAATAATGGGGTATAGGGTGAGTCGTCTCATTCTCAAAGTCGCGGGTCGTCTCGTGTATTCGATATACGAATCTTTATTCGCGGGTCGTCTCGTGCAATCGTTTTCCTTGTTGAAAAAGAAAAAGAGAAAATTCATTTGGGAAGAATCGGTGTGGTACTATTTCTCATTGTGAATGGGTAGAGTGCGTATTCGTTGTACTGTTGTGGGAACAGTGTGTACCATGAGGTGTGTGAGTTGCATTGCATTTGCGTAGCATATATGTAATTCCATTTGACATGTATATCATGATATTATTCAATGGGATTGAGGAACATGTTTAATGTGAATTTTACGATATAATTCATATGTTATTAAAATGCTCAAGTGGAATTGAATAATGTGAGAATATGATTTGCATGTTTGATTTGAAGTATAAAATGAGATGAATATTATACTTGTTGTTATGTGTTTATATACCTTAGGGGGTGATATAAGTTGGTTTAAGGACTTTCTTGTGATAGGTAAAGTCGGTTGTAGTTATTGAATTGAATGTGGGTTGAAGCCTTGAGAAAGCGGTGATAGTCTTATAGTATAGTTAGCGTTGGTGTAGCAACCTGGCGTAAATCATGATATTGATGTTTCGGTTGTGATAGATGAGGTTATGAATAAACCGACTCAATTGTGTATTGATGGTCAATGGATTTTGTTAGAAACCTAGGTGATGTGGTTTCGAATATGAAATTGAGGTTTGAAATAATCAGAAGAGGTTTTTGATTTAAAACTAGTTGGTTCTGTGGCAACGACCACTAGGTTCCCTTTAGCGATCTTAAGGAATGGAATGTCATCGGAGTTATGCTCATTCTCGATTAAGTTGTTATAGGGTTTGTGAGTTTGAATGTGGAGAGAAGTGTGATTGGATTAGAGTTAGTGCCTTGTGTATAGTCACTTGCCATTTCCTTCGAGTCGCTTTTGTACTTCGGTTCTTCATTCATTTGCTCAATTTGAGCGTCTACAAATATGCTTTTGTTTTTCCGTTGATTTCGATTGTTTCCTGAAAACGGATTTTTCATAAGACTTGTAATTGAGTTCATTCAGTCTTTAAGTGAAAAACTCGTTTTCGCCTACCCCCGTGATGCCGATAAAAACTTTGAGTTTTGAAATGGTTTTAAAGTCACGAAATAAAAGATTTTGGCCTTTGGAGGTCGGTGGTGTCCAAAACAGATACCGGGGGCAAGACGGTTAGTTTTACGAATTTTTAAGAAAATGTCTTTAATAAAACAAAACCGAGATAAATGATATTTTTATCATTTCAAAAATTCCCTAATAGTTTTGAGGTTATCCTTAATGTTTTATACTGGTTTAAAGTGGTTTCGGGTCAGTTTTTCAACTTTTAGGACCCATGTAGTCGACTAAGGCCTTCCTATAGTCGACAAAGGCTTCAAATCTCCATTTTCGAAACATTTTGGCAACCTTCGTCCTTGTTTAGTCGACTAAAGGCCTGGTGTAGTCGACTGAAGACTTCAGTGTAGTCGACTAAAGCCTCCTGTGTAGTCGACTCTCGAAAATTCAGCATGTTTCGACCAGTTTTCAGAAATTCATTTCTCTCACCTCGTGACTCAGATTAAGGTCATATTTGTTCCTATGGCTTGTGCTAGGTACAAATTTGTAGATAAAAATTAAAATAATTTATTTACATTTGAAATGACTGTTTTACCCTTGGTGAAAGAGGGGTACTTCAGCTTTCCGTTTATATCGGCGTTGTCCGATACCGCTTTCAAAAATGTTTATCTCTCGCCTCGTGGCTTTGATTGAGGTCCCATTTTTTTCTAGGGCCTGAACTATGTCCAAATATTTGATATAAATATTAAAATTATTTATTTTCATTTGAAATGACTGTTTTACCCTTGGTGAAAGAAGGGTACTTTAACTTGCTGTTTGGGTCGGAGTTGTCCGATGCCATTTTCAAAAATTCATATCTCTCACGTCAGGGCTTTGAATTTGGTTCCATTTATTTCTATGGTTCAAACTATGTACAAATAGGTGGGGTAACCTTTGAAAGTACATATTTGCCCTTGAAATCACCATTTTACCCTTGGACGAACATGTGACATTTGAGTGGTCGGTGTGAGGTGTCATTCAATCCCTTTCACTTCCTTTTGTTGTTTGGAAACCTTCATGACTTCCCTTAGGTTGATGTGATTTTTTTTAACCTTCTGTTGGGTTTACTAATGTCGGTAGTGACATGTGAGGTGATTGATAGTATGAGTTGATACTGATTTGAGGTTTCGGAGCTCGGAATACTCGTAACCTAAGAAGTGCGAGTGTTATCCTTCCTGGAGTGTTATGAATAGGAGTGTTTCCCATGATTTGGTGATAGTGTTGTGTTGATTATCAGTGTGAGACTGACGGGTACGAGTCGTAGTGATCTATGAGGGGGTCTGTACTACGTATCTTATATTGGTTGTATATCTCTATATGTATATATATATAGGTGTGAGTTATTACATATTGTTGTGATATAGTTTCACTATGTGCTAGTTGCCCTATTTGTTCATACATGGTAGGGGACTAGGGGGATGTATTTCCGGGGTCTCTTATTGGCGTGATTTCCATGTGGGACATTTAATTGACCTAGGGTAGATGCATGTACACGGGTTGGTTTGCACTCGACTTGAACGGTCGTAGGATACGACAGTTATGATTTCTTTCTCCTACGGGGCTCAATGAGTTCACCCCGGCAGTGGTATGCCTGGTGGTGTGGTTTACACCACCTGTTTGCAGGAAATGTTTCGACTATGGACAACTTAGAGTGTAGAATGGTTCGTGGCACTAATGTTGTTGCGGGATTTGGGACGTTATTATGTAGAGTTGGTCCTTTTGTTTCATTTGCTTGTTCCCTGTATTGGGACCGTAGATGTTATATTTCTTGGGAGTCAGCTTGTTGGCCTATCCATTTCTTGTATTTGGTATTGTTGCATCGTTTTAAAGATGTATTCTTTCGGCACAGACTTGCTTTGTGTATCATTTGGTTTAGCTTCCGCTTTGTTGTGTATGGAATTATTATTGTTAATAAGATTCCATTCGGTTTATGGTTGTTTAGGATCTTAATTGGTCGCTCATTTTATGGATCACGACCCGGATTCCTCGGATGTCCCGGTTCGGAAGTCTTTCTTTGGAAATTTAGGGCGTGAAAGTTTGGTATCAGAGCATTCTGTTGAGTTCTATCATTTAGTTAGGCATGGAATGTATTATTGTCTTTGTGATTCCATGTATTTCTTTGTTATTGTTGACTCTAGTGCTCGCTTGACAAACGTCACCCCTTGGAAATTTGTTGATTCTCCAGGTTGGAGTTTCGAGAATTTTAGGAGCGTGACACCACAAGTAAACTCACTTGATGGTTGGAATCAATACTTAACCTTCCACAAGAATGAACAATGGAAGAGAAAAATCAAAAATAGTTGTAAGTGATATTTTTTGATCAAAACACTCGAATCCCTTTATTGAGGCTCTAAGGCCTTATTTATACAAGAGTTTGATGGGCTTCTTACCCCCTTGAGATTAGGATCAAATCCCTTTATTATAAGGATTTGACTTCCTTTACAAATCAATCACGTTTATCCTTACCTTAACATGTTTTTGGCTTGAGCCCTAAGTAATTCTAGAACATCTCCTTTAATAAGTCGTGCCCTAATAAATATACTTTTAATGCCCAGTGTTGGGTTTTCAATTTTATCGGGCCTTAATTCTAGGCCTTCATTTTGGGCCCTTACACTAGCCCTTTTGTATACACATGCAAATATGTATACATATTTAGGTCATGGAATAGTCTAACCCGAATATTAGGTCATGGAATGTTTCGAATCTCACCAGTTTGTATACACATGCATATATGTATACAAATTTAGGTTAGTGGGTTGACGTCATGGCAATGATAACCCAGCTTTCGTGTGGGTTTCAAATTTGAAATGACGGCTTGATTCCCTTGAGTGTTACACCTGTCCCCTTTGGAGAGTTGCAATGCCTCCCACCTCATTTAATGCGGCGATTGAAAATGCCTCTCTACTTCTATAAATACCATATTTCTCTGATATTTTGAACTTCTTCATTTACAGAAGTCCTTTCTTGCTATAGCTTATGTGGTTTTTTTCTCTCTGTTTTTCGCTGACAATCTTCCAGCAACCTCTCTTGATTTAAGTGCAAGTGCTCTCAATCTTCTTTATCTCCCTCTTAAAACATGTCTGAACCAAGCATCGTTAGGTCCAAATAAGGACTTAACCCTCAAATGGAGGGTGGTGTTGAGGGCGTTGAGCCCCATATTGCCGAAGATCTCCCCGTTATCCCTCCCGCCGATGAAGGTGGTGATGAATCCTTGGAGCCTCCCCCTTATAACCCTGACCAACTTCTAGCAAACCAAAGGAAGACTCCCAATGTCAAATCTCTGAAGAAGTTGCTCAAACCACCCCAAGGGGTGGTTCTGGAAGCCTATGACCCCGATTTAGACTTTACTCAGGGGAGGGGGTTGGACCCTATGACTTGCTTCTATCATATAACCAAGCCAAGATTGTTAGGTCCCCCCTTAACCCTTTCTTTCATTTTGTATTTTTACTCTGGGTCTAGCCCCTCTCCAAGTTAACCCAAATTTCTTTAGCATTATGTCCATGATGATTCTATCCAATCGCGACCATGGGCTGCAGTTGGGTTTTGATGACCTTCTTTTATGCTACTAGATACTAGATATGGCTAGATGCGTCAGCAGATACATGTTTTATCTTTTCAAAGGCAGAGGTATTTGTATAGAAACGAAAAAGTATGAGAAGGATTGGAAAAAGAGGATGGTTCTGATCAAAGGACCTTGGGCCTATCCTCAGTCTTCTGTCTTCCCTATTCCCAATACCTTTGACCCCATTAAAATTCCTCAATACAACCTCCTCCATGGTCATAATATAACATGTCTATGTCGTTCATGCGACCTTCATAGGGCTGAATATGTTTGTGAGTTATACGGCATAGGGGCAAGGCGATTCATTCTAAATGAATTCGTAACCGAGTTAAGTTGTTGAATAAGGTTCGGTCTATGAATCTTTCTTGTGCTAAACTTCTACAATTTCCCAATTTGTAGGATATATATGAGTTAGGAGCCTCTGTCGACATGCTTTTCCTGAACCGCCCCCGAATTTTGGATGATGATGTGGAGGAGGTTGCTAACCCTGCCACTCAGGCAGGTTCTTCTTCTGTCCCCGCAAATCCCTAAAGGACTGGGTTTGCGATGGTTCAAACTACTCTCCCTTCATTGCTTCATCCCCCTTCCTCTCACCCTCGCCTTGCTGCTAAAGAGAGGGTTGCCAAAAAGTAGAAGAAGAAATGGAAGGCCACAAAGGAGAGCGACAACACCCCCATCCTCACTTCTATGGAGGCGATGATTGCTAGAGCCATGTCCTTCTGGAGCTCTGAGGGCTTGGCTGCTTTTGTGGCCCTGGATGGCGTTGACCTACCTGACAGAGTCATGGGCATTATGATGAGGGTATGTTTTACTTTCATGCTATTTCTTATATCTTGCTCTTTACTTGGGCATTATTTTCATGGCCTCTAACAATTTTTGCCTTGTACTTTTTGTAGACATTTTACACTGTGGGCGCTCTGTGCTTTACGCGTTACGAGGACTTCAACAATAATGTTGTAGGTGAGTTCTGGCGCAGTAGTTTTGTTAATGCCCTGAAGGACCCTAAGAAGAGGAAGATTAAAGACCCCAATGCTATGGATGTTCACCCAAAGGTGCAGCCTCCTTATAAGAGCCCTGAGCCTAGCCCTGCTGAAACCCTTTTTCTAGAGTTCTTTTCAGGGGTTTTTCATAAAGATCCCCAGAATCCAGAGGTTCCACCTTTTGCTCCCACGGAGATTGTGGACTCTTTTGGGCTTGATTTTAGGGCTCCATCCAAGACCTAAGGCTCCTTCTTTTCCTTTCTTTTATTTGTTTTATCTCTTTATTTTGCCTTTGGATATTTTGTAGCCCCTTGGGCAATTTATGTAAAAACTCAGAAATTCTAATGACATTTTTGCTTTTTTGCCATTATCTATTTAAAATTTGTTTTTTCTTGTTCAGAAAGATATAATGAAATTTTGACATTTGTTAAGGTTGTATGCCTCAGGCGTAGAACCTTTAACTGATATAATAATTCTATTTTAATGACTCTGGCATATGCCGCTGTCATTTTTATACTTAGGAATTATATTCCTCTTTGTTGACTCAGACATATGTCTCTATCATTTTTATGCTTAAGAATTATATTTCTCTGTTTGATGGCTCAGGCGTATACCTCTGTCATTTTATACTTTAGGAATTATATTCCTCTTTGATGACTCAGGCATACGCCTCTGTCATTTTTATGTTTAGGAATTATATTCCTTTCATTTTATACTTTAGGAATTATATTCTTCTTTGATGACTCAAGCATACACCTCTGTCATTTTTATGCTTAGCAATTATATTGCTCTCTTTGATGACTCAGGCATATGCCTCTATCATTTTTATACCTTAGGAATTATATTCCTCTGTGAATACTTAGGCATACGTCTCTGTCATTTTTATGCCTATGAATTATATTCCTCTCTGATAACTTAGACATATGCCTCTGTCATTTTTATTCTTATGAATTATATTCCTCTCTTTATACTGGAAGAAATACAGATGTTAACAGTGGATTGTTTGAATTTGAAATTAGGCTTCGACCTCTTTTATTGATTGCATTTGAATTGAATAACAAAAATTCTCAGGCATGAATTGCCTCTGTCATATATACGAAATTAAAAATCTACTTAAGGATAATACCTCTTTAGTCTGGAGCCATTATGGGAATTGGGTTCCATGCGACCGTTTGGTTTCCTCAATCGGTAAGCCCATTTCCAATGAGCTCTGTTATAGTGTAAGGGCTTTCCTAGTTTTCCCGAAGCTTGCCAATGATTCTAATATTTTTCCTAAGAACCATGTCTCCAACCTGAAACTCACGCCTTTTCACCCTCTAGTTATAACTTCTTCTGATCCTCTGGTGATATTCGGCCAGTCTGGTGGCTGATTTATCACGTTTTTCTTCTAAAGTGTCAAGAGTGTGTACCAAGTTCTGGTTGTTCAGATCTTCCTGATAGGCTTCAGTTCTTATAGTTGGAACCACATTCTATGTTGGGATTATAACTTTTGTTCCATTTGTCATGGAGAATAGAGTTTCACCAGTAGGGAGTCTTGGAGTTGTCTTGCATGCCCATAAAACCTCAGGCAATTTGTCTGGCCAAAGTTCTTTAGCATCTTCTAATTTTTTCTTGAGAGTGTTGAGAATCATTCTGTTAGATCTTTCTACCTGGCCATTACCCTGTGGGTAGCCAACTAAAGATGTTTTAAGTTATATACCATGTTGTTCGCAGAAGGCTCTAGTCCACTTGTTGTCCAGATTTAACCCATTGTATATCATTAGAACCCTGGGGGCCCAAAGCGGCATATGATGTTTGTTCAGATGAATTTGATTACGTGTCTATGCATGATTACCGAGTATGATTCTACTTCTACCCACTTGGTGAAATAATTTGTTGCGATAAGTGCTAGCTTGACACCCCTTAGAGCTTGTGGAAGTGATCCCACAATATCAATCCCCCATTAGGCAAAAAGATGTGGATTGAGTGTGGGGTTGAGAAGCTCTGGTGGAGGGTGAATACTGTCTCCATGGATCTGTCATTTATGACATCTTCTAACAAAAGCTTCAGTATCTTGAGAAAGATAGGGCCAAAAGTAACCCTGATTTAGTACCTTATGAGTAAGGGACCTCCCTCCTGAATGGCTTCCACACGTTCCCTCGTGTATTTCTTTCATGATTGCTCTAGTCTCTGAGGGGGTGAGGCACCTAAGATAAGGTCATCCAAAGGACTTTTGGTACAATTTCCCGTTGATCAGAGAGTATCTGGAGGATTTCATGAGAATCTTTCGGGCCTCAGATTTGACCTCAAACAGAATTCCATCTCTGAGGTAGGATACGATCGGATCCATCCAACTGGGTTCCCATGGTATTATACAGACGTTAAGTAGCTGCTAAATATTTGGGATTTTGAGATAGTCAATTGGAGCCACCCTTGTTAGGTCTTGAGTATTAGATGATGCCATATTGTCCAATCGGTCTGTATTCTCATTCTGCCCCCTTGGTACCTACTCAAGGCTAAACTGATCAAAGTGGCTCAGTTCAGCTAGAGCCAGGGTTCTATATGGTTCCATTTTTTCTCCATCCTCGTACTCTCCATTAACTTGTATGACAATAAGCTGAGAGTCATTGTATATCCTTAGCTGTTTGATCTGGAGGATCTGGCATAACCTAATGCCCGCTAACAGTGCCCCATACTCTGCTTCATTATTGGAGGTTGGGAATTCCAGAATGTCTGACTGTTGAACTTTAGTGTCGTCAAGAGTTATAACCTCCAATCCTATTCCAACCCCTGATACCCCAACTTCCAGTTATAACTTCAACTAACATGCTCCATTCTAGCTCCTCTAGCCCTGGTTGTTCCAACTCTAATTCTACTTCTAAAAGGAAATCTGCTAGTGTCTGCCCTTTGATGGCTATTCTTAGCACATATGTAATATCGAAGGTACCCAACTCAATTGCCCATCTAGTAATCATCCCCGTCAAGTCTGGTTTGGACATAATTGCCCTGATGGGGAATGATGTTGGGACAATGATTGGGTATGTCTCAAAATAATACATGAGCCTTCTCTTAGCGTTAACTAACGACAAGATGACTCATTTAGCAATGGTGTACCTAGTTTTAGGATTTGACAAGGACTTGTTGGTGTAGAAGACTGGAGTCTAGCACTTTTTCTCTTCTTTTACCAGTACATCACTTGTAGAAGTGACTGATACTGCTAGATAAAGGTGAAACGTCTCGCCTGGTTCTGGAGAAACCAGCACTGGGGGCTTATCAGATATTCCTTCAGTTTTTGCAATGCTTGGGTCTATTCCGGTCCCCAAACATTGCATTTCCCTGCTCTGATGGCTTGAAAGAACGGTCTGCATTTATTCGTGAGTCTAGAGATGAACCTACTTAGTGCAGTTACCCGTCCTGTAAGAGTCTGGACTTCCTTCTGAATTCTGGGTTCTTCTGTGTGTATAAGTGTTTTAACCTGAGCAGGGTTGGCTTCAATCCCTGTCCAGTTCACTATGTGGCCCAAGAGCTATCAAGATGAGACCCCAAATGAGCATTTTGAGGGGTTGAGACTCATCCCATAGCCTCTGACTACTTGAAATACTTCTTCCAAATGCTGGAGGTGGTCGTCCTTCTTCTTGCTTTTGACTACCGTGTCATCGATGTATGTTTCCACCGTATGGCTCATCTGGTTTCCAAATACTTTTTTCACCAACCTCTGTAGGTAGCACCTGCATTTTTTAGTCTAAATGGCATTACTTTATAACAAAAAATACCTTCATCGATGATGAATGATGTTTTCTCCTCGTCGACATGGTTCAAGGGATCTGGTTGTATCCAGAGTAGGCGTCTAGAAATGAAAATCGCTCATACCCTGCTATTGCATCCACCATCTGCTCTATTTTTTGCAAAGAGGAGCAATCATTTGGGAAAGCTTTATTCAGATTGGTGAAGTCAATGCATACCCTCCATTTGTCATTCTTCTTTTTAATGACTACCACATTGGAGAGCCAGGACGAGTATCTGACATCCCTGATGAATCCTGCCTCCAACAATTTCTTGACTTCCTCAACTATGATCTGGTTCTTTTCTACCCCGAATCGCCTCTACCTTTGTTTTACTGGTTTGGCAACATGATCAACGTTGAGATTGTACTGTGTGGCTGAAGGATCTATACATGGCATGTCCAGATGTGACCAGGAAAATATGTCCATGTTATCCTACAATAATATGATCAAATCCACCTTCTCTGCTGTTGAGAGGGTAGAGCCAATGAATGTGGTTATGCCATTTCTAGAGGGGTTGATGTCTACTTCTTGGAGTGGCTCTATTGTGACCTGATTCTCCTAACCCTTCTCGAATGGGTCAGTCTGTAATTGTTATTTCTCATTATACTTGGGACCTTCCTGTCTCTCCTCTTCTGGCTTGGTCCACCTATTCAGGTTCTTCATGGTTACTGCATAGCATTCCTTTGCAGCCATCTGATCCCCCGGAATATCTATCACGTCTATCCCATTTGGGTCAAGGCATCTCATGACCTGATGAAAGGTCGAGGGTTCTGTGGATCAATCCTTTTCCCATCAGTAAATTATACGTTGACTTGACATCTACCACCACAAAACTTTCCCTCAGGGTTTTTCTGGTGTCTAAGATGGACAGTTTGATTACCCCAATCGGTTCCACCCGTCGCCCATCAAATCCAGTGAGGGGGACTCTTGACTAGACAATTGGCCACCAGCAGTGAAATGACCAGAGGATCTTCGTGGGGCACTGCACGTTCCTCAGGTCAGAATCTGTGAAACTTAACTAGGGTTCCTCTTTTCTATTGAATGTTTGGCAGACATCGCCAATTCTTCTGAGCTTATGCGCCTGACGCATTTGGGACCTCCTGATCCCCTCCGTATCCTCTGCATCTTGTCCGCCCTAAACCATGCAAATCACCTTCACTGGTTATCCTACCGAGGCATTATTCTGAGAGGTATTCCCCTGACATTCTGCCCGGGTTTGATCTTTCGTTACATAATCAACTAGCTCACCCTTTGTAATCATTGCCTCTACATGTCTGCGAAGGTTTTTGTAATCGTTGGTGTGATGGCCATATTCATTGTGGAAGGCATAGTGTTTGGTCATATCCCTCTGCTCCATAGGCTGCCGCATGGGCAGAGGGATTTTGAAGATTTCTTTGTTCTTCTTTTCCTGGTACAACTTACCCAGGGTGGTTCTAAGATGGGTCACCTTCTCCTCCACCCTCTATTTCTTCTCTATTGGCTTGCTTGAAAAGGGGGAAGGCTCTAAGCGGGATGGCTTCTGATCCTTGAGGCATTCGTTTGTACGGGTGTAACTAAAGCCGCTATCTTCCGTCGGACTGTCTCCTCATCTTCTATCCTGAGCTACCCCTAGGCTCTAGAATTGAGCTCCCCAATATTGTTGGGAGGCCACTTTACCAGAGATGCGTGGAACTTGTTAACTGGGATTAGGGCCATCTTGGATGCTTCGACTACCGATAGCTGGTCACACTGGTCGATGAAGGACATCTCCCTTGTGAATCTAGACAAAAAAACTCTGGATGGTTTTCTCCTTTTCCTACGTCATTGTGAATAGACTGGAGATGGTCTTTTTATGCCTCTGATTACTATAATATTGGGCTATGAAAAGTTTGCATAATTTATACCAGCTATCGATTGAACCAGACAACTTTTTTTTGAACCATAGTAGGGGTGCCTCTATGAGGTTGGTAGGGAAGACGTTGCAAAGAAGAGCCCCGTCCTTCTTCCAGGCGATCATCTTCGATTGGAATTGATAGATACGGTCTAATGGGTCTTTAGTCCCATCATATAAAGTGAATGTTAGCAGTCTGAACTTCTTAGGATACTCTGCTTGATCAATCTCGTCCGTAAAGGGTGATCTGATCATACCAATAGCGGCATGGGTTGCTTGGTCCTTCATGGTGGGCTTTTATGCATTCATGCTTTCAAACACTTGCCTCTGGATCTTCTCAGTCATGTCCTCTAAATATTTCATGGTTGGTGGTTGCTGGAGTGGTGGATTCCTGACCAATGGAACCAAGACTTCCTCTTGGTCATCTGCTGCTCTGCTTCCAGTCCCCTCTTCTCCGTTGTTTTAGTCCTCCACGTTCCTGGGTGGATCAGGAATTCCGCCTCCATTGTTGGCGAGGTTGGTCGGGTCTGCTGCTATGGCTGGGTTGGGCATCTAACCATATCTTTGGTGAAATTTGGCATTTTGCCGCTCAAGTTCTTCATTCTTCTTTTCTACCGCCATTAGTCGCTGGATGATGGCCTCGATCTGGGCATTTTGGGCATTGCTAGCCTCGGCTGCTGCAGCTGCAAAGGACCTAGTGTCCACCATGGTTGCTCTCATAAGATTTTTGTAAAAAGAAAAAGATTGAAAGTCATAAAGAAGATTAAAAAAATCCTCAATTCCCACAAATGGAACCAAAGTGTAAATGTTATTTTTTGCTCAAACACTCGAGGCCTTATTTATACAAGAGTTTGATGGGTTTCTTAATCCCTTGAGATTAGGATCAAATCCCTTTATTATAGGGATTTGACTTCCTTTACAAACCAATCACACTTATCCTTACCTTAACATGTTTTTTGCTTGAGCCCTAAGTAATTCTAGAACATCTCATTTAATGGGTCGAGCCCTAATAAATATACTTTTAATGCCCAGTGCTGGGCTTTCAATTTTATTAGGCCTTAATTTTGGGCCTTCATTTTGGGCCCTTATACTAACACATGAAAACTTAAGAATTTGAAAGTTAGGGTTCTTGTAGACAAAACCCTAAATGAGAAAAAGAACTTACCCAAATGGAGTACAAGTACTTCATACCAAGAGACCCATCACAAGTGCTCATCACCCACCAAGTATGGAGAATATGATAGAGCAAGATAAAGCAAAAACAAGGGAGAAAATAGGGGTGGCCAAAATTCCCCTTAGTGTGTGTGTTCTTGCTATGGAGGAGAAGAATAATGGAAGATGGTAGGCAAATGTGTATATAGATATTAAGGTTTATAAAGATTCTCATCTAAGGGCTACGAAAAGAGATGGGATAAGAAGGTTGATCCAAGGGCTATCATCATGACAACACAAAAATGTATTAACATTATAACACTCATTTCCAAATATGCCCCTAGGGTTACCACTCATTCACAAGAATGCCATTATGATCCGAATTTACCCATTTAACCCAAGTCTTCCATTCTATTTACCACAATGCCACACACACACAAACACTTAGTCAATTCTCTACAAACTCCACTAAGTCTTCCACATGTGAAAATAC
Organism: Cornus suecica; assembly: GCA_963922005.1. Lineage (NCBI taxonomy): Eukaryota > Viridiplantae > Streptophyta > Magnoliopsida > Cornales > Cornaceae > Cornus > Cornus suecica. The sequence goes on along the minus strand of OY998238.1, from coordinate 37,632,853 downwards.
CAATTTACCCCTTGGTCATTAATTTTCCGAAATCGTTTTCAATACTTTTCATTATTCACAAAATGAAAATATAACATGCAACTTACAAATTTAATTACAAGTAAATCACATAAGTCATGTTAGGCACATAAAATACATTAAGCAGATAATCACATAGATACTTAATCATTAATAAAAGTTTTAATTTAGACTTGAAAATACTGGACGTTACACAAATGTCTAGAGCTTAGTTACACGGATCTGACTTTTAAGAATATTTACTTACGTTTAGATAACTTTATATTTTTAAGCCAACAAATATATTACAATATATTGAGGTATGTTTGATTTGTATCTTTGAAAATTGTTGTCGAGAATTCTGAGAACATAAAATAATTTTTTTAGAACAATAAAAATGAGTTTTTTTAAAATAGACATTTTTATAACTGAGTTTTCAGAAATATAAATCAAGCAGAATTTTGTATAATTTTTTTATTTTTAATTTTCAAAAAAATAAAAAATTACTTTCATAAATACAAACCAAGGACTTAATATTAAGTGAAATAATTTAGTAATAGAAGTGCACACAGAAGTAGCGTGTAGAAGACAACAGTGGAAACTGGTTGTAAGATTGAGTAATTTGTAAAATTGTACTACAGCTGTATGGTAGATCGATAGTCTATTATGTAATTAGGATAAGATTCAAGGAAGGCCTTGAAATTTAAAACATGCGTAGAGATCTTTGGCAAGATCAAATGTGAGACCCTTATACATAAGTTTTCACAAATTTAAAAAGTTAGATTTGTGCTCTTTTTTTAGTATCAGTAAACTTTCCAGAAAAAAAAACTTAAAAAATGATTATTGTGAGAAAAAATATTAAAAAAATACATTAAATATACTAATATTTAAAATTTTGATGGCAACCTCCATCTTGGTGTTGTTATGAAAAGTTGTTGTTGTGTGTGTGTATGCGACAAGCGCGAAAGTTCAAGTATAGCCACATAAAAAATTATTGTCGTTGAGCGAATGCGGCAGTCGCGAGTGTAGTTGTTAAACGTTGTACGAATGCTACAAGAATTTTTTAGTCCTAAATAAAATAATGGTTTCATTTAAATTATACTTTAGTTTTAAAAAATAGTGATTTTTTTTTTGAGTATATAGTAATAATAAGTGAAATATAAAACTTTGGGCCCTACCTTGTGAAATTGATTTTGGATTTATTATAAATTGGGTTGTTAAATAAATTTTGAAAAAATATTGAAATTGAGGTCCTAAATTATGTAATTATATCAGACTTTATTTTGAGTTGGACTAAAAAATTAATTAATTTTTTTAAGGACTATAAAAATATTTAAATTTAAAATACTAAAAAAAAAAAAATTGGGCCTCCAGAACTGGAAGTCCTAGGCGACCGCATGGTCAGGCCGGCCCTGATAAGATTTGACTAAAACAATTGGGTTAATTTCAGTAAATTCCTCTATATTATCTAATTTAATCAACTAACTTCTATTGTGTCCACTTTACTCCTTATACTATTCAATTTCATCAATATGCCCCCTCACCTCATATTTTGAGTCAAAATATCTAAACTACCCTCAATAATATAAGGGGGTTTAGTGAAATAGACCATTTAATAAATTCAGAAATATATATTTTCGAAAATAATTCATATTTCTCAAAAAATAATAATTTGAATATATATTATATTTTCGGAAATAATTCATATTATGATATTTATGAATTTTCGGAAATTATAATATATTTTTCATATTTTCGGAATTTTCGGAAAATATGGAAATTATAATATGAAAATATATATTCGGAAATTATAAATTCAGAAATATATATATATATTTCGCAAAAAAAACATTTTTCGGAGGGAGCATATTATTTTCGAAAATATGAATTATTTCGGAAATAATAATATATACTTTTTGAAAAAAATTATTTTTCGAAAAAAAAAAATCATATTTTAGAACATAATAGTATCTATTTTTCGCAAAAAAAAATTATTTTTCGGAAAAGATTATATTTTGGAATATAATAGCGTATATTTTTCTCAAAAAAAATATTTTTCAAAAAAGATCATATTTTGGAACATAATATATATTTTTCGCAAAAAAAATCATATTTTGGAACATAATAAATAATTTTTCGCAAAAAAAAAAAAATAATTCGTAAAACAAATCATATTTTGGAACATAAAATATATTTTTAGGAAAAAAAATCATATTTTGGAACATAATATATATTTTCCGCAAAATAATTATTTTTCGGAAAAAAATCATATTTTGGAACATAATATATACTTTTTCGCAAAAAAAAAATATTTTGTGTAATATGATTTTTTTGGTAAAAAGTAATATTTTGGTAAAAATACTTTTTTTGGTAAATATTTTGTGTAATATATAAGGTTTTTGCAAAAATATTTACTATTATGTTTCAAAATATGTTCTTTTCCGAAAATAATTTTTTTGCAAAAAATATATACTATTATGTTCCAAAATATGATTTTTTTTCGAAAAATATATTTTATGTTCAAAAATATGATTTTTTGTACGAATTATTTTTTTTTTGCGAAAAAGTATTTATTATGTTCCAAAATATGAATTGTTTTGTGAAAAATATATATTATGTTCCAAAATATTATCTTTTTTGAAAATTAATTTTTTGCGAAAAATATACACTATTATGTTCCAAAATATGATCTTTTCCAAAAAATAATTTTTTTTGCGAAGAATATATACTATTATGTTCTAAAATATGATTTTTTTTTCGAAAAATAATTTTTTTGCAAAAAGTATATATTATTTTTTTCTAAATAATTCATATTTTGGAAAATAATATGCTCCCTCCGAAAAATATTTTTTTTTGCGAAAAATATATATATATTTCTGAATTTATAATTTCCGAATATATATTTTCATATTATAATTTCCATATTTTTCGAAAATTCTGAAAATATGAAAAATATACTATAATTTTCGAAAATTTATAAATATCAAAATATAAATTATTTCCGAAAATATAATATATATTCAATTTTTATTTTTTTTAGAAATATGAATTATTTTCGAAAATATATATTTCTGAATTTATTAAATGGTCTATTTCACTAAACTCTCTTATACTATTAAGGGTAGTTTAGACATTTTGACTCAAAATGTGAGGTGAGGGGGCATATGGATGAAATTGAATTGTATATGTGGCAAAGTGGACACATTAGAGGTTAGTTGATTAAATTGGATAGTATAGGGCGTTTACTGAAATTAATCCTTTCTAATTATATGTCTATGATATGATGATTTTTATTAATGTGATAGTAAATGAAAAATTAATTTTATTCTTAATCCTACCAAATGATTAATGTTTGTAGTTTAGATATTTTATAATTTAAAAGAAAAATTAATAAATTAATCAAATAAAATGTCATTGAATTTTGTTACTTTAGAATGAATTGAATAGTGAATATGACCACTTGAAATAACTCTTTATAATAGTTAAAGTGAATCCCATAAATAAAATTAATATTATTATTTAGATAATCAAATATAATGAGAAAACACTATTTTATTACAACTGAGTTAGAAATTGCAAGAAAGTCCATGAACATTAAACCATAGTTTGACTACCCACCGAGAGACACAGAGAGGAAGAGAATCTATGCAGAGAAAATTTAGAAAAGTCACCTTAAATTGCGTGCCCACCTCTCTCTCTCTAAAATATTTCCTCTCCCCTCTCTCTCTATATGTATATAATGTATACACTCCGCAGCTGCTTCAAAGTTTCATTGAATCCCCGTACACCATGCACGTCTATTTTCTGCCCATGGCCTGTCACGTGACGGTGAAACCTCACGGTGTTTGCCACGCTCTTAAAGTTATATGCGAAAGCATATATTAAAACCTCTCTATCTATCTCTCTCTCTACATGAATATATATATATATACATATATTTGTAGTAGCATCAGAAAAACGTACGGACTGGAGCAAGAAAATTTAGAGATAGATTCGGTTTCAGCTCTTTGCTAAAATCCATTTATGTCTTCCCAACTAAACCTGTCACTACTATACTACCCCTACGATGTCTATGTATATATATATATATGTATGTATATATCTAAAAGACAAGATACTTCATGCAGACTTTTTCTCCATCATTAAATATCTTCCTACGCTGCTACACTACCAAGTTTGTTTTTTATGCGTTATGTGTGACTTTGGGTCTCGTGATCCTGTACTAATTTTGCTCATATGGTTACTATCATTAATTTTTGTTGCTCCACCAGAATATACACGTATTTGTGTAAACACAGTTCTCAAAATGCATGTATAATGCATGACCCACTCCTATCTCCTATGCCAAGATCTCACCCTTAAATTCAGGTTGACTAGTCACGAAAATTACTTGGTGTGTGCGTATAACATGTTATCAATATTAGTGTATTGTTTATATATATATAAATCTGACATGCATAAATTATATATATATATAAAAATTACAATTATATAAAAAGAAAACTGACCTGAATATGAGAGTACAAGAAGAGAAATAAAATCCGAGCCCTGTGTGATATCACGGTTTCCTTAAGACAGATTTGCTCTCTCTCCGGTGCTCAAGGTTGATGAGCAACTGTCTCCCAAGATAGAACGAATTTCGCCTCTGGAGAAATAACAATCTAATCTCCAGAAGTCAGCGAACTCAATTAATCTGTGTCTTGCACTCGAATCACACTATTCTAAAATATGTATATGTATACAGGAAGAGAGAGGGAAAGAAGAAGAGGATAATATCCTCTGAAGCATTTAGAAAATGAAGTGTGCAGTCTTATATTTATAGACTACCAAGGATTGTGACTTAACAGTCACACCCTTTAATTAAAGGTTATTTTAACTGTCATATAGTCACACCCTTTAGTAATTAAGATAACTAAGTTCTCATTCACAATTTTTCCAACAATCCCCCACATGAATGGAAATTACCATTTCAAAATGCAACTGAATATGCAGACACTAGTTCGAGTACATTGAAATGTTACTGTATCAGGATAAGTAGCCTTAGAGCCTTGAACTTTCCCTTGTGAAAGACTATCGGATTTAGTAGCTAATCAGTGGACGTGATGCCTTGAACTGTGAGATGTTTGTGTAAATCAAGACAATAGACTTCACACAGTTCCCCTTTGAACACAGTTGGTTCTCACGTTTGTGTCTATTTTGGCTTTGGACACCACTTGGTTTCATGAGTATTTGTCAGAGAATTCCGCCTTCAAAAAATCCTCCTAGAAGCGGTCCCTTCTACTCACATAGGTGATTCTATTAGGAATTATTCCTCACTTGGATTTGTTCAAATCATAGACATCATTAAAAACATAGTTTACCCTAAAATATGCACTGTCTCATCATAGGAATGAGGAGTTTAATTTAATCTCCACAGTGCTTTTAACTAAGTCACGCACAATTCGGTTGTTCCTTTGAACCTAAATCTTGGGATCTCCAGTCAACTAGGTTGAGTTTCCATTATGGTGTCTTTTAACCCAGAGGCTTCAAGCCCATTCCCCTCGATGATCTTTCCACTTGCTCTCTTGTCAAACCTTTAGTTAACGAATCCGCTATATTATCCTTAGACTTTATATAGTCAATGGATATTATACCATTTGAGAGTAATTGTTTCATGGTATTATGTCTACGACAGATATGTCTAGACTTACCATTATACATGTGATTTTGAGCCTTACCAATCGTAGATTGACTGTCATAATGTATACAAATAGCTGGCACTAGTTTCTGCCAGTTTGGAATGTCTTCTAAAAAGTTACGAAGCCATTCTGCTTCTTCTCCAACTTTGTCCAATGCAATGAATTCAGATTCCATTGTGGACCGAGCAATAAATGTTTACTTTGAGGACTTCCAAGACACAACTGCATTCCAAGAGCACGAACATATCACATATGACCTCTCTTGACATAATCACATTTCTCACATTCATTTATTTTGTACCCATTTGATTTTATTGTCAAATTTTTCATCACTTATTATTTGACATTTTCCTTGGTCAAACCAACTTACATTGACATGTCTTTTATACATTACTATATAATTTTACCAGCACAATGCAAAGAATGAGATGGCTCTAGTTGTGGCCACAACTTTATATTTCCTCATAATTTCAGTCAATCAATTTCTTTGCCAACTTTGTTAGTATTACCAACTCAATGAATTATTGATGTAATATTTACATCCTCTTAGAGTCCAATCTAACTCATCTTATAATATCTCAAACTTTCGCAATTTATAGCATAAATATTATGCTAATTTTGCACCAACATTCATAAGTTGTGCAATCCTTATGCCAAGACTCAATATCAAATTTTCAGTTACCAATCACTTAGGCCGCTTGCCTATAATTTGACTGTGAATTATATTAGTAACTTTAATTGTAACTAAGAAGTTACACATTACCCCCACACAAAAAATACTGCATGTGCATGTACGTTATCATATAATCTAAACCAACATAGATGAGTCAATATTGAATCAAAATACAGTTGGATAAACTTTCATCACATCAAAGATCTTTTACTCTAAAGATCAAGATTGCACGTGACTTGAGATCAATATAAACAAAATATTCAAAACCTCATAGGCACACGTCATGCATGAATTAATTCACTATTTTGTCCCTTTTTGGAATTAACTCTTTTAAAATATATCTTTAATATATATTCTACAACCATTTAGAGTAATTAATATCACTCTATAACATTAGACAAAAATTATCATTAAAACATCATTTTTTATTGTAGTTTTGCTTATAAATAGCACAATCTTGCATGTAACTTTTAAATCATGACTTATGACTAAAATACGTAAATTTGTATTAGAAAGGAGTTTTTTTTTTTTTCAGTTAAAAATATTACAAATAATACATTACTATTCAAATAGACGTGTCTGATTGATTCACAATTGTACCTTCAGTGACCGTTAAATGGGTAAATTTAACACACTGTCGTACAAACTCACATGTACCCTTTCACTAAAATACACCTCTCTGTTTTATTAGTAGGTTAAACAACGTACACCTTTTGGAACAATGTTGTTATACAAACAAACACCTATTCAATCTCAACTATAACTACAGTTATATAACGTGCACACTTATTCATATTAATTGTAACACCAAATTAGAGACGAGCACGCTTATTTGGAATACAAAAGCATATACAGAGTAGCAGCCAACACATATATTTATATATATATATATATAAATTTTCCAAACATAAAGCACCGTATTGATACAGATAATGAATTTAAAGAAATAATTCTATGAAAATTCATACTTAAATGACATAGGATGTCTATATTGATATGTTTCTTATCCATATAGCATAAATATATATATACATGCACAAGTGTCATAGGTAATCTAAAATTCGTGCATAATAACAATGATGTTAAAATAAAAAACAATGGTTAAACAATATACTTTCTGATAACCAATATATTTAGTATGAAATATATCAGAAACTTGTATGGTTATATTCAACAGACAATATACTTTCTGATAAAACAAATATACATTCTGATATATTCAACAAATTAAGAATATATTCAATATTGTTATATTCAATTACTGATATATTCAATATTGTTATATTCAACCGACAATATTGTGCATAGTATTCTGATTTTTTGTTTAATATTGACTCAGACCAAAACACATGATAACGTACACCACTTAGGGCTTGTTTGGTAAGTTGGTTTTGGGCTTGGTTTTGGTTTTGGTTTTGGATTTGAAGACCAAACTATGTTTGGGAAGTTGGTTTTGGATTTGGTTTTGGGCTTTTCAAAACCAACCATTAAAACCTTGGTTTTGGCCTATCAATTTTGACTTTTTTTTTTTCTCTCTCTCTCTCTCTCTCTATATATATATATATATATATAAATATATATGGACGAAAATATAAATTATTTTGAAAAACATAATATATAATATTTGAAAAAAAATTATTTTTCGGAAAAAAAAATCATATTTTGAAATATAATATATATTTTTCGCAAAATATCATATTTTGGAACATAATATATATTTTTCGCAAAAAAAAGTATTTTTCGGAAAAGTTTTTATATTTTGGGACATAATAAATTTTCGGAAAAGTATTTTTCAAATTTTATATTTTGAAAAATATATATTTTGGAAAAACATCATATTTTAATATAATTTTTCAAAATTTTATATTTTATTTTGAATTATATATAATTTTTTGAATTTTAAATATTTCGCACTTTTAAAAAAATATAAAAAAAGTGCGAAAAGTTAATAATAAAATATAAATATTTTGCACTTTTCAAAAAATAAAAATAAAAGTGCTAAAATTTTATAATTTTCTGGAAATATTTTTTTCAAAATATAATTTTCTTAAAATATATATTTTTTTCAAAAAATATATTATGAAAAACAATATTTTCGGAAAATTAAGTTGGAGAAAAACAATTTGGAAAAAATTATAAATATTTCGCACTTTTTTATATTTTCTGGAAATATTTTTTTAGAAAATATAATTTCTGGAAAGTGCGAAATATTTTTATCAATTATATATATATATATATATATATATTAATATATATTATTTGAATTTTATATATAATTTTCACATTTTAGAATATTTTTATCAATTATATATATAATTTTTTGAATTTAAAAAAAAATAGAAATTTAAATATTGTTTTATATAATTTTTGAATTTTATATATTTCTTTCGAATCTGTATATTTTTCCCCATTTTATATCCTTTTTTTCTAAATTTTTAAAAAATTTCAGTATATAATATAATTTTTCAGAATTTTATATATTTTTTTAATTATATATATTTTTTCGAATTTCATATATATTATTTGAATGTTATATATAATTTTAACATTTTAAAATATTTGTTTCGATTATATATATATTTTTTGGAATAAAAAAATAGAAATGTCAATTATTTTCGGGAATTTTAAATATTTTTTAATTATATATATATATATATACATATATTCATTTTAATATTTTTTTCCAATTATATATATATATTTTCATATTTATATATTTTTAATACATATTAGTATATATATAATTATAGCAAGACCAAGACCAACTCCTTACCAAACATGGTTTTAGATTTACCTAAAATCACCCAAGACCACCAAGACCAAAATCATAAGACCAATGACCAAAATCAAGTTCTCAAACGGGCCCTTAGCATTTCAAGTAACATAGAATACCAGATCAACAGAATGGCAGTGTTATATTCAAACTCCAATTCTTATATATAGCAAACCAATTAAGAATATCAGACTTATAAATACGCAAAACAATGTGATATCTCCCTTCTGCAATTTATATATACATATCTGTACATAACATGATATATTTATATATATGTAAAATTAGACAACATATATAATGAACACATTATATAAATACTAAACCAGATTATACGAACACAAACTGAATATTATATATATATGCCGAACCAGTATACAGATATATAACAGTATCTCAAATATAAATAGAGCAAAAACAAATATGTCTTAAGATTATTATCAATATTAGAGTACTGTTTATCTATATATATATATATATATATATATATATATAAATCTGACATGCATAAACTATATATATATATATATATATATATATAAATTACAATTATATAAAAAGGAAACTGACCCGAATATGAGAATGCAAGAAGAGAAATAAAATCCGAGCCCTGTGTGATACCACAATTTCCTTAAAACAGATTTGTTCCCTCTCCGGTGCTCAAGGTTGATGAGCAACTGTCTCCCAAGATAGAATGAATTTCGCCTCTAGAGAAGTAACACTCCAATCTCCAGAAGCCAGCAAACTCAATTAATTTGTGTCTTGCACTCGAACCACATTATTCTAAAATATGTATATGTATGTAGGAAGAGAGAGAGGAAGAAGAAGAGGATAATATCCTCTGAAGCATTTAGAAAATGAAGTGTGCAGTCCTATATTTATAGAATACCAAGGATTGTGACTTAACAGTCACACCCTTTAATTAAAGGTATTCTAATTGTCATATAGTCACACCCCTTAGTAATTAAGATAACTAATTTCTCATCCACAATTTTTCCAACATAACATATATACATATATACACATATGTAATAGGGTGCGTGCGTTAAAGCCCCGTAATATGAATATAGTGCGTATAACACTCTTCTGATTTGATTTTATCATAATTTTTTTATTTGTGTGCGAATTGATCCTTTAGTATAATTCGAAAAACATATATAAAATTGAAATATTATATAAAATTCGTAAAAATATATATATAATTTGAAAAAATATCTAAAATTCAAAAAATATATATTAAATTTCGAAAAAATATAAAATTCGAAAAGATATAAATTTTGAAAAGAAAAATATAAATTTCAAAAATATATATAAAATTGGGAAAAACATATATAAATTCAAAATATAAATATAAATTTCGAAAAATATATATAAAATTCGGGAAAAATATTAAATTCGAAAAAATATATATTAAATTTTGAAAATAAAATATAAAATTCGAAAACATATATAAATTTTGGAAAAAAAATATAAAATTTGGGGAAAATATACATCTATTTTCTACTTTCTTTGACTTTAAATGTTGTTTTGGTATATTGTACTTTGGTCACTTGTGTTTTTTATACTTCTATTTGTACAACTATTTGAATTTTATATATTTTTTACGAGTTTTATTTATTTGTTTTGAATTTTATATGTTTTTTCAAATTTTATATATATATTTTCAAATTTTATATATTTGTTTCGAATTTTATATATATTTTTCGAAATTTAATATTTATTTTTCAAAATTTATATATATATTTTGAAATTTATATATTTTTTTACGAATTATATATATATAAATTTAGAAAATTTTACTATATATATATATATATATATATATATATATATATTGGTTTCGAATTTTATATATAAAAATTTCGAATTTGAATTTTATATATTGGCTTCGAAATTTATTTTTCAAAATTTATATATATATTTTGAAGAAAAAGGGTAAAATGGGTATTTAAGAGAGTATAAATGTCATGTGAGCTGCACATGACCAGAAAGAAGGGGGTGTTCGCACGTTTTCTAAAAGTGCTGGGGTCAATACACACATTTTTAAAGTATATGGTATTATATGCACCATATTTATACTACAGGGGTGTTTTCTGTACTTATACTCCCCCCGATCGAAATTGTAAGTCCTTTTGAAATACTAATTTTATTCATGATCTCATTATAGTAATGTGATGGTTTATAATGTATGTGTTTTATAACTTTAATATGTGAAAGTTAAATTGGTAAATTGATCAAATAAAGTGTTTTGACTTTTCAAAGTGGACACTTATTTTGGGACGACTAAAAGATGAAAAATAGACACTTATTTTGGGACGGAGGGAATATATGATCATTTGTGGTTTAATTAAAAGGGTAAATGATAATATTTGAATCCGTGTTTATTTTACACTTTTGTAAAAATTATTTAATTAGTTGCTATTGTTCTGAAATTAGAATATTCTCCCTCATAATTGAATTTCAGATAAAAAAAAAGGGTCTATTTCAAGAAACCCCTATGCTATTCAATTTAATTAACTAACCCCTACTGTGTTCACTTTGCCCCATATACTATCAAATTTCATCATTATGCCCCCTCCTCCTCACATTTTGAGTCAAAATGTCTAAACTGTCCTCCCTTAATAATATAAGGGGGTTTAGTGAAATCAACCCTTAAAAAAATTATTTTTCGAAAATAAATTATATATTATGAAAAATATGATATAATCAATACTTTTTTTTGTGAAAAATATATATTATGTTCCAAAATATTATTTTTTTTCTGAAAAATATTTTTTTTGCGAAAAATTATTTATTATGTTCCAAAATATGATTTTTTTTTTTGCGAAAAATATATATTATGTTCCAAAATATGATCTTTTCCGAAAAATAATTTTTTTACGAAAAAAATATATATTATTTTTTCCGAAATAATTCATATTTTGGAAAATAATATACTCCCTCCGAAAAATAATTTTTTTGCGAAAAATATATATAAAATTTTTTGAATTTATAATTTTGTAAAAAATATAATTTATTTTTGAAAATTAATTTTTTTAAATGGTTGATTTCACTAAACCCCCTTATACTATTGAGGGTAGTTTATGCATTTTGACTCAAAATGTGAGGTGAGGGAGCATAATGATGAAATTGAATAGTATAGGGGACAGTGAGAATTAATTGATTCAAAATGTTAAGGGATTTCTTGAAATAACCCTAAAAAGAATTCTCAGTCACGTGTTTCAATTGAATTAAATTCCAGTATTAACCCTAGTCTTAAAAAGTGACAAAAGGTTTGAATTTTTCAATGAATGCAGAAATGATGATCGACAATGATGCATCTATATAGGAATGATATGGAAGATGTCCATGCCATGGCCCATCCCTCCATAATTAATTTCATTTCTCTGTCTCTGCAACTCCAACATCTCTCTATCAACAAGGGCAGAGTGGCCCATGATGTATGCTACCTTAAGAGGGTGAAATAGGAAACATAATTTAACCAACATCACCTTTTCATAGTTGTATTTCCGGGCCTTTACTAAAATGAAGGGTGCATTTGGAAACTAGTGTTTTCGTTTTCGCTTTTTATCTCTTGAGAACAAAAAGATTTTTTGTTCTTGTTCTAAGGGTATTCCGGAAACAAAAACGCGTTTGGTTGAAAAATTTGTCTAAAAAATTTTCAAGAACAAAAAATAAAAAAAGTTGTTTGGCAGACCTTGTTTTTTCAGATATTTTAAGAACAAAAACAGAAAAACATGTTTGGCAGGCCTGAATTTTCAAGAACAAAAACAGAAAAACATGTTTGACAGCGATTGTTTTCCCTGGCTTTCTGAGAACAAAAACACAAAAACATGTTTGGCGAGTTGAAGTTTTTTTTTAAAGATTTTACTTAAATCTTGCTTAGTAGTGTTGAAATTGAGAAAATTCATACAACAACTTCCCCTAAAAATTACTAATAGTAAAAAAAAAAATTATAAAATTAAGTAGCAATAAATATAAGAAAGAGAAAAAAATTTTGACATGATTATTTTCATACCCACCATATTTTACATATATACTACTCCATAAATGTCAATAATATTTTACAACATCATCTCATACTTTGAAAAGTAAAACAAATTAATTATAAAAAGTTAAAATACATTCAATATGCAATGGTAGTAAACATAAAAAAGTTAAAATACATTCAGTTACACAATCTATAAAAGTTAATACGAATACAAATTTGTTACAATCATCCAATAGTTCAAACTACAGAAAATGGTACACTACTGTCTATTATTCCAAATCTCACTAGCTATATTATCGCGAAACTCTTGCATAAATTGGGTGTCGTGATGACCTTGTAAGACCTCACCATCATCATCATCATCATCTTCACCATCAGCATTATCTCCATCATTGGCCCCATCCCCATCACCCACGTTCTGGACCTCTGTATCATCAAATATGTTATCTGGTTGTCCAAACAACCTTATGTAGTTGTGCATAACACAACAAGCCATGAAAATTTTAACTTGCGTTGGGAACTTGTAGGGACGCATTATCCAAAGTATTGGAAACTGTTGTTTAAGCATGCCGAAACATCTCTCAATGACATTCCGCAGTGACGAATGCATGAAATTGAACATTTCCTCCTTGCCTCGATATCTATTGTTAACTGCTTGAAATTCGGGCAAGTGATATCTATATCCTCGGTAGGGGGCAAGAAATCCCGGTTTATTGGCATATCCCGAATCGACCAAATAATATTTTCCTAACATATCCACAAATAAAATAAATCAAGAAACATTTCAAATAATTAAACAATTTCAAATAATTAAACAACATACTTTTTAAAATATTAGAATCTGAGGATGAGGTTTTACCTTGTGGCGCTTTGGGAAACCTCCATTCCGGTCTTGTAATGCATTCATTTAATATTCGTGCATCATTTGCTGACCCTTCCCACCCTGCTACGACATATGTGAATAACATGTCGAACGAACAAACGGCCATAACATTCTGCGATGGAAATCCTTTCCTACCTCTATATGGATGTACCTTGTCGTCATCTAAATGGGCAGGCACATGGGTGCCGTCTATTGCGCCCACGCAATCTCGAAATGGGTGGTATCTCAGGCCTTTGTTCACAATATGTTGTGGAGTTTGGCTCATGTTAGGAGGGATAATGATTTCATTCCCAAGAAGTCCAACCACATGAAGTACCCTGTGTATGTGTCGGTAAATGGTTTCAGTTGAATGCTGAAATCTTTCGGCAACTATCCGATTCGTGAGACTATGGCTTAGGGTTATTAAGAAAATGACAACTTGTTCCATTACGTCTACGCCTCTAGATTCAGTTAACCCTAAAGACTATAACCTGTCACATAAACTCCGAAAGGCGGAGGGTTGTATCCAGAGACTTTCATGACATCTATCCGAATGGCCATTTAGTATCTCAATAACATATGCCTTACCCTTCAAAATCGAATTCCTACATGGCATTCGCTCATTCTCTATCTCCATATAATACAAATCCAACATCATGCAAACGCCGCGAATTGAATGATCTCGCAGGGAATCATCAAGACAATGAGGTGTTAGCTCATTATTAAACGAATTCAACAAGTAGTGTGCTTCCCTGCTCATAATGGTCTTGATTTACCTAATAATGACAAATATACAAAAATTACCATGTCATGCATTCATAACACTTTAAAAATAATAATAACATTGGAGTAAACACTAAAAATATAATAAATTAAAAAAAATATAAGACATATTAGAAATCAGTAACATTAAATTGGAATTGTATTAGAAATTTTAAATAGCTTTGCAGCCCAGTTTATTAAACTCGTCTCACTAGTTCCAGTTTATTTCAATTACTGGATCCCTGTTTTCTTTTCCATGGAGCTCCTCTTCCTGTAAGTCTGATTTTGAAGGAAGATTTAGATTTAATGTTCCAGAATTATTTCAAGCTTGAGCATAATTCCAACTTGACCGAGGCCCCCACCCTTTTCAAGCTCCTAAACTGCAGTACCATTTTATGTTACTTGGCATGAATTTCAATTTTGTTGTTATGTTGTCCACCTTTACCTCCATATAACTGAACATAGATACATATAACATGCAACTTCAATCATGCATAAATTACAGATTGATTTCAAAGGAAGGAAGGAATTTCTCCTAACAAGAACAACAGGTTTGCATTAGTGAAGTTATCATGTTAAAAGATTGACCTTTATGCACAAAAACTGGATACCTTCACACTTCATGCAATACTAAAATCATATGGAAAAGGTAAGCAAGTTTATAAATTTACAGTAGCTAAAACATAACAACAATTCAAATAACATAGATACTACAGTCATCCAAATAAAAAACATAACAACAATCCAAATACAAGTGTACTACAGTCAGAATAAATAAAATAAAATAAAAATCATCCAAATGATATCATAGTACTCAACGATACAGTCATCCAAATAAAGTACGAAAGACTCCCCCTCTAAGAAAGACCCATCGCCCAATCACACTTCCTATCATCTGAAACTTTGAGAAAGAATTTTCGGAGTGCCTCAGACTTTTCCAACGCCATCACAGCCTTAGAATAATGCACACTATCTACTCCCTCTAGAGTGTTTAAGAGTTCAATACACACTAGAAACTCATCGTACGACTTTTTAGAGGGGGAGGTGGCCTCATCATTATGACTCTCAGGGGTATCCTTTCGGGGAGTTGACTTTGATCCTGATTCCTTAAAGGCACTTACCACACTTTGTGATGATTTCTCAAATTTCTCATCTCTTCTCTCTGATGTCTTCTCAATGACCCTCATGAAATCATATATTGCTTTAATCATACCTTCTTCCCTATTTTTCTTACGTTTTGGGCCAGGACTCCTCATGAGCTCATCAAATTCAATATCATCATCCCCAATAACTACTGGAACTGGGCGGGTGGAGAACTCTGGGAAGGATTCCGGTATCATAGTCGAAGGTATGACATGTTCACCCGTAGCTTCCCCGTATTCGTCTATAACGCTCCATTTCCTATGGTACACGAACGGCTTACCCATAAATTTGCTTTTACACCCAGCGATTTCCTAAAAACCAAAACATAAGATTTTTAATTATAAAGTCATTACTAATCACAATTATAAACGCATTGTAAATTATAGAAAATTTAATATTATAAATTACCTTGTCTAGAGTATCCCATTGTTCGAGGGGCATGGTCACCAACCCACTAGTAGGGTCAAAACCAACTCCTGATTTTGCCTTGACTCTTTTGAACTTCCTCCAAATTGGTCTTTCCCTATTCCATTTGCCCCTAACTTTTTTCATTATGTAATCTTTTCCAAAAGCAGCTTGAAGGGCATTAACAATATTTTCCCAACCAGTTTTCGTAAATGTGCCCTTACCAGTCCCATTACCAAGGTTTATTTGCTCTTCCATTAAGTTCAACAACTTCTCATACTGCGCCTTACCCCAAAGTTTACTATCCTCTAACACTCCAGTCTGATTTTCACTCGCAGTACCTTCCTCTACAGTTATACAAATGATGAACTTTAATTTAACAGAGGATTAGAAGTCGCACCTCTTGATAATCTAATTTTTTTTGCAAATTACGTAAAACTATCAACGTCGTCTAAAGGTCACAACAAGCAACAATTGGATCACTGTTTTTGTTAATTTTTTAAAAGAAAGCAGATTCAAACTTCAAGAAGTAATAGTGTACCATTTCCTTAAGGTTACAACTGGCAATGAAACATTAACAAGTAGAAAATACACATATTTACATATATAGGACATTCAATTCCCTAATTTTCAGGTAGTTCCATTTTGATACTTTTGCTCTAGATGCAACACAAATACACACAACAACACACACTAAATTAACAAATCTAACCCTTTCAGGGACTGTAATCAACAAATCTAACTGTCAAAAGGCATATTATACATAACTAGGATTAAGTTGCAGACTTGAAGTGTAAGACATTCAACTGTATATGTATTTACAGATATAGGACATTCAACTCCCTAATCTTCTGGTAGTTCCATTTTGATACTCTTTGCTCTAGATGCAACACAAATACACACAACAACACACACTAAATTAACAATCAGAAGTACCATAAAGATTTGGTACCTTCTCTCATACAATAAATAGTACAAAACAAAAATTCCAACTAATAACCTAAAAAATAGTATTTTATAATACATAAAAAGAAAATGGCAAGTAATACAAAAAAATTATTTTTCTAACTAATAATCAACAGTCCTAAATGGAAAAACAAAATCCCCATAAATCCAGTTTTTAGCAAAACGAAGAAAGAAAAAAAACTGGAAAATAAATAGGAGTGAAGATCTTGTACCAGTCACGAAGATGATTTTGCTTCCTCAAGCAAATTCCTTTTCTTCTCCTCTTTCCAAAATTCTAATGCTAACAAACTGATTTGAAATGTTCCACGAATCAGCTGTTCTGCATGAAAAAATGGGTCATATGAAAACTGACTTCAATTATATACACAAATATAATTGACTAGTTAATATTCTAATAACAAACTTGTGTACTAATCTGAGTATATGTACATATAGTATATTTACCAAGCAAAATTACAATAGCTTTTCCCATTATCAAACTTCAATACAAAATGTAAGTCAGTGCATTGCAATTTCCAAGGATATTCATGGTAGGCTCTAAAGATTTTCTTTTTTATAAATTACAGATCTTTAATGCATGCAATCCTAGGAGGAATTAAACATTTGTTATACTCCAAGGTTAATATTTTGCCTGAATTTAAGTGCTTCTATTAGAAAATTATCATATGAATACAAAATTTGGAAATTCTAATGAAAATACAACACTTGAACCATTATAAAATAGAATGCCTTTGAGGAGACTCCACACTCCATCCTTCAGATCTGCTTCCACAAGTAATTCTTGTGATAAAAATACAACACTATAAAATATAAAATTTATCTCTCAACTTCTTTTTTACTGAAATTAATTAAACAAAACCTATACACTTTAATCTTAAGTCCAATATATGTATAAAGTTCAATATATACAGTCCACAACTAGAATCGCATACTAGTTCTACTAAATTCAATTTTGTTCTCCTTGATTTCTAACTCTTGCTTTACGAACACTGAAGAGTAATAACTACACATAATGGACTGATAATATTTCTCAACACGACAAACTTTATTTTCATTTACAGATGTAAATGTGGAGAAGCAAAAAAACCATATACATTGATCACAGTAGGAACATCACTTCAACAGTCGATTGACTAGAACTTTAATTCAGAGTCAATAACATATACAAGAGACAAATCTGGTAAATCAGGCAAGAAATTGCTAAAATCCAAAATTTAATAGTCGATTTATATGCATTATAACAAAAATTACAAGAAATCCATACTCCAAATATTCATCTCCCACACAACAACCTAAACATTATATATATATATATATATATATATATATATATGTGTGTGTGTGTGTGTGTGTATGTATGTATATCTCAACACATCGAACCACACCTAAGTATAGTATTGGACTATGTGAATTTGTATAATTGACTATATATACGAACAACAAATTCATACATATATATAGAACTTACAGAGAAAGGGTTCACTTCCTCTTCATCGAAAGGATTGGAATCGTAACGACCGACCATAAGAGAGAATCAGAAGAGATTGAGAGATTTGAGGAGTGAACGACTGAGATGAAGATGAATTGAGGAATTTGAGAGATTTGTTTATCGGTGGATTGGAAATGAAGAAAGAAAAAGTTCGATTTCTGTGAATAATGTGGCTTTATATTTTTTATGCATCTATATATGTATATATATTCGCAGTGAAAGTGAAAATTGCCAGAAATTATTAACGGGGATACAAATTTGAAAGGGGTTTCCAAACCCAAATCCCAAATCACATACATATACACACATAAACGACATCAAGGGCTTGAAACCAAAGTAGATCTGATGAATTTCGAAACAAACCCTAGTTCCTAGAAGAGAAGTAAGAACAAACCCTAGCCAAATGATCGGTGAATACCTGTCTTGCTTCGCTACTAAGGTGAATCAAAGGCTTTCTCCACGCAATTTCGATCGATGCATGGCCGATTTGGAGAGATGTTTGATGAGAAGTTAGTCGTCGTCTCACGAAGAAGAAACCCTAGAACACGTTTTCTTTTTCTGCTTCAGAATAATTTTTATTTTCCTTCTCAAAAGTAGAGTCAAAAGTAGAGACATATGGGAACATGCACTGTGAAAAAACTGTAAGAACATCATTTTTATGTTCTTGAAATTGGGCCATTTTGAGTCCGTGTTCTTTTACTGTGTATGGAGAAGATGTGGGCCAAAAAACGTACCAAACACATTCTTGTTCTCATTTTAGAGGGAAAAAAACAAAAACGAGAACAAAAATGGGCTATCCAAACAGGCCCGAAACGTTTATAGTTTTCTGTTTTTATTTTTTGAAATAAGAAATTAAAAGTAAAATTTTGTTTTTTAATTTATTTTTACTTTTGTCTTGCACATTTCTTCTAATTATAATGAAAAAAAGAAACAAAAAAAGGTGCTTCATGATTAAATTTGAAAGTTGTAAATTTGGGATTTTATTTACTTTACATGAATAAATTTAAATACTATTTATAAAAAATAAAAAATAAATTAAATATATTTATAAACTAAAAATGAAGGAATAAACAATAATATAAATAATAAATTAAATATAATATATTTATAAATTAAATACAAATAAATGAATAGATAATAAAAAAAATAAATTAAATAATACAATAATAATAATAATAAATAAATAATAAAGTTGTGACTAAAAGCATAGCACATGCTTTTGCTATATTTCGGCTTACATTATTTTTTATTTATAATTTTTTTTATCTAAAGTTGTATGTTATTGTTTATGCAATATTTACAAGATAATTGATTTTATTTAAAAAATAAAAAGTAAAAATATTTTTTTTAGTAAATATAGTTTTTGTTTTTTGTTTTTATTTCTAAAAAAAATTAAAATTTAGTAAACAAGATTTCACCTTCTATTTTTTTATAAGAATTAAAATCATGATTTTACTTCTCCAGAAAATGGAATTAGGAAATGTTTCCTCTTGGTAAAATGGTCATATGCCTATTTGCCATACAAAATACACATCCCTTTTGCACAAATCTTTGACCTTAGACCGGTAAGCTAAGCACTTTCCATAATCAAAATTAAAAAATGACAAAAAAAACCAATATCTTGTATGAAAAGACAATAGAAAACTTACTAGTACTGAAATTATTGAAAAAACAAATACCAACGTTAAAACATTGTGTAATCTATTATGTTAAAAAAATTAAAAGGAATGATTATTGTAATTAAAGTTGACAAAATGCGACACGACATGCTAACACAATATGAATTAAACGGGCCGGTGTGGGTTCGACATAATGGTTTCAAGCAGGGGTGGTGCCATGAAATTGACTAAGGGGGGCCAATGCAATTTTTTACAATTTTATTGGTAAATTTTATATTTTTTTGGGTTATCAAAGGAATTTTTTTAAAAACTTGGAGGGGCCATATGCAATTTTTACAAACATATCTCTAATATAGGAATTTTTTGGGGCTAAAAAAATTTTTGAATTTTTTTGAGGAAAGGCCATGGCCCCGGCCATTGAATGGCTCTGCCCCTGATTTCAAGTTGTAAAAGGTCAACCTGAACACTATACGCAAATATTCATGTCGTGCATGTTAGGGTCAAACTTAAGTAATATGAATAACTCATTCCACCCAATTATATATATATATATATATATATATATATATATATATATATATATATATATATATTTTATTTTTTCTCTTCTCTAATTGATCATCGGTTGAAATATATCAAAAAATTGTATTTGGGTCGTGTTAAATTTAATTTTTTTTTCTTTTGATAATTAAGTTAAACAATTTGTGCAGTTTTGGGTCGTATCGAAATTGATTTAATTTTTTTGATAAATATATTAAACAATTCGTGTTGTGGTCAACCCAGCACGATCCAATTATTAAATGGGTTACACAAGTCATGTTGGGTTGCCCGTTTAAATAATTAATTGGGTTAGTGTTGTTCATATTTGACATGTATATATTAATTGTATCGTGTTCATATCAATTCATTTAATAGAATATATGTGTTTTAACCCAACACATATTAACCCATAACTAGGGGTGGCAATTTGTGTCCGTGGCTCGTGTTCGCGTCAGGTTGAGACACTGTAGTCCATTAAATTGGTTATATCGAAAAAGACATGATTAATATACGTGTCAAATATGCTTAATACTAACTCAACACATTATTTAAACAGGTATCCCGACCCAACTCATGCAAGTCGTTTAACCTATTTATCAGAAATATTACATCAAAATTTGACACAACCCAACATGAAAGAAACAATTTAACCTCTTTATGAGTAAAATTAAATTCAATTTGACATAACCCAACTTCAACTATTTGATATATTTCAACCCATGATCAATTAGACAATAGAAAAAATATAAATATAATCGGGTCAAACGAATTGTTCAATTACTCAATTTGATCCAAGGGTTAATTTAATTTACACCCCCTTAACTATGTCAAAACGTCAATTTGACCCCCACTTATGGATAAATGCATTTACACCCCCTAATTAAGAAAAAGGCACTCATTTACACCCTCTCATGTACTTTTGGCAACTTTTCAGACCTGACATGTTGTAAAATGTCTAAACTACCCATTTTCCTATCCCTACTTTCCCCCCCTATTCTGTGTGATTTTGGCGCCAATTATGCACTATAATATATCAATTTGACCCCTTCATTGATGTAAGTTACTTTTGGCGCCAAACAGACTACTTTAATAAATCATTTTGACTCCCTCTTAATGTAACTTGTTAAAGCTGCAAAACAGACCACTTTAATTAATCAATTTGACCCCTTCTTTTTTTAAAACGACTATATTGTTCCAACAGCCATATTTTTAGTTTCCTTTTCTCATTTTCACCCCCTCAAACGCTCACAAAGTTTTCTTTATAAATAGCTCCCCTCAAACGGTCATAAAGTTTTCTTTATAAATAGCTCTTAGTGGAGTGTATTTAGTAACAACTTTTTCACTTCCTATCCATCATCTTCTCTCTATATTTCTCTCCATCTACACTCATGTCTCAAACAAGTTATGGAAGTGGGAGTAGAGATTATATAAGGTACAAAAACAAGATTTATCATTGCAAAAATTTTGTTATAGTCAAAATTACCAAAAATGACAGAAATTCCAACAAAGGGAGGTTGTATTATGCTTGTGAAAATGGAAAATGCAACATTTGAGGATGGTGTAATCCCATGCAGGGATGGAGAGCTACTTGCACTGTATGAAGATGTAGAAGCATTGAAGGCCAAAAATAGAGTAATTTGCTCAAAATTGAAAGCTCTAGAAGTAGCTAACAATTCCTTCAAACTTACTCTATACATATGTGTTGGCTTTGAAATTTACTTTCGGCAAACAATTCCAAAATTGATGATAACAAACCATTGAAGAGTGTTTGATACTAATGAATTATCGAGTTTATATTTTCAGCAAAAGACAGGTGAACGACTCAGAAATCAAACTCGAAAAGGAAACTACTCGAAAAACAAGCTCGGAAAGAAAGCTTGATTTAAAGCAAAAAGCTGTGAAAGAAATTGAAGCGCAAATGGAAAATCAATTTATTCAACGGCATAAGCGAAAGTCGAAGACTCAAGACTCGGGGTAGATAGGTCGAGGAGCGATCACTGTAACAAGGTAATTTTATGTGTCGATTTTATCGTATAAGCTCAAGTATAAAATGAACCGAACTCAAATGGAATGGAAAACGCTTTACCAAACTTAAATGGAAAGAAAAATATTTTTATTAAATATTTTTCATGTTGTAGTCGACTAGAATAGACCTGTGTATTTTCTAGTAGTCGACTAGAACAATCAGTAGCTATTGGTTTTTCATCCACATCAAAAGAGTCGACTGAATGACCATTGAGTCGACTAGACTACAAGAAGTAGTCGACTAGAACTCATTCTAGTCGACTAGATTAACCATTGTAGTCGACTAGAACTCAATCTAGTCGACTAGATGAAACAATGTAGTCGACTCAAATGCAAAGGAGTCGACTAGTTCATCCTTAAAATCTGCAGATTTTTCAGAAAACATTTCCCTTGTTTTGTGGATTGTTTGTAATGGTGTTCAAACGGCTCTTGTCTTTCAATTACAATATTCACTCTTCAAAACCCTAATACAATGCTATATATAGAATGAGATGTGTATTGTGAAGACTAAGAGATTGAAATACAAAGAGAAAGAAAGCTAGCAAAAATTCTGCAGAAATTTTCTCTACAAAAGCCATTGAAACCAAGCTTTGAAAATCTGATTTTCTTCAAGTTTCTTTGAAAATCAAAACCTCTAGTATCTCTTCTTATTCTCCAAATATCATTCATTGATTATATCCTTTGAGAATACATTTCTAGAGCTATTGTAAAATCACCAAAAACACTTGAGCTTATATTGATTTATCTTCCATAAAAACCTTTGGGTTTTGAGTGTTTTTGTTCTTGAGTGATTTTATTGATTACATACGAATTTGTAATCTCGGACAAGTGAAGTCCACCGATTGTTCAAGAGAGGGTTGTTCTCTTGATTGAGAGACAAGCTCGAGAGGCTTGTATTGTAAAGGTTTGCCATTCCACCTGTGAAGGAAGGGTCATAGTGAAAGGATCGGGAAAAGTCTCAAGAAGGGGTTCTTGAGCCGAGGAGTAGGAGTTATCGAACCTCGAAAAAATCACGGTGTCAATCTCTCTATCTCTTTCTCTTTACTTGAGTTATTTGCATGCTATAATTGCTTAAATATTTTGTATGTTATCTTGTCTTGAAATTAATAGTTAGAAAAGTTTAAATTGAATCATCCACTTGATTTTTGAGAAATTGATTTTTGTTTAAAGTGTATTCAAATTTCGAAAAGAATTAGAATTATTTTTGAACACACTATTCACCCCCCCCCCCCCCTCTAGGGTTAATTAGTGACTAACAATCGGTATCAGAGCCTAATCTCTATTTATTTTAGACTTAACCGTCTTAGAGAACGATCATGTCATCAAATTTAGTCACTCATGTTGAAGGACAATCGAATAATAGGCCCCCATGGTTTGATGGATCAAATTATAGCTATTGGAAAACTAGAATGATAGATTTTCTTCAAGCTATCGATTACCAAATTTGGCAAGTAGTTCTTGAAGGACCATTTGTATTGACCAAAATTGTTGATGGAAAAACCGTCCCCAAATTACCCAATGAATGGGATAATGATGACCGTAAACTCATGTTGTACAATGCTAAAGCCAAAGTAAATTTAAATTGCGCTTTAAGTCCAAATGAATTTAATCGTGTATCTACTTGTTCAACGGAAAAAGAAATGTGGGATAAACTTGAGGTAACCTATGAAGGTACATCTCAAGTACGAGAATCTAAAATTGACATACTCATGCATGAATATGAATTATTTGCTATGAAAGATGATGAAAATGTGAATTCCATGATGTCTCGCTTTACAAATATTTTGAATGGACTAAAGCATCTTGGTAGAATTGTTCTTAGATCCGATGCGTCACGAAAAGTGCTTAGAAGTCTCCCGGCAAAGTGGGATGCAAAAGTAACGGCTATCAAAGAAGCTCATGACCTCAACACCATGAGTCTCGATGAAATCTTCGGCTCTCTACTCACTTGGGAAATAACATTAAAAGCTCGTGAAGACGACATCAAGCCAAGAAAGGGGATAGCTTTGCAAGCCTTCACCAAAAATGAAAATAATGAGCCGAGTGAAGAAGAAGAGGATGAGGACATTGCCTTGTTCACCCAAAAATTCAAGAGACATCTTCAAAGAAAGAAAGCAAATGGTGGAAGATTCGTGAAGAGAATCGAACCAAGAGGCGAGCCTAGCAAAAGAGAACCCCCAACGTGTTTTAATTGCGGAAAGCCGGGACACTACAAAAGTGATTGCTTCAAGCTCAAAAAGGAAAACAAGAAAATACCTAGCAAGATGGCAATGAATGTCACATGGGAGGACTATGACTCATGTGACTCGGATGAGGAGAAAAGTAGTGAGAAAACGGCCAACATTTGTCTCATGGCAAATGAAGAAGAGGTACATTTAAATTTAAATGATTTAGATAAACTATCATATGATGAACTTCTTCTTGATTACAATGAATTGCAAGATGTGTTTGAAGAATTACATGATGAATTCGAAAAATTAGCTAGAAAATATATCCTTCTTAGGAAAGCTAAACCTTCATGTAGTCTCACTAGTGCAAGCTTAGAAGTTTCTTGCAATGACAAAAGCATTGAGCTAGAAAAGGAAAATATTCGTTTGAAAAATACTATTGATGATCAAATAAATGTTTTAGCAAAATTTACAAAAGGAAAAGAGAACCTTAGTATCATGTTAGGAAGACAAAAAGGATCATTTGATAAATGCGGTCTAGGGTATGATGCTTTTGACAAAAATGCTCTCATTTTGAAAAAGAGAAAATCACTTAGCTCTACATTTACTAGAAAATCATCTCATGCTTCTTCAAATGATTATAAACATGTTACTTGCTACTATTGCAATAGAAAAGGACACAAAGCAAATGTATGCTTTCATAGAAAGAAGAAAATTATGTCAAAAATGGTTTGGGTTCCGAAAGGATCTATTGCATGCTCTCATAGAAAAGAAAATGTTGTAACAAAACAAATTTGGGTTCCAAAAGGAACTATTGCATATCTATCTAACCAAAATGGACCCAAAACAGATTGGGTACCAATAAAAGTTACTTGAACTTGTTTTGTAGGTATGCTTGAAGTCCGCATCAAAAGAAAAATGGTTTCTCGATAGCGGATGCTCAAGGCATATGACGGGAGATAAATCAAAGTTTATTTCACTAAAAACATATGAAGGAGGAAACGTAACTTTTGGAGACAACTCTAAAGGCAAAATTATAGGAATTGGCTCAATCGGTATTTCCTCTTCTCTCTCTATAGATGATGTGCTTTTAGTTGATGGGTTGAAGCATAATTTGTTTAGTATTAGTCAATTATGTGACAAAGGTTATGATGTTATATTTAGGACAAATGCATGCATAATCAAGAAAGATGGGAAGCAAATGTTCAATGCCAAAAGAAATGGAAACTTGTATACTTTGTTGCTATGTGAATTGCATGATCAAGATGTTAAATGTTTTGTCACATCTAGCGAAAATAGTTGGTTATGGCATAGACGTCTAGGACATGCTAGTATGGACCTCATTCATCGTTTATCCAAAAATGATTTAGTCAAAGGCCTCCCAAAGACTAAATTTTCGAAAGATAAAATATGTAGCGCATGTCAAGTAGGCAAGCAAGTTAAATCCTCTTTCAAGAGAAAGAAAGATATTACCACTTCTAGACCTCTAGAGTTACTTCACATGGATCTCTTTGGTCCGGAGAGAACGGCTAGCTTAGCCGGGAAACTCTATGTACTTGTTATAGTTGATGACTACTCTAGATATACTTGGGTTCACTTTCTTGCTCATAAAAATGAAACTCACTCCATTCTTGAAAGATTTTATAGAGTCATTCAAAATGAAAAAGATTTGAAGATCAAGAAAATAAGAAGTGATAGAGGTAGGGAGTTTGAAAATCAAGACTTAGAGAAATTATGTGATGACCTAGGTGTTTCTCATGATCTCTCGGCCCCTAGAACCCCTCAACAAAACGGTGTAGTTGAAAGAAAGAATCGATCTCTACAAGAGATGGCTCGAACCATGTTAAATGAGCACAACCTTCCCCGAAGCCTTTGGGCGGAAGCGGTAAACACCGCTTGCCATATAATTAATCGTGTTATTATTCGGATGAAGTTAGGGAAAACACCCTATGAGTTGTGGAATGGTCGAAAGCCCAATATTGGGTATTTCAAAGTTTTCGGGTGTAAATGTTTTGTGTTAAATGATAAAGATAACCTTGGAAAATTCGACTCCAAATCGGATGAAGCAATTTTCCTAGGATATTCTACAAGAAGTAAAGCATTTCGGGTTTATAACAAAAGGACTCTAACCATGGTTGAGTCTATTCATGTTGTCTTTGATGAATCACCCTCACCACCATCACCTAGAATTAACCTAGAAGAAGATGAGGTTGTTGGGATTGAGGATAATCTAAATACTCTCAATATCTCCAACTCATCATGTAGCCAAAAGGAAATGAGGGAAGTTGAGCATCAATCCAATGATGACTTGACCAACTCAATGCCTAAAGCATGGAGGATTGTTCACAATCATCCTCTTGATCAAGTCATAGGTAATCCTTCAAAAGGGGTTAGTACTAGATCTCAACTTAAAGATTTTTGCAACCACATGGCCTTTGTATCGCAAATCGAACCCAAGAACTTCCACGAAGCTCAATGTGATGATTCTTGGATCGTAGCAATGCAAGAGGAACTAAATCAATTTGAACGCAATCAAGTTTGGCGTTTAGTTCCTAGACCCGAAAATCAAACTATAATTGGCACAAAATGGATTTTTCGAAACAAAAAGGATGAGAATGGAGTAATTATTCGAAATAAAGCAAGATTGGTAGCTCAAGGATATAATCAAGAGGAAGGCATTGACTACGATGAAACCTTTGCACCGGTAGCTAGATTAGAAGCAATTAGAATGCTTCTTGCATTTGCATCATATAGAAATTTCACTATTTATCAAATGGATGTCAAAAGTGCTTTCTTAAATGGTGTCATAGAAGAAGAAGTTTTTGTGAAGTAACCACCCGGTTTTGAAAATAATCTTTTTCCAAATCATGTTTTCAAATTGGCTAAAGCTCTATATGGTTTAAAGCAAGCTCCTCGAGCTTGGTATGAGAGACTTAGCGGGTTTTTAACTCAAAATGGTTTTACAAGAGGGAAAATTGATAACACACTTTTTACAAAAACCATTAAAAATAATTTGTTGATTGTCCAAATTTATGTTGACGACATTATTTTCGGCTCAACAAATAATTCTTTATGTAGGGAATTTGCCACAAGTATGCAAAACGAATTTGAAATGAGCATGATGGGTGAATTGACTTTCTTCTTAGGGTTGCAAATCAAGCAAAGCTCGGATGGCTTATTCATTAGCCAATCCAAGTACACTAAAGATTTGCTAAAGCGATTTGGTATGGAGGCTACCAAACATGCCATAACTCCTATGAGTTCCTCTATTAAGATTGATAAAGATGAAAATGGTAAATGTGTTGATATTACTAATTATAGAGGCATGATCGGTAGTTTGCTTTATTTAACCGCTAGTAGACCGGATATAATGTTTAGTGTATGCTTATGTGCCCGGTTTCAATCATGTCCTAAGGAATCTCATTTGCTTGCGGTCAAACGCATTTTTCGCTACCTAAGTGGTACAATAAACTTAGGGCTTTGGTATCCACGTGGAACTTCAATTGATCTTATTAGTTATTCGGATGCCGATTTTGCGGGATGTAGAATTGATGGTAAAAGCACAAGCGGTACTTGTCATTTTCTAGGACACTCACTAGTATCTTGGTCAAGTAAAAAGCAAAATTCCGTTGCATTATCTACGGCCGAAGCCGAATATGTGGCAGCCGGTAGCAGTTGCGCTCAAACTCTTTATATCAAGCAACAACTACTTGATTTCGGTCTTACCTTCTCTCACGTGCCTATTAAATGCGATAATACGAGTGCGATTTGTATTTCAAAGAATCCTATTCATCACTCACGCACCAAGCATATAGAGATTAGGCATCATTTCTTACGTGATCATGTTGCTAAGGGTGACGTTGAATTGGTTTTTATCGACACTAAAAATCAATTGGCGGATATTTTTACAAAACCACTTGCGGACGAATCATTTTCTAAAATACGTCGAGAAATCGGAATGGCCATGGATTTTGATGTTTTATCTTAATTTCTGTCATAATATTTATTTTTCATATTTTTGCTATTTTTGTGTATTTATTTCCTAATTTTTATCTATTTTTATCATTTTTATTCTCCCTTTTCTCTTCTAGTCGACTCATCCTATGTAGTATAAACCATTCTAGTCGACTACAATGATCAGTAGCTACACCATTTCATGGTCTTCACCTTCAAGTCGACACAATCACCTTCTAGTCGACTCATTGCCCATTCTAGTCGACTCAAACACTATTGTAGTCGACTACTTTACCTTCCTAACCGACTCAACCCTTGCCTAGTCGACTCAAACCCTCTACCTAACCGACTCAACCTAGCCCTAGTCGACTCAAGCCCTATAAAACCTAACCCCCTTTCATCTTCTCCATCCGCCTCCTTCAAACCCTCACCCACATTCAAACCCTCTCCTCTCAATCCCTCTCCTACTACCACTTATATCCTCAAATCTTCACCTATCTCTCATTAATTTCACATTTCCATCATCCTCCACCCATTTCCTTCTCCAAATTTCATCATTCTCACTTTCTCACACATCTATATATACACCATCATATATCTATATATCTCTATATATTTGTGCATCATCTTCTACAATGCCACCGAAGACTCGAGGTCTATTTCGGAAACGTTCACGCATTGATGGAGGCCAAAGCTCCACCAATCCACACATTCCTACGGCTATTGATGAAGAGGAGTCGAATGAACCTCTTCTTCTTGAGGTACTTCTTCTTGATGATGATAATATAAATAATTTCATCACTGTTTTTTATCACCGTGCTCCTACACCTTGCCGTATTGTCACACAAGATTTATGCACTGAAATTCGGGCTCGAACTTTCGAGTTGTTCCAAGCAATGGGTTGGGATTTTTTCGTTTCTCTTGACATTCCGGTATTTCCGCGAATCGTCAAAGCCTTCTACGCTTCTCTTGCAAATCACAAGGAGAAATTACTCCCTCATCTTCATTTTAATCTATGTGGTGAAGACGAGACCGTTGATGACAGCGAAATCAAGCGCATTTTCTTGCTTCCAAATGACGGCATCCGCCACTTCTCCAAGGATTGGTATAAGGCTGATGGTTTCGATTGTATTGAGGCTGTTCGGGCAATATGCATCGACAAGGAAATTTCGCAAAACGCCGGTATTACCTCTTCTATGCTACTACCCGAGGCTAGATTAATTCATAATGTTATTACTTACTCTATTCTGCCTAAAACTGGTAGTCGTAGCAGTGTTTCTCGTATGGAGGCTTTTTTGGTTTATTGTGTTTTGACAGGAACCCGTGTTGATTTAGCTCATATTTTTCGTTCCGTCATCCTCACATGTCAGCGCAAGCCATCTGGCCCGCTTTTCTTTCCTGCACATATTACATATCTACTGCAGCAGAAAGGTTTTAATTTTCCGAATGAAGTGTCCGAGCATCACCCTATTTTTCTTGACGCCACTCATGTCAAGCATATGCATATTTCTTCTGATGCGGAAGGAAATTTCATTTCTGAAATTGCACCTGCTCCTCGTTCGCGTACCGCTCCTAGCGGTTCTGCATCGCGCCAGGAAGCCTCTTCCTCGGTCCCTTCGTTGGACGGTGCTTCGGCTTCTCAGGCTGCTCTTCTCAACCAACTTCTTGGGGTTGTTCAAAGCAATACGGAGCTACTTAGGCAGCAGGAACAAATGCTTCAGCGCCTTGATACGACCGTGAACCAGAATACGGAAGCCATTCGTTTGATCAATGAGCGTCTTGTCCTTCATGATGAGGAACTGTCTACCCGTATTACAAATTTGGCCGGGTCACTTGATGACCTCACTCTTGCACACAGGAACCCTCGCTCACGCACCCCTCGACGCTGACAAAAAGGGGGAGAAATTATGCTATTGTACTGTCATGCATTTAATTATCCGACATTAGCAATTTCTATTTTTGTGTGGCTTGTTATGGTTATTTGCGAACTTGTTTGTTTTCCTTTCCATGTTTTTCATTAGTATAAGCAACTTGTATTAAACTGAAACATCTATGATAAGCTGTTTATTCTTGTTATCTCAAATGTGCGCCTATTGTTATATATTGTATCAAAATGCCTATTAAACTGCAAATTTCATTTACTAAGGGGGAGCATTTGATCAAAATATTATGCACATGTTGAGGGGGAGCATCACTTGATGTTTCGCCAAATGCCAAGCAAACACAAAATGTTTTGTCATCATCAAGGGGGAGATTGTTGGCTTTGAAATTTACTTTCGGCAAACAATTCCAAAATTGATGATAACAAACCATTGAAGAGTGTTTGATACTAATGAATTATCGAGTTTATATTTTCAGCAAAAGACAGGTGAACGACTCAGAAATCAAACTCGAAAAGGAAACTACTCGAAAAACAAGCTCGGAAAGAAAGCTTGATTTAAAGCAAAAAGCTGTGAAAGAAATTGAAGCGCAAATGGAAATCAATTTATTCAACGGCATAAGCGAAAGTCGAAGACTCAAGACTCGGGGTAGATAGGTCGGGGAGCGATCACTGTAACAAGGTAATTTTATGTGTCGATTTTATCGTATAAGCTCAAGTATAAAATGAACCGAACTCAAATGGAATGGAAAACGCTTTACCAAACTTAAATGGAAAGAAAAATATTTTTATTAAATATTTTTCATGTTGTAGTCGACTAGAATAGACCTGTGTATTTTCTAGTAGTCGACTAGAACAATCAGTAGCTATTGGTTTTTCATCCACATCAAAAGAGTCGACTGAATGACCATTGAGTCGACTAGACTACAAGAAGTAGTCGACTAGAACTCATTCTAGTCGACTAGATTAACCATTGTAGTCGACTAGAACTCAATCTAGTCGACTAGATGAAGCAATGTAGTCGACTCAAATGCAAAGGAGTCGACTAGTTCATCCTTAAAATCTGCAGATTTTTCAGAAAACATTTCCCCTGTTTTGTGGATTGTTTGTAATGGTGTTCAAACGGCTCTTGTCTTTCAATTACAATATTCACTCTTCAAAACCCTAATACAATGCTATATATAGAATGAGATGTGTATTGTGAAGACTAAGAGATTGAAATACAAAGAGAAAGAAAGCTAGCAAAAATTCTGCAGAAATTTTCTCTACAAAAGCCATTGAAACCAAGCTTTGAAAATCTGATTTTCTTCAAGTTTCTTTGAAAATCAAAACCTCTAGTATCTCTTCTTATTCTCCAAATATCATTCATTGATTATATCCTTTGAGAATACATTTCTAGAGCTATTGTAAAATCACCAAAAACACTTGAGCTTATATTGATTTATCTTCCATAAAAACCTTTGGGTTTTGAGTGTTTTTGTTCTTGAGTGATTTTATTGATTACATACGAATTTGTAATCTCGGACAAGTGAAGTCCACCGATTGTTCAAGAGAGGGTTGTTCTCTTGATTGAGAGACAAGCTCGAGAGGCTTGTATTGTAAAGGTTTGCCATTCCACCTGTGAAGGAAGGGTCATAGTGAAAGGATCGGGAAAAGTCTCAAGAAGGGGTTCTTGAGCCGAGGAGTAGGAGTTACCAAACCTCGAAAAAATCACGGTGTCAATCTCTCTATCTCTTTCTCTTTACTTGAGTTATTTGCATGCTATAATTGCTTAAATATTTTGTATGCTATCTTGTCTTGAAATTAATAGTTAGAAAAGTTTAAATTGAATCATCCACTTGATTTTTGAGAAATTGATTTTTGTTTAAAGTGTATTCAAATTTCGAAAAGAATTAGAATTATTTTTGAACACCCTATTCACCCCCCCCCCCCCCCCCCCCCCCCCTCTAGGGTTAATTAGTGACTAACAATATGTATTTTCTTATCTATTTACACTCTATTTTTCAAGTAAATGAAGGTTATCTATTTTCTCATCATGACAGTCAATAAACCATCAAAATTACACAAAATTGACTTTAATAACATTACATCATAGAACACCTAATAACAAACAGTGCACTTTAAACATAGTTTCATAGTTCAAAATGATCACAAACCTAACTTCAGTCAACATAAAAAAGATTCAAAATAAGATGACAAGTTTACAACACTAAATGATCATTTTGAACTATCATTTTACAGTCCAACAGTGCATTCCAAAAAACAGTACAAAATACATGTAGGTGCTACCAAAATATACCATAATCCAAATAACAAACAAAAAATAAAGTGCACTTCAAATCTTCATGCTGCCCTATCCTCTCTTTGCAACATTAAAACAACACTGCACTTCAAAATCTGAAAACAATTGTGACTAATTTTTTTTTTTTTTAAAAAACACACATTTATGAAGCAGTTTATGGAACTAATTATTACCCTTGTGAAGCAGTTTGTGGAGATGTTTATGAACTTTGACTATATGCACTTGTGGTTGGTTGAGAAACACTTGTTCCAATATGTGACTTTAAAAAAACAAATTCAAAAAATACCAATATAAAAAAAACAGATTCAAATATACCAATATCAAAAAAATATTCAAAAAATACGGAGAACTATACCATATTAACATATTCCAAATTTAAAACTACTTGTTGTGTGACAAAATATGATGCTACCCCTTGAGATCCACCTGCTTAAGAACTGTTACCCTTTTAAAAAAACAAGAAATATACCATATTATCCACTTCAGGGTTTTCAAATTAGTAAAAAATAGAAAAAATAACTGAACAAACAAAATCAAAAAGAACTATACCATATTAGCAGTTGTAGCTCTCTGCCTTGCAGCTGCAACACCTTTCTCCTTAGCATTTTTAGCTCTTTGGCATGTTCTTTTGTTATGGACTGTCTGTTGGCAATACCTACAGGTGATGATCATAGATCTTTTCACTCCTGGGGCTTCACCTTCTTCCATTCTTCTGTAGAATCTTGGTATACCAGGCAGCCTTCTTAGCTTGGGAGGGTCTAGGGGAAAACCATGAGATCTTGGCCATAACTTATCATCCAGTATTGGATGTATCATTCCACCATGGGCCAACTTGTATGTGTCCTTGCTATAGCAAGGATCACAGAACAACTCCAAATCCTCTCTATGCCATAAAAGAGCACTTGCAGCATGCTTGCAAGGTACCCCAGAGACCTACCATGCTCTACATGAACATGTCTTATGGCCAAGGTTCACAACACATACTCCTGCATCCATCTCATGCACTTCAAACTCCCCATTTCCAGCAACACATATTCTACACCTTGAATCAGAAACTGATTTATTCAACCTCTTTCTAATATGAAGTGTCACTGACCATTCCAAGTTTGTGAATTTTGGTGTCTTTTCATAATTCTAACCATGAGTTTATTCCTTATCCACTCAAGTATAGTCCATATCTCACACCAACCTCCTCCAAACTTGAGTCAGAATGAACATCATCATTTGACTCATAATCAGACAGCCCATCATCCACATTCCAGTCCTCATTATCATTAAGTTCTTCATCTGAACTAGAACTATCTGAGATGACCACATCAGGGTCACCTTTTGCAACCCAGTCTTGCTCTTCTTCCCTAAGCCCATAAACTAGATCTTCCTCCTTTAAATCTACTAATTTCTCATTCTCATTACATTCATCATCCCCTACATCAACTTCTTCTCCCCCTTATTCATGTCACCATCCTCATTATGCACATCATTAACATTAGACTCATTATTAAACCCCACATTAGACTCATCATCCTCAGAAAGCTTAACAAAACAATTAATGTCTTTGACACCTATATGTTCATAGAACATTTCCATAACTTTCTTGTCACTTTCAACTAGCATATTACCCTTCAAACCAGGTAAAGTATAGTATAAAGTATATACAAACCCCAAACCCCCAAGTGTCTCACTAAGAAATGCCTTACTGATGTCTTCAAGAAAGTCAAATATGTTATACATGTCAGGATCTACCCTTCTTATACTAATAGTAGTTCCCTCATAATGAACATGTATATCATGAGTAAAGAATGAGTTTGTCATCACTATCAAGTGTGAAAAAAACACAATAAACAAAAAAAAAAATACAAAGAATCATTTAAATTAACATCAAACATGCAATCATAACATCAAATTATAATTTCATAACATCAAGCATGTACTCAGATCATAGAACCCTAATTTTACAGAATTAACATCATTCAACACATTTTACAGAATACATCATTCAACACATTTTACATAACACATCATGCCTCATATCACAACATCAAATTAACATCAATAATTACAATTTCATACTAATTAACTAGAAATTAATAATTTTTTTTAAAAACCCTATTTTTACAGAATACCATGACCTGAAAACCCTAAAACATATGTTAATGTGCAAAAATTAAAAAATTAAACAAAATTAAATACAATAATCACCATTTATGAACTAATTAGACCACAAATTCAAATCAATTTCAAAAACCCTAAACTTGCATCTAGGTCTGAAAAAACCCTAATATTTTCGCATGCATTCAACAAAAAAGTTAATGAATGTTTGGGAGTAGACAAATAACGTAAAAGAGAGGTTAGATGGCTTACCTCTTTGCGATTTCAAAGTCCAAACACTCGAACAATATTTCTCTTTGAACAGATCTACTCGTCGTCTCAGATCTAAATAAGAGATGGGTTTTCACGATGAGAGAATACCAAAACCCTTTCTAAACAAGAACGATTTGAGAAGCTTAACAAGTTTCATATGAGAGAAAAAAACGTGTGGTTGAGAGATGTAAACGAACGTGGGTTTCAACAAAGAAAGAGAGTTGAAGGTTTGAAATGGTGGCTTCGTTTGGGAGATGAACGTGTAGACATGGTGGTTAGGGTTTTAGAGGTGAGAGGTGGAAGACAGGCTTAGGGTTAGGTTTTGAGAGATGTTTGAAAAAAAATGCAAAGTGTTGAATATATATGATTTGGGTGTTTGGACACATGATAAATATAATCTGTACTTGGAGTAGGGTTAGCCAGTTATCCAAACTCAGGATAACTTTAAACTTCAAATTATACATATTTGGTTAAGGGCATTATGGTCTTTTCACACATAGTCAACGCCCTAAAAAGGTCAGGGGGTGTAAATGAGTGCATTTTTCTTAATTAGGGGTGTAAATGCATTTATGAATAAGTGGGGGTCAAATTGATGTTTTGACATAGTTTAGGGGTGTAAATGAAATTAATCCTTGATCCAAACACAATAATAATATACCCCATCTTCCCAATTTAAGTGTTCACATTCACTATTCAATCCATTCCAAAATAAGTAAAGTCAATGTCACTTTATTTAGTCAATTTACCAATTTACTCTTCAATCATTTAAGTTATAAAATATCTAAACTACAAATATTACATTACTTGATGAGACCAATAATAAAATTAATTTTTTATTTATTATTACATCAATAAAAATTATCATATCAAAAAATTAAATTATTGAAGAGAAACTTATAATTTGGGTAATGTTGTGAAATTAAAAAATTAAATGGGATAGGACAAGACCTAGCAATCCTCTCCTGTGAGGGGGTCCCTGTGGCTAGAGGACACAATGCCCTCTGACATTTCTGTGGACTGTAAATGGTGCGGCTGGATGGCAAATCTAAATCCGGCCAAACATGCTTCTTGCTCTATAGCTATATAGCTGCTTACTCTTGCAGTCTAGCCTTAGACCTATATCTATATAACCTATTCCCACTTCTCTCTCATTTCATGTGACAATGCTATCACGCCCTTATTACTTTTCTTTTTGAAAATTGGTTTGAACATATTATAGGGCAACTTTCCTTAGGGCCCGTTTGGGAACTTGGTTTTGGTCTTGGTTTTGGTTTTGGTTTTGGTTTTGGTCTTGGGTGGTTTTAGGTAAATCTAAAACCAATATATAGTGTTTGGTAAGAGTTGGTTTTGGTCTTGGTCTTGGTATAATTATATATATATATACTAATATGTATTAAAAATATATAAATATGAAAAATATATATATAAAAAATTGGAAAAAAAGTAATTTTCGGGAAAAAAAATATTTTTCCGAAAAATATAAAAAATAATTTTTTGGAAAATAATTAATTTTCGGAAAAAAAAATAATTAATTTTTTTCGAAAAAATATGATTTTTTTTCCAAAAATTTATTTTTTGATGAAAAAATAAATTTTTCCGAAAAAATAAATATTTTCCGGAAAATAAATATTTTCCGGAAAATAATTTTTGTCGAAAAAATATTTTTTTTCCGAAAATTAATTTTTTCCCAAAAATATGATTTTTTTCCAAAAATTTATTTTTTGACGAAAAAATAAATTTTTCCGAAAAAATAAATATTTTCCGGAAAATAATTTTTTTCCGAAAATTAATTTTTTTCCAAAAATTATTTTTTTCCCGAAAAAAATTATTATTTTCCAAAAAATAAATATTTTCGAAAAAATAATTTTTTGGAGAAAATTAATTTTGTCCGAAAATATGATTTTTTCCCGAAAATTAATTTTTTTCCGAAATGTTATTTTTTTCCCAAAAATATATATTTTTCCGAAAAAGATAATTATTTTCGAAAAAATAATTTTTTCCCGAAAATTAATTTTTTTTCCAAAAAATATTTTTTTCAAAAAATTTCAAAATAATTCATATTTTCGGCCATATATATATATATATAGAGAGAGAGAAAAAAAAAAAAGTCAAAAATTGTGGGCCAAAACCAGGTTTTAGTGGTTGGTTTTAGGGTGTCCAAAACCAAGTCCAAAAGTGGCCAACCAAACATGGTATTGGTCTTGAAATCAAAGACCAAGACCAAAACCGGGTTGCCAAACGGAGCCTTAATCGAATTCGACCTCTGAGGTAGAAAATTTCAAATTTGAGGTTGTTAATTATTTGTACTTTTTGTAAAGATATTTAAGTCTATAAAAAAAGTATGGGTGGGTTTGGAAACTGATGTTTTCGTTTCTATTCTTATTTTTTTCACTGTTCACGGGAACAAAAATGCGTTTGGGAGCCTTTGATGGTTTTTGTTTTCGTGAACAGTAAAAAAACGTTTTCTCACCCTTAGTTCAAAATTTGAGAATACCAAAATGATATTTTTTTTTTTGTTTTCGGCACTGTTTGTTCTCAGCAAAAATAAATAAATAATTGTTACAGATTCCCTAACCGCCATCTTCAACCTCCAAACTCTAACCTCCATCTTCAACCTCCAAACCCTAACTCCCACCACCACCACCACTGCAAATCAACACCACCACAAATCCCCACCACTGCAAATCGGCACCACCACCAACACAAACCTTTACCTCTGCAACTTAACACCCCAATCGAATTGGGGTGATGTGATCTTTATACATGCTACTACTTATATATTTATATATATATATATATATTTTTTCATTTTTGCTAATCTTTTGAACAACAATAGAGTGATCATGTTCATTGTTGTATGGAAGACTTGGAAGTGTACATTGTAACTGGTTTGTACAAGAAATGACAATCAAGTCAAACTTAATCTCACATTTTGACAATTTGTTTTATACTTTTTATTCCAAATGAATATCAAAAACGTGTTTTTTTTTTGTTCCCGAAATTTTTTTAGACAAAATTTCCAACCAAACATGTTTTTGTTTTCGAATTACCTTTAGGACAAAAACAAGAAATTTTTTTGTTCTCAAGAGATAAAAAACGAAAACGAAAATACTAGTTTCCAAACGCACCCTATATATTTGAGAGTGTGGTAGATACTAGATATTTTATTCTTGAAAAAAGTAATGATATAAGTGTTGATTGGTTTTGATTGTACCCGAAGTTCATATAAAGAGAGTATTTATTATAATTAACAAACTAAAAATGGTGATGTAATTGTTAACGGACGTTGACAGTGCCCAAAGTTCATTTGAACAGGTATTTGTTACAACTAAAAAGAATGAAATTGTAAATATCCAAAAAATAGGGGAGCGGGTGTAATTTAATATATCTTAAGGGGTGAAATTATAATTATCCCAAATAAAAATAATGTACGACCCATTTTCCATTTTAGGTAACATATATCATATGGAACATATGCCTTGGACATATTGTTTCGATCGAACAAATATACTTGACTTGTACAACATAAATATACCTTGGACAGAAGGAACATAAGTTTACTTGGGCTGAACGGTTGAGGCCCAACCCAATTTCAAGACCGTGTACTAACTTTTAAGGCACTAATCAGCTATCATGGGCCCAGTTTAAGCCTCAATACTCTCTAAGGGTTTGTTTGGTTGAAGGGTTTCTGTTTCTGTTTGTGTGTTTTAGTTTAAAACACATGTTTGGTTAGATTTTTATATTTGTGTTTCCAAACCACATTAAACAAACACTTGCCTCTTTTAGTACAAAATGAAAAAACCAAAATTTGGTGTTTTTTCACTCCACTATTTATAAAAATGAATTTGGTCTTACTATTTATTTATGTATTATTATTTTTCTTTCTTTATTATTTCTTCATTTTTTAATATATTTTATTATTTTATTATTTTATTATTTATATTATTAAATTATTATTTATATTATTGTTTATTAATTTATATATTAATTTATAATTATATTCTATTTATTTATTTATTATTATTTCATTATTTAATTAATTTTATTTATAAATTATTTATTCATTTTTAATTATTTAAAAATATATTTTTATTAATTTAATATTAATTTATTATTATTATACTCATTTTTTATTATTATTATGAAGTATTTATTTGTTATTATATTTACTTATTATTTATTATTTATTATTATTATTATTTATTTCATTTTGTTTATTATTTATTATTTTTATTATATTTTTAAATATGTTTTATGTAATTTATTATTTATTTTATTAATTTATTATTATTATTTATTATTTAGTCCATTTATTATTATTATATATATTTATTTATTATTGTATTTATTTATTTTTTATTATTATTTATTTCATTTTGTTTATTATTTATTATTTTTATTATATTTTTAAATATGTTTTATGTAATTTATTATTTATTTTATTAATTTATTATTATTATTTATTATTTAGTCCATTTTTTATTATTATATATTTTTATTTATTATTGTATTTATTTATTTATTATTATTATTTATTTCATTTTGTTTATTATTTATTATTTTTATTATATTTTTAAATATGTTTTATGTAATTTATTATTATTTATTGTTTAGTCCATTTTTTTATTATTATATTTATTTATTATTATTGTATTCATTTATTATTATTATTATATTATATTTTATTTATTATTTATATTATTAATTATTGATTTTTAATTTTTTAATTTCAACCCAAAAAACATCCCTACCAAACATACTTATGTTTTTGGATGAATAAACAAAAAAACCAAAAACCTGTTTTTTGTTTATTTCAACACAAACACAAACACAAATACAGCTCTACCAAACAGACCCTAAAAAAACAAGTTTAACCACGTCAAATGTCACAACAATTAGGGGCTTTTTTTTATTTTTATTTTTTTATCTCTAAAAATTATTCTTGAAAATTATGAAAATATAAAACAGTTTTATGAGAATAATAAAAATGAATTGTCTGAAAACAATAATTTTTTTAACTGAATTTTCAGAAAACTGAACCAAACATATGTGATATGTATATATATTACATTCTATTTGTCAATAAAGGGTGAGAATCTTGTTGGTAGTGTTCTGAGCTAGAGGGGGAGGTAGGCATGGCCGCCCAATTTTATTATAGTTATAATTATCCAAAGAAATAATAAAATTTTAAAAAACTCTTCGAAGCCCTAATAAAATAATAATCAATTATGATAAATTATAATCTGGTTAAGTAATTGAAATTGTCTATTTGATATTTCGTGATGAACTTTGAATCGGTAAAGAAAATAATAAGATTACTACTTTGTAATTACATAAATGATATTTAACATAAAATTTGTCAAAACACAATTTTGCAACAAGATGAAAGACTATTATTTTTGGGCATTACTCAAGTATTTTTGCGCATTACCTTGTTCGGACTTTTAGTTCAGTTTCTAAAATTGAATTATTTTTGCTATTATAAAAATTGCCGACTCAATTATTGTTGTAGATTTTGTATTTTGGGTTTTTTTTTTTAATAACTAGACATAGGCATTTTTTTATTTGTTGTTTTTTTATAACAAATGGGACAAAGTTTAGTTAATGATATATTTGCATAAATCTAATCAATCATATAACACTTTTGACATAAAATCAATTTTTATTACATAAATAAAACTGTTAATAGTTGGGTTCCCGCATCTTTGAAATTCTAGCACCGCACCCCAACTATTGGTGCATTTCTAGTCAACAAAATATCTTCGTTCTAGTCTAACAATAAATACCTTTTATTATTGGGGTTTATCTCGGATTTTAAAAGAACCGAACTATCCATGAGCAAGCTTAAACTCAATTTGTTAAGAGTTCGGCTCGTATGCGTTTGTTTAGCAAATAAGCCAAATCTGAGTACTTTTTTTAGGACGTTTAATAAATGAGCCGAAATTGAACATTCTAGAGCTCGGCTCATCTAGCTTATGAACATATTCGTTTAATTATAATAGTAAGATTATTTCATAAAGGAGAAGGTTGTGATGAAATAAATCTCGAAGAGAGTTGTTAAAAAAATAACTTTATACCGTCTTTTCCTAAGAATCATTTCAAAATGAGAAAGAAATGTGGAGATTAAAAATAAACAAGAATAAAGGAACATGACCATCGCAAAATGAAAGCATACATAAATATCACGCTGCAACAACTTAAGTTAAGGAGACTATTGATAACAACAAAAAATGCTGCTAGGGTTGCAAAGGATCTAGTGATACTTAAATGAGTTCAGACTTGAATTGTTAAAATTAGAGTTTGGCTTGGGTTCGGGCTCGTTTTAGCGAATGAGCTGAACCCGAACACAATTTTTAGATTTGTTAAATAAATGAATCGAATTTAAACATTTCAGACCCGATTCAACTCGCTTTATTTGCACCCCTAATAATATATTTGCCTCGGCAAAAATGGTAAAATGGTCTTGCGAAAAATAAATAAATAAAAGGGTAAGATATTAAAGTTTAAATATTATACCGAAAGAAGGAAATAATACAATTAATATAAGAAACTTGAGTCAATATGTATATCTATATATATATATATATATATACAAAAATTCCGTTGGCATCCCTCCATTGAATTGTGATGCTGGAGCTGGATTTTATTTATTGTGTAGATTTGTGGCATCTTGGATCCACGAGGATTTTAGTACTCACCAATCATATCTATATAAATCACCGTCACGGGTTTAGGGATCTACACGGGTGAGTGCTATATATATTTTGTGAAGATATAAATGACTTATTTAATTTAGGGATAACTTTATTTACACCCCCTGAAGTTTGTTCTATCATCATTTTAACCCCCTCAGGTTTGTATATCTTCATTTACACCCCCTTATGGTGTGAAATATCTAAAATACCCTTATACCAAACACCCCTTAAATCAATTTAATCCATAAATCAATTTAAACCCTAAACCAAACATCCCTTAGAATCAATCTAACCCTCAAACCAAACACTCCAATATCTATTCAATATTTATTCTCTCTCTCTCTCTCTCTCAGACACACACACACACACACACACACATATATATATATAGATCTATACATATATATATAGATCTATACACACACATATATAGATCTATACATATATATATAGACCCATCGGGGAGGGGGGAGGGGACGGCGCCGACGGGGAAGCGGTGGTGGGAGGGGGCGGCGCCGACGGGGAGGTGGTGGGAGGGGGTCGACCGGCGACTTATATATATATATATATGTGTGTGTGTGTATATATATATATATAGATAGATCTATATATATGTGTGTGTGTATATATATGTGTGTGCGTGTGTGGTGTGTGCGTCTGAGATAGAAAGAGAGAGAGAGAGAGAATTAATTTTTTTTTTAATTTTATATTTATTTTCGAATTTAGTTTTTTTTTTTTGAAATTTAATATATATATATTTGAATTTTATATTTATTTTCAAATTTTATATTTTTTTTGACATTTATAATTATTTTTGAAATTTAATATATATTATTAGAATTTTATATGGTTTTTTTTAATTTTATATATTTGTCTTGAATTTAATATGTTTTTAAAAAAAATCAAAATTTATATATATTTTTTTATTTTTTATTTATTTTCGATTTTATAATTTTTTTTGAATTTTATATGTTTTTTTAAAATTTTATATATTTGTTTCAAATTTTTTATGTTTTTTGTGATTTTTATATTTATTTTTGAAATTTAATATGTTTTTTTTGAAAAAACAATAATTTCAAAATTTATATATATTTTTTAATTTTATATTTATTTTCGAATTTATAATATTTTTCAAATTTTAATATATATTTTTTCAAATTTTATATATATTTTGAAATTTTAATACAAATTAAATTATTAAATGATGGGAGGAGGTCTAATTGGTAAAAGCATTATCCTTGTTTCCAAACAGAATAAGGATAAGACATTGAGGGTAGTTTAGGGATTTTAAAAAAAATTCAGGCTGATGTCATCGTTCAGGGGATTCTAAGTGATGAGAATATTGAAAAGTAGAGAGTATAAATGAAGATATACAAATCTGAGAGGGTTCAAATAAAGATAAGACAAACCTC
Source organism: Cornus suecica (assembly GCA_963922005.1). Taxonomy (NCBI): domain Eukaryota; kingdom Viridiplantae; phylum Streptophyta; class Magnoliopsida; order Cornales; family Cornaceae; genus Cornus; species Cornus suecica. Next base: position 37,589,159 of record OY998238.1, on the reverse strand, counting down.
AGGGGTGTAAATGAAGTTATCCCTTTAATTTAACAATGGTATGTGACTTTTTGGTATTTAATAAGATTGAAAACTGTAAATTGTTTGGTAACACTCGCATTTATACCTGTATATAACTTCCACATAACTATCATTATAATTCACAGCGTTACTGAATAACTTAATAATGAAATTCATCGCAATTGTTACAACCTACCAACATTGTTTTTGGGTTAATTACACTGAGACCCCTGAGATTTTAAAAACTTATAACTAAATGCAACGTTTAGAAAGTATGATAAAATCACTCCTTAGGTTTGAAAAACTTGACAAACACCCCCTAATCACCCAATAACCCATTTGACACAATGAAAAGTTATTTTTGCCCTTTAACTTTTGTATTCAAATACACTAGTTATAAATTATTTTTTTGTTTACCCTTAACCCTCACTTTAATGAATTAAAATACTCCTTCCATAAAAACTAAATTAAATTAAAATTATTAATCTTTCAACCTTTATTGGGTCAAATTTTAGCACTTAAATAAAAAAGATCTCAATCTATCAACCCTAGGTGGATATTTTTTTTAAATAAAAATTTCAATATCACAACCTTAATTGCGTTATTTTTATATAAATAAGTTAAATTACATAAATAATACCCCAATCAAAAGATAATATATATGAAAAAATTTCATGTATTTAAGTGAAGCTAAATAAAAGTCCCAACCTACCAACCTTAATAGAGTTAAATTTCTTCTATTAATTATAAAAAATAAACCTTCAATTTTAAAACTAATACAATACTCAATTTAATAGGGTAGTGTAAAGTGATATAGTTGAGAAAGGTATTATGGACATTTAACACTCCTGATATTTTTTAGTTATTTTATTAATTCCATTTAAGGGCATTGTTGACATTTCACATCCTTTTAGAAGCAACTTCACTGATAGGGGTCTGAGTGTTCACAAAATGCAAAAATTGCATTTACCTGTAATTTTCTCAAACCCTAGGGGTGTGAGTATAATTAATCCTTGTTTTTTTAACATTATTACATGAGGAAAAGGGCAAGACAACCAACACTAGGGCTGCACACGGTTCTTGAAAATTTTGAAACCAAATCATTATCAACAGTTCCTTAAAAACAGGAACCAAAATCGGAACCATTAGTTAAGAAACCAAACCAAGCCAAACCATAAAATAACGGTTCGGTTCCGAACCACAATTCCGTAAGTTTGTTATTTCAAAATATATATAACATATATCAACATAAATTATGAAATATAATCCAACCAATTTCAAAATTAAGAAAAAGATTCTTAAACCAAAAACTACACTATTAATTTCTAGAACTAGACTATCAAATTCAAAAAGAGAAAAAAACTAAATAAACAATGAACCTCCTTACAAAAAAAAAGCAACAACAAATTTCGATAGTAAATCTCAGGAAAGTAATTGTTTTATAACAACGAAAAAAATATAAAGAGAAAATTGTGAAATTTGGAAAAAAAAAAAACATAATGTCTCCGTAGCAAACAATGTAATCCGACTTCCAAAAAACTATAGAGTCCATTAAAGCAAATTTGTGTTTTGTAAAGTCCGAGATAGTGTCTCAATGAGTCTACAAATAAACATTGTCCGAGAACAATGCTCTAATTTAATTTTTATCTCAAACAGTCCTCCATATGTTATGCCAACATCCCCCCCCCCCCCCCCCCCCCCCCCCCCCCCCACACACACACCAGCACACAGTCATACAAGCTCATACACGCACTAAGAGGATGAGAGAGAGATTATTTATGGAGTTTTTCTGATTTTTTTATTGCGTTATTTTTGAATTTCAGACATGGCTTCGGTCGAGAGAATTGTTGAATATCCACGACTTAAAACAGAAAAGTTATGAGTCCATATGTATGTGTGAACCGCCGCATATTTAGAGATCTATAGAGGGGGGAGATGTTATATTAGGTGACTCATTTCATTGCAGGGAAAGTTAAACTTAGCCACCAAGCAATCACAGTTATGGTAGGAGATCAATCAGTAGAATCCTATATGAATTGGTTTAGGGAAACCAATTGACTTCTTCTCCACTCTATACTCTCCTATAAATATAGGGGTCAGCCCTATTGTACTATATGCACAAATAGAGAGAGAGAGAACATGAAGAGATACAGATTAATATTCTTCTTGATGAGAGTCAGGAATAATATAAGCTTATATTATTTCGGTGATACATGCGTGAGTATACACTCTATGTGTGTGTGTGTATGATATTCAAATCATCCCCTTGTAATCCTCTCTTTGATCGATAGTGAAACGGTGCTCTCCGTGGACGTAGGCTGATTTAGCTGAACCACGTATAAATTATTGTGTCATTTTTTTGTTGTGTGTTTGTGTGCGTTTTCTAATTTGCAGGTACACACGGCTTCTAACAGAGGGTGTGGAAACCCTAACAAGTGGTATCAGTGCCCCAGGTTGGAGCAAAGAAGAAGCCCGAACATTATGGTCCAAATTCGAAGATCAAAAGTGCCCGAAATCATAAACCAACCATACCAGGAGCTTCGCCTCAATGAGACGAAGCAAACCCCGTCGGCCACGCAGTGATCGGAGTCGCCACGCGCCCATACGAGCCGGAATCCCCACGCACCGGTCTCCGAAAAAACCAGTTCGGCGACGCGCCTCACTGGAAAAGACGCTGACGTCAGCGTGCCACGTTAGTAAAGTGCCACGTCAACACTGCCACGTCAGCAAAGTGCTACGTCAGCGCCACATCAACAGGTCTGCCACGTCAGCACTATTATATCTTTTAGTGCTGAATTTTGTTTTGGCCCGTTTGGAGTCATTTTTTACCCGTTTTTGACATAGTCAGAGGCGTTCTTAAGATTTTGGATCTCTTTGAACACAATCGTACGATCGATTTTACGTGATTTGACTCCGAACACCTCGAAAAATTTCAATGGGAGCTATGGGAAAAGAAAATGTAGTAATGATCGACAAGTTTGATGGTACAAACTTTGCCTATTGAAAGATGCAAATCGAGGACATGTTATTCCAGAAGAATTTATACTTACCATTATAGAAGAAGCCATAATCGATGAAAGAAGAGGATTGGACAATCCTGGATCAAAAGGCTCTTGGTACGATCAGACTAACGTTGTCAAAATCCGTTGCATTCAACATAAGGAATGAGAAGACAACAAGGTCTCTCATGGATGCTCTTTCAAATATGTACGAACAGACGTCTGGAGCAAATAAGGTACATCTCATCAAAATATTGGTCAATCTAAAGATGTCCGAGAATGGAAAGTTCAATGAACATCTCAATGTTCTCAATGACATTGTTGGGCAATTGGAATCAGTTGATATGCCAATCAGTGGCAAAATGAAAACGACTTTAGTTTTAAGCCAATTGCCAGATAGTTGGAACGCCACAGTGGCTGCAATTAGTAGCTCTTCAGGGACAGAACTATTATAGTATGATTCCGTAGTGAATATGCTACTCACATAAGAGATTAGAAGACAGACGTCAGACTCTTCTAGCATTGGCTCAGCATTGAATGTCGATAGCAGAGGCAGATGTTCGAACAGGAAGAAAGACGAAAATCAAAGTTGTGGACATTCCAAGTCGAGACAGGGAAGATCATACTCTCGAGGTCTCAGAAATTCCAAAGAGATTGAGTGTTGGAATTATGGAAAAACTGGTCACTTCAAGAACTAGTGCATATCCCCGCAGAAGGTAACGGAGAACAAGACTAAGACAAATATTATCTTAGAAGAAGCAGATGATGCGCTGATATGCTCTTTGGAGAGGAAAACAAATTTTTGGGTCTTGGACTCTGGAGTATCATTCCATGCCACCTCAAGTCGAGAGCTCTTTGAGAGCTATGCACCTGGAAACCTCGGCAAGGTTTATCTAGGTGATGATTAGCCCTGCAGTGTTGTTGGCAAGGGTGAAGTACAGATCAAACTCAACGGATCAATATGGAAGGTGAGGGATGTGAAACACATTCCAGACTTAAGGAAGAACCTGATCTCAGTAGGCCAGTTGGCGAGTGAAGGTCATGTAACCACTTTCAAAGATGATGAGTGGAAAGTTTTCAGAGGGGCTATGACTATAACACAAGGAAAGAAGATTGATCCACTCTACGCTACCACCAAGGCTAGCACGTTGATAGCAGTTGCAGAAAGCAAAGAAGAGCACAACCTGTGGCACCAGAGGCTAGGTCACATGAGTGAAAAGGGACTTAAGGTTATGCTTTCGAAAGGAAAAGTACTAGGCTTGAAATCGGTTGACATCAACTTTTGTGAGGATTGTGTATTCTGTAAGCGAAAAAGGGTTAGTTTTCCAGAGCAACAGAATAATTCTCAGAAAAGAGAAGCTTGAGCTAGTTCACACTGATGTCTGGGGACCATCAAATGTCTCATCTTATGGCGAAAAGTCCTATTTCGTCACCTTCATCGATGACCATTCCAGGAAAGTATGGATTTACTTCTTGAAACATAAATTTGAGGTGTACGATGTGTTCAAAAAATGGAAGGCTATGATAGAGAATGAAATGGGTTTGAAGATAAAGAGATTAAGATCCGACAATGGTGGAGAATATCAGGACACCGAGTTCAAAAACTTTTGCTATGAGAACAGTATCAGATTATAGAAGATTGTTCCACGTACACCACAACAGATTGGCATAGTAGAACGTATAAACCATACATTGACTGAGAGAGCCAGAAGCATGCCCATTTAGGCAGTGTTGCCGAAATAGTTCTGGGCAGAAACAGTCAGTACAACAACGTACTTAATCAATCGAGGTCCATCAGTACCATTAGAGCACATAATACTAGAAGATGTATGGAACGGTAAAGAGGTAACACTTTCATATTTAAATTTTTTTGGTTGTGTTGCATATGTACATGTTAGTGATAATGCCAGGGGTAAGCTTGATCCCAAATCAATGAAGTGTACTTTCATTGGATACGGTTGTCATGAGTATGGTTACCGCATGTGGGATGATCAGAATCGAAATGTGATCCAAAGCAGAGATGGAGTGTTCAATGAAAAGGTGATTGATGCGACGTCAGGTGTATAAAAATATGTAGTTAAAAACAACATCTTAACGACTCTAGGTTTTACCCTACGCAAATGCACATATCAATTATAGAATAACAAACGGCTTGAGTAAGGGATATCGATCCCACAGAGACTGTGATTGTTCACTTTAGCAATTCAAAAACACTAAATTATATTTCTGAAAATTGTTTGCTTTGGGTGGTTAAAGACCAAATTATCTATTTTAACTAAATTAACTAAAAAACAAAGTAAATTGGTTTGTGATTCAAATGAGAGAAAAAACCATGGTTTTCATCACTCCACCACTAACCGCATAATATAGTTCATCAATGTATCAATTGTAAGAGGGCGATCCATAACTGTGAATCAGGTTGTACCGCAAATGGCTAAATACGACCCCAAAAATAAGTACCATCAACCGGATAGCGACAACCCATCTCATGACTGACCTAACTAATACATGTCAATTATATTACTCTAATCTACTCCTACTGTATGAAAATAAACTAAAGCATATCTATATTAAATCACCAAGGCACAACCTATGTCAACCTATGGTTTCAAGTTTCATTACTACCATTGTGTAGAAAACCATAATTAAGCATCCGAGTTCCTGCTCATATTGAATAATCATAGTAGTGCAAAATAATACATTCATTCCATATAAGACAAGAATTTAGAACAAATATAGAATTTTATATTGCAAATCAGTACGATCTCTTAACTACTACAATCATCACAGTATGGTCAATAGTTTCCCTTCTTTACAATTAAAAATAATGAAAAAATTATATTACTTGGCTAGGGTTTTGCTAGAAAACCTTATATACCAAGTTAGTTGGCCATGGAAGAAGGTGACTGCATCGTTAATGTAGAAACGTTCTCCATAGTTTTCTTCTCCGGATCTCTAGGTTTGAATATGGCTCTCAATATCAGCAAGTCTGAATGAATGAACCTCTTTCAATGAACGTCTCACCAAAACCAACCCTCTCTTTTTCTATTTTATTTATCTCCTAAATCTGAACTCTTCTCTTTGTATATATAGGCAATGGTATAGAGAGACCATTTTCAGTCTTTTCACTATAAAACTCATATAAAACCTAACTTCTCATATATGTATATATATATATATATGTGTGTGTGTGTATATACATGTATATAGAGGTCTGGAGTCGCAGACACGTCTTCCAATTAAACCGTGGGTGAAACAGGAAAAATCCACAAAAAACCACCAAAAAGTTGTCGCACAGCAGGCCTACGCTTCAAGCGTAGGTCCCAAGCATAGGTCCAAGCGTAAAAATGTGATTTCCAACCACTTTTTGAAACTGGAAGCGTAGGTATTTTGTAAAAAATCACTTTTCTCCGTGAATGTAACAAAACGACCGTCCTGAACCCGCAATACTTTTTGCTGAAGATGACGGCTTTTGGAAATGCCGTTTTTGCCCTCTGGGAGCCATTTTTATCTCGGGTTGCCTCTTTGACTCTCTTATTGGATAAAAAGAACATACTCTTCAGTTAATTCACAAAAGTTAGCTTCATTTATTCATTAAGCTCCTGAAACATGTCTTAACACGCAAGCGCAGGAAAAATACCAAATAATGGAATGAAAGAATGTAACAATAGTGAATTAAGGGGTCAAAATGTCTAATATTTGACACCTATCAGTGATATACAAGGATAGACACGCAACAACCTCAGATCCTACAACATAGAGTGATCATGTGTGTGTTGAGTTAGATGATGTTCAAGACAGTGAAAGTACTCAGTCAGAAGAACAGATTGCAGATGGCAATTCTCAACAGGATGATACACCGCAGTCTTCGACTCCTATTCCTGTACCTAGGAAGACTTCATGGTTGCATGTGCCAAACAGGAGATACATGAACTACTTGTTGCTCACAGATGGAGGTGAACTAGAATACTATGATGAAGCTTGCAATGCAGCAGATGCAAGCAAATGAGAGCTTGCGATGGAAGATAAGATGAAGTCTCTTATCTCCAACAAGATATGGAAGCTAATCGAGCTGCCGATAGGAAAGAAATCTCTCCATAACAAATGGGTTTACAGGGTCAAAGAGGAACATGATGGTTCCAAGAGATACAATGCGAGACTTGTAGTAAAAGGTTTTCAACAGAAAGCAGGAATCGACTACACCGACATATTTTCTCCGGTTGTGAAACTGAGTACCATTCGTTTAGTTTTTAGCATTGTTGCAGCAAAGGGTTTGCACCTAGAGCAGTTAGATATCAAAACTATTTTCCTCCGTGGTGACCTAAATGAGGAGATTTATATGCAGCAACCAGAAGGTTTCTCAGTTAGAGGAAAAGATAAACTTCTGTGTAAGTTGGAAAAGAGTTTGTATGGTTTGAAACAAGTTCCGAGACAGTAGTACAAGAAATTCGATGGATTTATGCAGATATATGGTTACAACAAGTGCAACGCTAACCATTATTACTACTTCAAGAGGTTTGATACGAGTTACATCATCCTCCTACTTTATGTTGACGGCATGTTAGTAGCTGGGTCTGATTTTGCGGAAATCAGTAAGTTGAAGAAGTAATTAGCAAATGAGTTCGAGATGAAGGACTTAGGCACAACGAAGTAGATTCTTGGTATGAGAATCAACAAAGACAAACAAAATGGTATTTTGCAGTTGTCTCAGGTGACTACGTTGAGTGGGTTCTGAAGCGGTTCAACATGAGTGATGTTAAGCCGGTTAGCACACCTTTGGCTAGTCACTTTCGATTATCCAAAGAGCAGTCTCCCAAGTCAGAAGCAAAGATGAACAACATGGCCAATGTTCCATACGCTTCAGCTATTGGTAGCTTGATATATACAATGGTTTGTACTAGACCATATGCAGTGGGATCAATCAACAGGTTCATGTCTAATCCAGGGAAGATTCACTGGGAAGTAGTGAAGTGGATATTGCGATATCTAAAAGGTACCATAAATAAATGCTTTTGTTTTGGAAAAGGCGAAGTGAATTTACATGGCTATGTAGATTCAGATTTTGCTGGTGAGATAAACCACAGAAGAAGCACTATTGGTTATGTCTTTATAGTAGGTACTACAGTAGTCAGTTGGGTTTCGCAGATACAGAGGATCGTAACATTATATACTATAGATGTTGAGTATGTAGCCGTGACAGAGGCTAGCAAAGAGATGATTTGGTTACAGGGATTGTTGACAGAATTGGGATTTGAGCAAGGAAATAGTGTTTTGCACAGTGATAATCAGAGTGATATACATCTGGCAAATAATTCAGCATTTCATTCGAGGACCAAGTATATAGATCTTCGTTATCACTTTATCAGATCTCTATTGGAGGATGAAGCGTTGACACTTGAGAAGATTCAAGAAAGCGAGAATCTGGCCGACATGTTGACCAAAGTAGTGACAACAGATAAACTGAAGTTGTGCGTAACTTCAGTGGGTCTTCAAGCTTGAAGATAGAAATGAGGGTACCGTAATGCATTGATCATTGATGGAGTTGATTGTTGGATGGAAAGTTTTCAAGTGGGAGATTGTTATATTAGGTGACTCATTTCCTTACAGGAAAAGTTAAACTTAGCTATCAAGCAATCATAGTTATGGTAGGAGATCAATGAGTAGACTCCTAATTGAGTTGGTTTAGGGAAACCAATTGACTTCTTTTCCACTTCATACTTTCCTATAAATACAGGGGTCAACCATATTGTATTGTGTGCACAAATAGAGAGAGAATATGAAGAGATACATATTAGTATTCTTTTTGGTGAGAGTTAGGAATAATATAAACTTATATTATTCCGGTGATACAAGCGTGAGTATACACTCTGTGTGTGCGTGTGTATGATCTGTGGATCATCCCCTTGTAATCATCTCTTTGATCGATAGTGAAACGGTACTCTCCGTGGACGTAGGCTGATTTGACCGAACCACGTATAAATCTTTATGTTGATTGTTTGGTGTGTGTTTTCTTATTTGCAGGTACACACGGCTTCTAACAGATGGTGTGAAAACCTTAACAGGAGAGAGAAACTAGTAATGAGGAGATGAGTTTTGGTGGCCGGAGGTAGGATTGCATGTGAGAGATTAAATGAGCTATAAAATATATGGTTTTTATGTATATGTGTGTAATATTTGTTTGGATGGTAAAGAACTATTAAGATAAACTTATAATTTTATTTAATACACTAATTTATATTTTTGGTGTTATAAGTTTATATGAATTTATAATTTTATAAATATAATTTAGTTTTATAAGTGAGTTATACATATATAAATATATAAATATATCTAATTTATATCGGTTCAGTTCGGTTTGGTTCTAGACAGTCTGAAATTGGAATCGAATCAAATTAGAACGGTTCTGTGTTTTGAGAACCGGAATCAAATCAAATCAATTCAAAACTAGAACCAATGCACCGATTCAGTTCAGTTTGAACCGGTTGTATAGTTCCACCTTTTTTTTTGTGCATCCCTAGCCAACATTGCTAGTCAATTACATGTGTTTGGAATGGGAAATGTTTTATGGGAAACGATCTTTTGAATTTCTTTTATCTGAAATAATGTTTAAAGGAAAAAAAAAAATGGAAATGAACATAGATTAAGCTTATGGCTAAAATACATGCATCTCTTCCGAGGTTTGGTCAAATATTGCATGGGCAAAGCAAATGAGATTTATTACTTTGATCTCCTTAATTTTAATAGTAAGTTTACAAAAGTTAAAATTGTGAATGAAATAACGTTTATTCCCTTCTAATTTTTAATACTAACGATAATGTTTTCTTATGAAAGGGTAATTTGATCATTTTACAAAAGTTTTATTAATGACATTGGTGCCATTGAACACATTCAAAATTGGGAAAATTATTGAAAGGTCGTAAACTTATTTGGTGGATAGGGATTAAACTTTTTTTCAAAATGTGAGAAGGGACCAAAATCAAAACTTAATTGCTTGGAAGAGACCATTTTATTGTAATGACCAAAAAACTCATATCAAAGTGTAATATTTTGTTGTGAAGCTTTATATTACTTTATTATATATTAATTCCGAAAATATTCAAAATATTAATTAAATATTTTCCTTTTTCTCTCTTATGTGCATCAAAAGCTAATAAAAAATTGCCAAATTTTTATTTTTTGCTCCAAAATACCCATACTTCAACGGATTTTTTTTATTTAAATAAAATATGAAAAATATTTTGTCTGAAATATTAAATAATAAACTAATATAAAGTTCATAACAACAAAAAATTAGAATTAATATTTTCGGAATTATAATATTTTCAAAATTTTTAATAATATCTATCAATAAAGTAAAGTTTCATATATATATATATATATATATATATAAGTGATATATAATATTATTCAAGTTGTATTTGGCAAACAAATAAAATTTAGGAATTAATATTTTCGAAATTAATATTTAATTAATATTTTCGGACTTAATTTTTAATATTTTTGGAATTGTAATATTTTCAAAAAAATTAATACTATCTATCAATAAAGTAAAATTTCATATATATATATATATATATATATATATATTTGTATATAAGTGATATATAATATTATTGAAGTTGTATTCGGCAAAAAAAATAATATTTCGGAATCAATATTTAATTAATATTCTCGGAATTAATATTTAATTAATATTTTCAGATTTAATTTTGAATATTTTCGGAATTAATATATAATAAACTAATATAAAGCTTCACAATAAAATATTACACTTTGATATGATATTTTTGGTCATTACAATAAAATGATCCCTTCCAAGCAATTAAGTTTTGATTTTGGTTCATTCTTACCTTTTGAAAAAAGTTTGATCTCTATTCACCAAATAAATTTAAAAATAATCTCTTTTCTATAATTTTCCCTTCTAAAATTTTTGAAGTTGTCACAATAATAAAACCTCAAACACACCATCTACGCGATAATGGACTAAACCTCAAGGAAGACCATTGTTATTTTTATCCTAATATTATATGTAAATGAAAACGATTGTATTGAAGATATATCTATATATCTATATATAGATTTATATTCTTGTAAAAGCTAACAAATATTGTATTTCATGGACTTGCGCACGAATTCTTACACAATCTTTTCACCTTACCCATAATCCTTCAGAACCCCCTATTCATTTCGTGCAAGACTCTATACTCTTTAGGTAATTTACACCAAATTTATGAGATTTCAGGATTTAATTTCCAAACTTTCTGTCATTCATCAAATCCCCTGACATTTTATATTTTAATCAAATATTCCTCTCAAGTCAATTTTTATGTTAAAATGATTTAAATGCCCCTCACATAAATTATAATTTCACCCCTCTTTTTGAATATATTATACTTTCCCCCTCTTGTTTGGATAATTACACTTCCCCCTCTATAAAAAAATATATATATAAATTCAAAAAAATTATTTAAATTTTGAAATATATATATATATATATATATATATATATATATAATTCGAAACAAATATATAAATTTTGAAATATATATATAATTCGTAAACTATATATTAAATTTCAAAAAAATATATAAAATTCAAAAAATAAATATAAAATTCGAATATATATATATAAAATTAGAAAAACTATATAAAATTTGGAATATATATATAAATTCAAAACAAAATTATATATAATTCGAAACAAATATATATAATTCATAAATAATATATTAGATTTTGAAAAAATATATAAAATTAAAAATATATATATAAAATTTGAAATATATATAAAATTAAAAATATATATAAATTTCGAAAAACATATACAAATTTACCCCCATAAAAAATAGAAAGGAAGGAAAAAGAAAATGATGATGTTAGTATCCAAGAAGAGACAAGCAACAGCCCACCATCTTACCATATTTCACTTCTTCTTGTCCAACTTTCGCACATTTACCTCTCTTTCCTTTAATTTTTTTTCCATTTAAAATAATACAATAAAAAATAAAGATTTAAGTACACAACATGACATGGGTCCCCATTCAACCTCGCGTGCCTAATCCAAACCATACACCCTGTCAAGTGCCACTCACGTGGTGACATAAAAAAATAAAATTCATTTTTTGAAATATATATATTTCAAATTTTATATATTTGTTTTGAATTTTAAATATATTTTTTGAAATTTATATATATATTTCAAATTTTATATATTTGTTTTGAATTTTATATATATTTTTTGAAATTTATATATATTTGAAATTTAATATATATTTTTGAATTTTATATATATATTCGAAATTTAATATATTATTTATGAATTATATATATATATATATTTAGATTTTTATATATATATTTTTGAATTTATATATTTTTTCCGAATTTTATACAATTTTTCTAATGTTATATATATATTTTCAAATTTTATATATTTGTTTTGAATTTTATATATATATTTCAAATTTTATATATTTTTTTCAAATTTTAATATATTGTTTATGAATTGTATATATATATATTTCGAATTTTATATATATATATATATATTGTTTTATAGATGGGAAAAGTGTAATTATCCAAACATGAGAGGTGAAATTGTAATTTATGTGAGGGGCATTTAAGTCATTTTGACATAAAAATTGGCTGGAAGGGGTTATTTGATTAAAATCTGAAATGTTAGGGGGTTTGATGAACGATAAGAGGTTTGGTGGTTAAATCCTGAAATCTTGGGGAGTTTTGTGTAAATTACCCTATTGTTTATGCAAAAATAATATTTCTTTAGGTTAATTTTATTTACACCCCCTAAACTATGTCTATACATCAATCGCACCCACTAACTTTGCAAAACATTTTCAAACCCCCTAATTTAAAAAGTGAGACTCATTTGCACCCCTCAACCTTTTTAGTACACTTTTCAGATCTGACACAATGTGTTATACCTATATTACCCTTGGCCCTTATTCATACTTTTTCCCTCCTTTCTTTATTTTTTTGGTGCCAATGTCCTTCCTTTATTAAATCAATATGACCCCCTCCAGATTAAGTTGTATATGGCTTGTAGCAGTTAAATCAATATTCCATTTTGACCCCCTCCAAATGGCAAACGGCTATATGTTCAAATGGTCATATTTTGGTTTGTGATTTTTGTCAATTTCACCCCCTCAAACGGTCACATTTGTTTCATTATAAATAGAGACACCAGTACACTATTCTGTAACA